>JAMWYP010000292.1:765527-1287168 GCA_025563575.1 Acacia pycnantha
AGCCTACCCGTAGAGCTTTCCTGGCCAGTGCATTAGCTCCCATGTGTTGGCCATTGATTCCTTCGTGTATCTCTGCTAATACATATTCGGCCTCGAGCGACTTCAAAAGCTTCAACTTCGGGGAATGCATGCCCTTACGGTATAGCTGGTCTTCCACCATTATATACATTGCCGTATCCCGGACCAACTTCTTAGCTTGAATAGAGTCATTGGGAAGGATTCCTCGTTCTAGATAATCTTCTATCAGCTTCTTCTAGTCTGCTACTGCTGAGATAACCATGACACAACTCGGCTTTGCTAGATTTTGTTGAACCATAGTTCTATGGTTTCCCGGGCTTTTTGTACTTGCCAATTTTGAAAGGATATCGACCCTTGTGTTTTCCTTCCTCGGAATGTGAGTGACGGTTACCTCTTCAAAGTTGGACATCACCTCCTTCGCCTTATTCAGGTACTTTGCCATCAAAGGACCCTTTGCTTGGTATGTGCCATCGATTTGCGCTACCACGAGCTGTGAGTCAGTCAAAACCTTTACTCTATTGGCTCCATGCTCCTTCACCTATACTAGCCCGGCTAGCGGTGCTTCGTCCTCGGCTTAATTGTTTGAAGTCAGGAAGTTCAATTAGAGGGAGTTCTCAATTGCAACTCCTTCAGGACTCTCGATGATTATTTCGGCTCCACTTCCCTTAGGATTCGACGAGCTATCCACGTACGCTTTCCACATGTTAGCATCTCTATCCTCGCCTCTGGATGCTGGGGTCAGTTTCATCAAAAGCCAGCCAGTGCCTATGACTTAATTACATGTCGACCTTCATATGCGATGTCGAATTCAGACAACTCTATAGCCCAACTGGTCATCCTACCGGCCAAATATGGTTTATGCAGTACTTGTCATATTGGTTGACTAGTTCGAATGACGATCTGGTGTCCTTGGAACTAAGGATGAAGTCTTCTTGCCGTGGTGCGTAAGGCGAACGCCACTTTCTCCAATTTTTGGTATCTTAACTCCACGCTCTGCAGAGCCTTACTGACGAAGTAGATGAGTACTTGGCCATTCTCTGTCTCCTTGACCAACACTACACTTATTAGATTTGATTAGTTTTGATGATGTCTTATATAGATGTCATTCTTAAGAGCAAAAAGGTTGCATACTACATTTATCTTCTACTTTGACTAATTCTTATATTTAAAGTAGATGCAAAGTTGAGTGATGGAGAATGATCAAGAAAATAGAATGAAGAAAGAAGTTCTTGCACAATATAATGGGAATATCATAATGTCAAGGAAGCAAGAAGTTATCAAATGACTTTGGGGGATAATCTAGAAGGAGAGAAGAAATTGAGGAAAGAAGAACTTGCACAATGTAGTGGAATATCATCATTCAAGTTCTTATATTGATGCTAGAAGTCTCTAAGATCATATGGAAGTTGGAATTGCTCAATTTGGAGTTAAAACCAGCAAAAAATCAGCTCAAGGATGAGAAAACTCGAGTTTAGATCTAAAAACTCGAGTTTCCCACTTCGCTACAATGATTTGCTCCTCTGGTATGAGAAAACTCGAGTTTAGGACACAAAACTCGAGTTTGGAACTCAAAACTCGAGTTTGTCATTAACTAACTCGAGTTTGTAATGTCTTCAGCATCCTTGGCGTCTCTGGATAAGGAAAACTCAAGTTTATAAGTAGAAACTTGAGTTTACAGCAGTCTTCAGCAACTCTGTTCAACTCTGTTTCACGTTTCACTCGGGCGACATCTGGTTATTCAATGATATCTCCTAAAATAGAGATTGGATTGAGGTAAAACTAGTGGCATATTAAACTAGACTCCCAATACGTAATTTGGATATAAAATTCAAGCCAAAAGGATTTCGGATGAAAGATCTATGAATTGTAGAAGTTTCCAATGAAGTTGACGCCACACAGCAAACCAAGCTTTAATGGTTTGAATGTATCTCACAAACTACAAATCCAATTGAGCTGCAATCGGTGGAATTTGAAATTAGACTCAAAGGTCGTTCCATCAAGACTTTAAACAAGCAAAGCGGAGTTCAGACCAAGGAGATATGGCCCTCGAAATGTGACAGTCTGTTAAAGATGTTCCAAAGTTGCTGTCAAATGAAGAAAACTCGAGTTTTGGAAACAAAACTCACGTTTATCGGGGACAGAGAGCAAGATATGATTTTGGGTAAAATAAAAACTCGATTCATTAAGTTGGAAACTTGAGTTTCCATCAAACAGAGAGCAACGAACGTCAGAGGATCCTTACAACTCGAGTTTGTAAGACCAAAACTCGAGTTTCGATCAAACAGAGAGCTTCACATCTGTTAGTTCTCTATTGGTTTTGATGATAATGGACAACTGTAAACACATATGAAGTTTGTCTTCGTAAGTTGAAAAACTTACTATCAAAGGCAAACTCGAGTTTCAGTTTGGAAACTCAAGTTTTGGCCTGACAGAGAGGTGCTCAAGTGTTTAGAAAGAAAGGCAAACTCGAGTTAGGATTTGAAAACTCGATTTTTGGCCATACAGAGAGCATTCAAGTTTTTTCACTGAACAAAGCAAACTCGAGTTTGATTTAGAAAACTCAAGTTTTGACAAGACAGAGAGCAACCAAGTTTTTCAAAGAAACCAAAACTCCAGTTTCCAATGGAAACTAGAGTTTAGGCTATACAGAGAGTTCTCTAAGTTTCCAACGTTTTATGGAAACTCGAGTTTACCTCAGAAAACTCGAGTTTGCATCACCTGAGAACAATGCTCATCTCTGATCTTGTAAAAACTCCATTGTTCAAATCGACTAAGTCTTTCAGTGTTTTCTCATACAAGAGAAAACTCAAGTTTTATAACAAAACTCGAGTTTCGGCCTTACAGAGAAGTTTCCAAAGTTTTCAAATAATGAGAAAACTTGAGTTAAGTTTTGGAAACTTGAGTTTTGTCCAGGCAGAAAGATCTGTCAAGTTTGAACATTTTGAAAACTTGTGTTTGGTTTTGGAAACTCCCGTTTTGATATTTTGGACTAAAATATGATTTCACATCAAGAGTCCAAAACTCGAGTTAGTCACTTAATGACTCGAGTTTTGCACTGTTCACTAAGCATGTCCAAAATGCCAAATTGAGATGTTTGTCTATGAAAGGAGAAAACTAGAGTTTGGATTTAAAACTAGAGTTTCGGTCTTTTGCTAAAAGAACACTGAAGCATGAAAACTCGAGTTTGGATGAACTGACTCGAGTTTCCTAGCGAAATTTGAATTTCGAACAGAACAAATTTGCGAAATGCTTATGCTTGATCTCACTACTTTGTATCATCACTCATTACTATTCTTAACTATGTTTAATCAGTTTGTTAGTGAGTTTCAGATGATTTAGAAAGGATTAAATGGAAACTTAGCATAAAGGAAAAAGCATGTCAGCACATTAAATGAAAAGTGCAGAAAACTTGCATACTTTTGGACAATCATTCTCCACACGTTTTGTAGAAGTTAATGCTTGCCTTCCACATCCAGCAACTGCTCTTCCAACGGATTAAAAGTCAGGAAGTCAACTCTGAATTTCTGCAAAGCTGGATCAACCAAAGAGTAGAGAGAGAACAAAACCAAAACCTTCACTAATCATTCTCCAATGCTGACAACGGTCACATTAGGATTTATAACGGTCATTTAATGATCTCTACCTATAAATAGAGATGCATTCAATTCTTCTCAACAACCAATCTGTGAGAAAACGAAAATCATTAAAGTTTCAACTACTCTTTGAGTTTTCTATTATTAAGTTATCTCAAGTCAAGGGGACTTGGAGATTGGGTTATTGATTACAACTTGTAAGGGGGAGTAAGTTCTAGAGAGAGAATTACTCTTGAGTGCAGATTGTGTAATCAATCTTGATAGTGTGAAATCCCAGAAGAGTCTGGGGACTGGACCTAGGTCAATTGGTTGGACCGAACCAGTATAAATCTTTGTGTATTGCTTCTCTTCTCTATACTCTATTTTATCTCTATTCCCTATCTGAAAAAACAAAGCATACGAAAAAGATTTTGAGAATCCCCAATTCACCCCCTCTTGGTGATTCAAGCTCCACTTTCATTTAGTATCAGAGCACAGGTCTTCTCATAAGAGCTTAACATCTCGAGAAGGATCACCATGAATGGAATTCTACCTGATGGAGCTTCGATCCATAGACCACCTGGTTTCAATGGAGAACACTAGTCCTTCTGGAAAGCCAAATTCAAAGTCTTCGTCATGGCTAGCGAATATGGTCTTTGGAGGGTGTTTGAAAGAGGTAATTATGAATCATCTACAATCGAAGATGGCGTCCGAACTCCAAAGCTTGAAGAAAGTATGATGAGAATGACAGAAGAAATGTCACTCTCAATAGCAAAGTCATTCTCATGCTACAAAGTGCTCTAAGTCAACAAGAGTACTTTCGTATTTGTACTCTACCATCAGCTAAAGCAATGTGGGATGCCTTGGAGATAGCCCATGAAGGAACTACCGGAGTCAAAGAAAATAAAGTCAACACCCTAATGACCGAATATGATCTTCTTCGAATGAAGACCGGTGAGTCCATTATTGACTTCCAGCTGAGATTCACTCATCTGATCAACCAACTTGCTACATTGGGCAAGACATACGAGCAACCCGTTCAAGTAAGGAAAATTCTGAATATTCTTAGCAAAGAATGGGAAGCTAAGGTCATAACCATTGAAGAAGCTCGTGGTGAATCAATGAGCTCGGTAGCAGCATTATTTGGCAGTCTATATGAGTACGAAGGAAAGCTCAAGTTTAGAAAAGGACTTGATGAGACGAATAGCAAAAACAAAGGCATCGCTCTCAAGGCTGCAAATGAAGCTAAGGAATCCGATGGAGAAGAAGAAGAAGAAGACGAAGATGGAGAGCTGGGCATGATGGTCCGAAGATTCAAGAGATTTTACAAGAAGGACCAAGGATACAAAAGATTCAACAAGGGTAGCTCCAGCACCGAGGCAAAGAAGCCGATCATATGCTACGAATGTGAAAAGCTCGGCCACATCAAGTCAAAATGCCCCCAGCTGAAGAACAAAGATAAAGGCAAGAAGAAGTTCAACAAATTTAAAAAGAAAGCCTATGTCTCAACTATATGGGGAGATAGCTCATCCGATGAAGATGAAGCTGATGAAGAGGAAAACGCAAATATCTGCTTGGTTGCTGAAGAAGAAGAGCAACATGAAAAGAATAATGAGGTATATGATTTGAAACCATCTTATGATGAGTTATTTACTGAATATACCATTGTTCAATCTGAGTTTGAAAAACTTGCTGAGAAATATATTGCTTTGAAAAGAAAAAAATATTACTCTTGGACAGCAAGTAAAAAATATTTCTTCTCCTGAAATCATTATTTGTGATGGTTGTGTTATGTTAGAGAAAAAGAATTCACATCTTACAAAAACTCTTGAAAAGTTTACAAAAGGCAGTGAAATGCTAAATGTGATTTTAAAAGCACAAAGATTTACAAACGATCGTTCAGGGATAGGTTATAATCTCATTTTCGATAGAAAGAAAGGAAAGAAGAAGAGTGGTGGAAAGTCCTATTTAAATTATTTCTGAAGAACCGTTCACTCTTCAAATCCATTTGCTCACTGCAATTATTGTAACCGAAAGGGTCATACTACTTCATCATGTTTTCATAAGAAAGATAAGAGAAATAAACATGTTGGTAACTATCAGTGGGTGCCTAAAGGAATTTATGTTCCTAAGGCTCGAACTAACCTTAAAGGACCCAAGAAAAGATGGGTACCTAAGACTTGATCCCTTCTGATTTGCAGGTATGTCTGATAGCATTAAAGTCCAACAAATGGTACATCGATAGTGGATGCTCAAGGCATATGACGAGAGATCAATCCAAATTTCCCTTAATCAAGCACAAGGATGGTGGCAAAGTAATCTTTGGTGGAAATCAATTTGGAAAGATTGCTGGAATCGGTGAAGTTGGGAACAACGATGGAACACAAATCAAAGACATCTACTTTGTGGAAGGACTTTGCCATAATCTCCTCAGTGTAAGCCAAAGCACTGATAAAGTTTGTCGTTTTTGCAAGAAGGTCCAAAACGAGAAAGGTTTTGTAATTTCAGGTATTCGCACTGATCATGGAGGTGAATTCGAGAACCATGCCTTCGTTGAGTTTTGTAACAACATGGGGATTGATCACAACTTCTCAGCTCCAAGGACTCCTCAACAAAACGGTGTAGTGGAAAGGAAAAATCGAGTCCTTACCGAGATGGCTAAAGCAATGCTGAATGAAAACAACACTTCACAAGTGTTTTTGGCTGATGCAATGAGTACAGCTTGCTAAATCTCGAATCGGGCATACCTCCGAAAGAAGCTGAACAAGATTCCCTATGAGTTGTACAAAGGAAGAAAGCCCAACCTGAGTCATCTACATGTGTTTGGATGTAAGTGTTTCATCCACAACAATGGTAAGGACAAATTGGGAAAATTTGATGCCAAAGCAGATGAAGGTATATTTTTGGGATATTCCAATAGGAGTAGAGCTTATAGAGTTTTTAATATACGTACTCGCATTGTGGAAGAATCTATGCATGTTGCTTTCTGCGAATCCAAAACTGACAAATCCAAGGATGATGATGATGAAGAAAATATTTTGAAAAGTCAATTCTTTTCGAAAACCACTCCTGCTTCTATTGAAAATCTAGAAAATGTTTTCGAAGTTGATCCTCAAAATAATTTGGAAAATCCTGATCAACAACAACCTAGAGCTTGGAAATTTATAAGAAATCATCCTTTGGACCAAGTCATAGGTGATTTTAACCAAGGAGTGAGAATTAGAAGCAGTACTTTAAATGAAGTTATTTTTATGCTTTTATTTCAAAAATAGAACCCTCTAAAATTGATGAAGCCCTTTCAGACAATGATTGGGTGATAGCAATGCAAGAGGAATTGCAGCAATTTGATAGAAATCAAGTTTGGAACTTGGTACCTAGGCCTAAGGACCATCCGGTCATTGGCACCAAATGGGTATTTAAGAACAAACGTGATGAGTCAGCAATCATTGTCCGTAACAAGGCAAGATTGGTTGCTAAAGGCCATAATCAAGAGGAAGGAATTGATTATGAGGAAACTTATGCTCCAGTGGAAAGATTGGAAGCCATAAGAGTTCTTCTAGCCTTTGCTTGTGTCAAAGGATTCAAGATTTATCAAATGGATGTCAAAAGTGCTTTTCTAAATGGTTTTATTCAGGAGGAAGTTTATGTGTAACAACCTCCTGGTTTTCAAAATGAACATCATCCTGATCATGTTTATCGCCTTAAAAAAGCTCTCTATGGTCTTAAGCAAGCTCCTAGAGCTTGGTATGAGCGATTAAGAAAATTCCTTCTTGATCAAGGATTTGTTAGAGGAAAAGCAGACACAACTCTTTTCATCAAAAGCAATAAAATTGGAGAAATTTTAGTTGTACAAATTTATGTTGATGACATTATATTTGGTGCTTCTAATGATGTCTTGTGTGAAGAGCTTGCAAAGAATATGCAGGGAGAATTTGAGATGTCCATGATAGGAGAACTCAATTATTTCCTTGGTCTGCAAATCAATCAAAGTACCTCAATGATCTGCTGAAGAAGTTTGGAATGGACCAATGCAATGTTGCTGACACTCCAATGAGTTCAACCACTTCTTTGGATGCTGACGAGAAGGGCACTGATTTCAACATCACAAGATATAGAGGAATGATTGGATCATTGCTCTATCTCACTGCAAGTCACCCGGACATCCAATTCAATGTTGGGATGTTTGCAAGATCAACCTGAATATTTGGTGGCATATTCAGATTCAGACCATGCTGGTATAAGACAGATAGGAAGAGCACAAGTGGCCAATGTCAATTCCTTGGAGGCTCACTTGTGTCTTGGTTCAGCAAGAAGCAAACAACTGTCTCGGTATCTTCAACTGAAGCTAAGTATATTGCTACATCAAGTTGTTGTGCTCCAGTCCTTTGGCTCAAGCAACAACTTTTTGACCTGGGAATCAATTTGAAGGAGATCCCAATTTTGTGTGAAAACACAAGCACAATAAGCTTGGCCAAGAATCCAATTCAACATACAAGAACCAAGCATATTGATGTGAGACATCACTTCATAAGGGATCATGTTCAGAACAAAGATGTCAAAGTGATGTTCATTCCAACACACCTTCAACTTGCTGACATCTTCACCAAGCCATTAGCTAAGGAGCAATTTAATTTCATAAGAAGAGAATTGGGAATGGTAAATCCCAATGAATTCAATGTCTTATGCAGAATATTTAAAATCCTGAAGTTTGCTGTCAAAAGACGCAAACTCGATTTTTGGTTTCAAAACTCGAGTTTTATCGGGGTCCAAAGAAAACTGAGTTGCTGAGCAAAGATGGAAACTCAAGTCATTAAGTGAGTAACTCGAGTTTCGGAGAGACATAAAGCAAGCTTTGAGTTTTCATGAATTGGAAACTCGAGTCATCAAATGGAAACTCGAGTTTCGGGCAGACAGAGAGCAACACACCTGCTGAGATATCCACAAAACTCAAGTCAGTAAGTGGAAACTCGAGTTTTGGTAGCGGAATTTCAAAAGTTCACTTTACACTTTTGAATTCAGGTCAGTTGTTTCGCGCCCTATTTAAACATAACTGTTCATTGTTCGTCTAAACTCGCCTCAAAACTCAAGTTTTGCCCTAGAGTTTGTCCCTGTTCCTCTCGTCTTCTCTCATCTTCTCTTCAAATTTCCTCCATTTTCGAACCCTAATCTCTCTCTGATCCTCAAACCAACCATGGCTCACACAAAGATCTCACAGAGGAGAAGGATCATCTAAGGCAACTTCCAATCCTCATCCGGATCCTTAGAACTCTGCAACAATCCCGGATGCTCTATAAGAAATTTATCTCCATGACTCGGCTCCTCCAGGTTTTATCACTGAAAGTCATGTCATTTCTGGTGATCGAGCTGTAAAATTCAAAGAAACTTATTCGAAAAAGGTGTTTTGTCCCATAGTCTTTGTAGATTTAGACAGAATCAGGGAAACTTGTAATGTAGATCTCTCCCCTTGGCTAAAACCCTATGAGCCCTTTTTGTCTATAACTACCCAATTTAGCTCCAATGTCACCAAAATGTTCTATTTCAATACGGAATGGGACAATCTGGAGGATAGTGATCACAACCTGGTAGAAGAAAGAGTTTCTACTCAGGTTAGGGGTGTCAAATTCACTCTATCTGCGGCCATAATAAACTCCATTCTGAAAATCTCCAATCCTCCTCCTCCTCCCACAGTTAAATATTCAAACAAAGAAATTTTCGAAATCCTAAGGCCAAATGAACCTATTCCTGAAAATCAATTGGTCAATTTATCCTTCACTCCTGTGTCTATGCCTCCTCTTCATCGTGTCCTATGGTATATTCACTCTAGGAACATGATTCAAAAGGGTGGAAACTTCACCCATTTTGCTAACAAAGATTATTCCAATGTTGCTATCCTAATGAATAAAGTCCCTATCAATCTAGGCCATTGGATCTTCCAGGAAATGGTCAATTTCAGATTTTCCTCAAGGAAACCTTCACATATTCCTTTTCCTTCCCTTGTATCTGTCATCCTATTCTACCATAAAATCTGGTATGTGGGTGCTCCTGACTCCATGAAGGCCCCCACTATCTTTAGGAAGGCTCAGCTCAATTTGATGAGACTCACATTTGAAGCTGAAGGATCCGATGAATCTCATGTTCCTACACGATCAAGAGCCCAAGAAGCCCAATCTGCTCCTCCTCAGTCCTCTCTCCCATCAGATTTTGATGCAAGGGTTCAAGCAATTGTGGATAGAGCTTTTGAGGATATGACTACTCGCATTCAAGTGGAAGTAAATCGATTGTGCTCTGACATGATGACCAGCAATTCAGCTATGATTGCTACCTAAGATGCAATGAAGATCGACCTGATAAACCTTTCTACCCATTTGATCGATCAAGATGCTCAGTCGGCAAATCTCATAGTTTCTTATGAGAGATTGGATGATCGAGTGAATGCTCTCCTCAAGAGGTTGAATACCGGCTCTACATCTGGTTTTGGGACTCCTACTGGTTTGAAGACTGAATCATCTTTCCCTCCTATCTCACCCTCTTTTGCTTTCACCACTGCCTTAGCCCCTACCACTGAACCCTCCTCTTCACCAACCACTGAAATTCTCCACACCCCACTTGTCTCTCCAATCCCAATCCCATCTCCAGTCTCAACTGTCAAGCTCTCAACCCCTTCCGATGAACCTTCGATCTCAGCTCCATCCTCTTTTGTTAATGACAAAGGGGGAGAAGAACCAGAGCAAGATAAACCAAAGGAGCAGTCTTGAGTTGAAGGAAGGAGTTTAGAGTTTAGATTAGTTGGTTTAGTTGGTTTGTGCAGTTTGTATTTTTTTCTGTGCTTTTGTATTTCTGCATTTCTGGTTTATGTATGAACAAGCTGTTAATTGAAATGCAATGGTTCAATTGTGTCAAGTTTAAATCGCTTCTGCTATATCTTTGTGCTTAACTGATTCAATTACATAACTGTCATAGCATGTTTCAAACCAACTTGTTAAAATTTTCCTCAAATCTCATATCTTTTGAAAAATGAAGCTACTCTGGTTTACAAGTGTTGTCATCATCAAAAAGGGGGAGAATTTTAGTTCTCTATTGGTTTTGATGATAACGGACAATTGTAAAAATAGATGAAGTTTGTCTTTGTAAGTTGAAAAACTTACTGTCAAAGGCAAACTCGAGTTTCAGTTTGGAAACTCGAGTTTTGGCCTGACAGAGAAGTGCTCAAGTGTTTACAAAGAAAGGCAAACTCGAGTTAGGATTTGAAAACTCGAGTTTTGGTCATACAGAGAGCATTCAAGTTTTTTCACTGAACAAAGAAAACTCGAGTTTTGACAAGACAGAGAGCAACCAAGTTTTTCAAAGAAACCAAAACTCTAGTTTCCATTGGAAACTCGAGTTTAGGCTATATAGAGAATTCTCTAAGTTTCCAACGTTTTATGGAAACTCGAGTTTACCTCAGAAAACTCGAGTTCGCATCACCTGAGAACAATGTTCATCTCTGACCTTGTAAAAACTCCCTTGTTCAAATCGACTAAGTCTTTCAATGTTTTATCATAAAAGAGAAAACTCGAGTTTTGTTTTCAAAACTCGAGTTTCAGCCTTACAGAGAAGTTTCCAAAGTTTTCAAATAATGAGAAAACACGAGTTAAGTTTTGGAAACTCGAGTTTTGTCCAGGAAGAAAGATCTGTCAAGTTTGAACGTTTTGAAAACTCGAGTTTGATTTTGGAAACTCCAGTTTTGAGATTTTGGACTAAAACATGATTTCTTATCAAGAGTCCAAAACTTGAGTAGTCACTTAATGACTCGAGTTTTGCACTGTTCACTAAGCATGTCCAAAATGCCAAATCGCGATGCTTGTCTCTGAAAGGAGAAAACTCGAGTTTGGATTTAAAACTCGAGTTTCGGTCTTTTGCTAAAAGAACACTAAAGCATGAAAACTCGAGGTTGGATTAACTGACTCGAGTTTCCATCGCAAAATTTGAATTTCGAACAGAACGAATTTGCGAAATGCTTATGTTTGATCTCAATACTTTGTATCATCACTCATTACTATTCTTAACTATGTTTAATCAGTTTGTTAGTGAGTTTCAGATGATTTAGACAGGATTAAATGGAGACTTAGCATAAAGCAAAAAGTATGTCAGCACATTAAATGAAAAGTGCAGAAAACTTGCATACTTTTGGAAAATCATTTTCCACATGTTTTGTAGAATTTAATGCTTGCCTTCCACATCTAGCAACTGCTCTTCCAACGGATTAAAATTCAGGAAGTGAACCCTGAATTTCTGCAAAGCTGGATTAACCAAAGAGTAGAGAAAGAAGAAAACCAAAACCTTCACTAATCATTCTCCAATGCTGACAACGGTCACATTAGGATTTATAACGGTCATTTAATGATCTCTACCTATAAATAGAGATGCATTCAATTCTTCTCAACAACCAATCTATGAGAAAACGAAAATCATTAAAGTTTCAACTACTCTTTGAGTTTTCTGTTGTAAAGTATCTTTTGATACATTCATTCTTCAGTGTTTATCATATCTACTCTTAGAGAGAGTTTCTTGACTGTAAATCATTTATTGAAAGTTATCTCAAGTCAAAGGGACTTGGAGATTGGGTTATTGATTACAACTTGTAAGGGGGAGTAAGTTCTAGAGAGAGAATTACTCTTGAGTGCAGAGTGTGTAATCAATCTTGATAGTGAGAAATCCCAGAAGAGTCTGGGGACTGGACCTAGGTCAATTGGTTGGACCAAACCAGTATAAATCTTTGTGTCTTGCTTCTCTTCTCTATACTCTGTTTTATCTCTATTCCCTATCCGAAAAACAGAGCATACGAAAAAGATTTTGAGAATCCCCAATTCTCCCCCTCTTGGTGATTCAAGCTCCACTTTCAACATCTTTTTGAACTTATGAAAACTCCAGTTTTGTTTTCAAAACTCCACTTTTGACAAGATAGAGTGCTAACAACATTTTGAATTTGAGAACACTCCAGTTTTGTTTTTAAAACTCCAGTTTTGAGCATTTGGACTTAAACTTGTTTTTTCATCACAAAAGTCCAAAACTCGAGTTTGTCACTTAATGACTCGAGTTTTGCTCCTATTTCAAAATGTTCTTCGAAGCTCAATCGTGATCTTTCCCTATGAAAGAACAAAATTCGATTTCAGAATAAGAATTGTTTTAAATTACTATTTGGCTTGAGTCAGAGAATAGGCTGGATCTAGTCAAGTCGTTGGCTCGAGTTAGAAAAGGATGTGGCTTGAGTCAGTTTTGAATTAATCATTAATCAATAAACATATTTGACTCGAGGCAAATATTTCCTGGCTCGAGTCAGTCCATAGACTCGAGGCAGTCAGATAGGATCGAGTCAGTTGAGTGTTAAAAGCGTTTGAAAGCACAAAACATTTTCTTGGCTCGAGTCAAGTTCCATTTTCAAAAGTAACTGTTATAAATCTCGGCTAGAGTCAACGACGCTGGCTCGAGTCAGCGAAGAAATCAAATGAGCATTTTCAAAATTTTTAAGAACTTGGCTCGAGTCAAAGAATAGGCTGGCTCGAGTCACGACCTAGACTCAAGGTAGCATTTCTGTTGGCTCGAGTCACAATGGCTATTTTGTAATATATCGAAAGGAATTGACTCGAGTCACAAACATTGGCTCAAGCCAATCTGACAGTAAAGTTTTTTACTAATAAACGTCACATCTTCGATTGATTTAGAGAATTTTTGACTTAAGGCATGTATCATATATTGTTTCTAAAGTTTATCATCATCAAAACACATATCGAGAATGAACATTCTCCCCCTTTTTGATGATGACAACTTTTGAATATAGGATGCCAAAAATTTCTAAACACTTGAAATTTGACCAAAAGCCTTAGATAGCAAACAGAGACAATTTTTATATATTCATGATTGTCTTGAATCAGTTAAAGCACTAATAGCAAATGGTCACACATATATTCAATAATTATACCAATGTCATAAGGCAAAAACTGAACAGGAAACAAAATTACTTAAACAGAAGTCCAAGAACAAGCAATAACATGCTACATATGAAATTCAACAGCTTGTAACAACAAAAGAGCTTAAATTTCTTGGCTTCTTCACTTCATTCTTCACATATTCTTCTCCCCCTTTGGCATCCATCAAAAAGAAGGGAATCACAGAGAGGGTCACTGGAAATAAGAGGTATATGGATGAGTGGAGATGGAAAAAAGGCAGAGGGGAGTATGGAATAATAGAGAGAGGTTTATGAATGGAAATAGAGGTGTCCAAATCATCTTCACCAAACAATTCAGCTGTGGAAGATCCAAAGTAAGTGATCTTCATAGTGGAAGTGATTGATGGAGGAACAGGAATGGTGGCAGGAGCAGAGACAAGAGGAGAAGAGATGATATGGGTGGAGGAGATAGGAGTGGTGGTGAAACCAAAGGAAGGTGATGGAGATACAGGAGGTGAAAGCTTAGGGGCAGCAGAAGGAATGTCAGAACCAAAACCACTAGACTGAGACTGAAGAATCCTACCAACTTTGTTTGATAGAATCCAGAGAGTGTCATGTATACGATTGATGTTGGCTCTATGATCATCCAGATGGCCATTGAAATTGTCAACCTCTTCCTTTAACTCCTCTTGTACACCTTGCATCTTGGTGACCTCTTGCACCAGCTTCCCAAATTCAAATTCCAATTTCACTGAGAGAGAATTCTGAGCAGCCAAGGAGATATGTAGAGGGTCCAAGCTATCATATATGACCTTTTCAACAATGGCTTTAACATTAGCTCCAAGAGAGAAAGACACAGGTTGTGAGGTCAGTTCTGGGCCAGGTTCTGGTTGAGACTCTAGAACTCTTTGCCTGGAAGCTCTGGATCTAGATGGGCCAGGTGCCCTAGATTGACCAAACCCTTCCTTTAAACTAATATTCATTAGATTGAGAATATGTTGTCCAAACTCCTTAGGCTTCTTGGGAATTTCATCCTTTTCAAAATACCATATCTTCTTATGAAACAGGATAACAGAAACCAAGCTTGGAAAGGGTATGGTGGAATTCTTCTTCGAATGCATACAGTATCTTTTCATTTCATTGAAAATCCATTGCCCAATATTATGGGGAACTTTGGCAACAAAGGATGCAAAAAATGTATAGTCTCTCTATGGACAGGTGGCATTGAGATAGGAGGAAAATTAAGTGACCCTACTAGTTCACTCAACTGCTCATTTAGACAAAGAATTTAAAATATTTTCTCATTGTCATAATGAATTTCAAGAACAGGTGGAAGATTCACAATTTGAAGCTAGTCATTTAAATAGGAAGCATTAATTGAAATATGTTTTCCTCTTACAAGGGTAAGGGTTTTTTCTTCAGCTACATTAAGATGCTTATCCAAGAGAGTGTGTTCAGACATGTTAAAGTAAAAGACTCTAACAAGAGTAGGACTGTAGGTAGCAAAAATAGCAAGAAAGGACTCATGATCTCTAAACCATGGAAAAAGGTCTAGATTACAGTCATTTTTAAGTTTAGGTAAGTCCACAGATACTACTGGACAAAAGCCTCTGAGAGCATAGTCCTTACTAAATTTTCTTCCTTCCTCAGTAGAGAATAAAATAGGACTACAACTAAAATCAACCGGAGGAAGAGATTTAGAAGCATGATTAATACCCATAATGGAGGGTATTTCAAAAACCCTTGATCCTAATTGTTGAATAGAAGCCTTTGAAACTGAGGCAGAGGCCTTTGATGCAGAGATAGAAACTCAGACGAAGGCACAGACTACTTCTTCTTGATTTTCTTAGGGCTGATGACAACCACGTCCTTATCTTTACGAGTTGAAGCTTCCTCGTCAATTGGCTTCTTCTTGGGAACCTCAGAAGGTTCTTCAACGCTCATCTTCTTTGGATTGGCTTCAGGTTTGCCAAATGAAACTTTAGGCCGATATCTCTTAGTAGTAATCTTCTCCCATTGGGATTGTTTTAGCGGAGGAGGTGACAAAGATTGAGTTCCTTTATAATCTGAGTCAGATTTCTTGGGTTTGACAGAGGTTTTTGGGTTGGATTTGGGAGGCATTGTCGGATTCAAGTGGGTTTAGGATGATTAGGGTTTTGGAAGAGAGAAAAAGAGAGAAAGCAAAGAAGAGTGACGATTCGGACGTGCAGAGAGAGAGAAAGTGTGAAGTGAAGCGACAGACATAGACATATATATAAAGATTTAAGATTAACTCGATCTATCAATGTTGGCTCGAGGTACCAACTCGAGGTAGCACTGGTTGGCTAGAGTTAAGCAAGAATTTGAACTAACCTGTATCATCGAAAGAAAAAAATGGCTCGAGCGACGACCTCCTGCTCAAGTCAAAAAGTATTCTCCATTCTTCAAACTCTCGGGTTGCCTATTGACTCGAGGTACACAATTTGGCTCGAGTCAAAAACCTTCTTCTTTTCATCAATCTCTCGGCCTGTCATTTGACTCAAGGTGACACTAACTGGCTCGAGTCAAATAGCTCTTTTCACAATTTCTTGATTCTTGACACAAATTTGCTCGAGTTAGCACGTTTCTTAGCTCGAGCCAAGTATACTTGATTTATCTCTGTTCTTTCTAAACATAACAGAGTCCTGAAAAAATATAATCTAGAAACTCTGAAGCTAAAGTTAGTCTTAGTTAATCATCAAAACACAAATATTTGTACAAAACTAACATTTTACTTACAGTTCCTTGGGATTTACCATTCCCAATTCTCTTCGGATGAAATTGAATTGTTCTTTTGCTAGAGGCTTTGTGAAAATGTCAGCCAACTGAAGATGCGTGGGAATGAACATCACTTTGACATCTTTCCTTTGAACATGATCAAGAATAAAATGATGTCTCACATCAACATGTTTGGTCCTAGTGTGTTAAACTGGATTTTTGGCCAAGCTAATGGTGCTGGTGTTGTCACACAAGATTGGAATCTCCTTCAGATGAATCCCAAGGTCTTGAAGTTGCTGTTTGAACCATAGGACTTGTGCACAGCAACTTGATGCAGCAACATATTCAGCTTCAGTGGAGGATACAACCACAGTGGTTTGCTTTTTGCTAAACCATGATACTAGTGAACCTCCCAGAAACTCACATTGACCACTTGTGCTTTTTCTATCGGTCTTATACCCATTATGATCAAAGTCTGAATATGCAACTAAGAATCCTTGTTGACCTTTTGGGAACCAGAGGCCCAATTCCTTTGTGTTTGAAAGATATAGAAAGATTCTCTTAACATGTTCGGCATGTGATTCTTTAGGAGCTGATTGGAATATCGCACATATTCCCACACTAAATTGAATATCAGGCCGACTTGCAGTCAGATACAATAATGATCCAATCATTCCTCGATATTTGGTTATGTTGAAGTCTTTTCCCTTTTCTCCATCCGCATCTAGAGCAGCCGTTGAACTCATTGGAGTGTCTGCACCATTACAATGCTCCATTCCAAATTTCTTGAGCAAATCACGGAGATACTTGGTCTGTGAGATAAATATCCCATCCTTTCGTTGTTTGATTTGTAAGCCGAGGAAGTAGTTAAGCTCTCCCATCATTGACATTTCAAACTTACCCTGCATAGTCTTAGAAAAATCCTCGCAGAGGGATTCATTAGTTGATCCAAAAATAATGTCATGCACGTAAATTTGAACAAATAATACATCATTTAATTTATCAGATTTTATAAAAAGAGTTGTGTTCGCTTTTCCTCTCATAAATCCCTGATCAAGGAGAAATTTGCTAAGTCTTTCGTACCAAGCTCTAGGAGCTTGCTTCAAACCATATAAAGCTTTGTTGAGTCGAAAGACGTGATCAAGATGATGATCATCCTCAAAACCAAGAGGTTGTTCAACGTAAACTTCCTCCTAAATGAAACCTTTTAAAAAGGCACTTTTGACATCCATTTGACAGAGCTTGAATCCTTTGATACAAGCAAAGGCTAGAAGAACTCTTATGGCTTCCAATCTTTCCACTGGAGCATAATTTTCTTCATAATCAATTCCTTCTTCTTGATTATAGCCTTTAGCAATAAATCTTTCCTTATTACGGACAATGATTTTTGACTCATCTCGTTTGTTCTTGAATACCCATTTAGTGCCAATGACCGGGTGGTCCTTAGGCCTGGGTACCAAATCCCAAACTTGATTTCTATCAAATTGGTGTAACTCCTCTTGCATTGCTATCACCCAATCATTGTCTGAAAGGGCTTTACCAATTTTAGAGAGCTCAATCTCTGATATAAAGGCAGAAAAAGTCACTTCATTCAAAGTGCTATTTCTGGTCCTTACACCTGATTTACATCACCTATTACTTGGTCCATAGGATGATTCCTAGTGAACCTCCAAGATTTAGGCTGAGATTGAACATTGTTTTCGCAATTATTTTGAGGATCAACCTTGAAAACATTTTCAGGATTTTCAATAGAGGCAGGAGTAGTTTTTGAAAGGAATTGATTTTTGAAAGTATTTTCCTCATCATCATCAAAGGATTTATCGGTTTTGAATTCATAGAAAACAACATGCATAGACTCTTCAACAATACGAGTACGAGTATTAAAAACTCTTTAAGCTTTACTCCTATTTGAATAACCCAAAAATATACATTCATCTGCTTTGGTGTCGAACTTTCCCAAATTTTCCTTACCATTATTGTGAATGAAACACTTACAGCCAAAAACATTGAGATGGGCCAAGTTGGGTTTCCTTCCTTTGTACAGCTCATATGGGGTCTTGTTCAATTTCTTCCGGAGGTATGCTCGATTTGAAATGTAGCAAGATGTACTCATGGCATCAGCCTAAAATACTTGAGAAGTGTTATTCTCATTTAGCATATCTCTTGCCATCTCGATGAGAACTCGATTCTTTCTCTCTACAACCCCATTTTGTTGAGGAGTCCTCGAAGCTGAGAAGTTGTGGTCGATTCCCATGTTATCACAAAATTCTCTGAATGCATGATTTTCGAATTCTCCACCATGATCAATTCTTATACCTGAAATTGAGATACCTTTCTCGTTTTGGACCTTTTTGGCAAATACAACAAACTGATCAAACGTTTCATCTTTTGATGATAAGAATTAGTCCAACAAAATCTTGAGAAGTCATCAACAATAACTAGAGTATAGAGATTGCCTCCAAGGCTTCTTACTCTTGCTGGTCCAACAAGATCAACTAAATCCTTTCTTAGCAACTTGTCAAGTTGAAACATATTGACATGAGCTAAACGCTTGTGCCATAACTAACTTCTTCCAAGTTGCTAATAAAACAATTTTCAGAAATAATTCTATTGCAATCACTAGAGAGATTCAGAGTGTAGCAGTTACCTTCTCTAGGAGCCCTAAATAAGGCTTTTGATTTGATATTGATTAAGGGTAGATCATTTTTGCTCACAATCAAGCATTCCTTAGAGTCGAAGATAACCAAGTTACCTTTG
Source organism: Acacia pycnantha (assembly GCA_025563575.1). Classification (NCBI taxonomy): domain Eukaryota; kingdom Viridiplantae; phylum Streptophyta; class Magnoliopsida; order Fabales; family Fabaceae; genus Acacia; species Acacia pycnantha. Next base: position 784,536 of record JAMWYP010000292.1, read on the forward strand.
TTTGTGCTTTGGCTTATGCTAAGGAGGTTGTGACAGAATCCTTCTACAAGGTATACGTCTTTGATTTGAGATCTATCGTTGTTATCAACTTCACCAATTCCAGCAATCCTTCCAGATTGATTTCCACCAAAAGTCACACTACCACCATCCTTGGTCTTGAGAGTAGAAAATTTAGTATGATCTCCTGTCATGTGTCTAGAGCATCCACTATCAATATACCACTTGTTGGATTTCGATGCTCTTAGACAAACTTGCAATTAATAGGAAATCAGGTTTTTGGACCCATATTTTCTTGGGTCCTTTCAGGTTAGTTTGTGTCTTAGGAACCTTATAAGATCCCTTAGGTACCCATTGATAATTTCCTACAGGTTTGCTTCTTCTTTCCTTTTTATGAAAACATGAAGAAGTAGTATGACCTTTACGATTGCAATAATTGCAATGATCAAAAGGATTTGAAGAATGAACAGATTTTCTAAAATAGTTCATATAAGATTTTTCTCCAAATTTCTTTTTGCCTTTCTTTTTATCAAAATCAGGTTTGTAGCCGATTCCTAATCTGTCATTTGTGAATCTTTGTTGTTTCAAAATGACATTGAGCATTTCACTTCCTTTAGTGAATTTCTCAAGTGCTTTTGTAAGATAAACATTTTTCTTTTCTAAATCAAGACAATCTTCACAAATGATATTTTTCGAAGAAGAAAGATTTTTCACTTGCTGTTCAAGAGTTATATTCTTCTTTTTCAAAACAATGTATTTCTCAGCAAGTTTTTCAAATTCAAATTGTACAAGATTGTACACAAAATATAACTCTTCGTAAATTGGTTGCAAGTCATATACCTCATTGTTGATCTTAGTTTGCTCTTCTTCTTGAGCTCCGAGGCATATGTTGGCTCTTTTGTCATCTTCAGCTACATCTTCGTCGGATGAACTGTCTCCCAATATAGTTGAAATGTAAGCTTTCTTCTTGAAATTATTGAATTTCTTCTTCTCTCTATGTTTGTTCTTCAACTGGAGGCATTCTGACTTGATGTGGCCAGGGTTTTCACATTCGTAGCAGATGATTGGTTTTTTCGTCTCAAAGCTGGAGCTACCCATGTGAAACTTCTTGTATCCTTGATCCTTCTTGTAGAACTTCTTGAATCTACAAACCATTATGCCCAGCTCTTCATCTTCATCTTCATCATCATCATTTGATTCCTTTGCTTCTTTGGCACCTTTAAGGGCAATTCCTTTCTTGCCACTGATCTCATCAAGTCTTTTTCTGAATTTGATCTTTCCTTCATATTCAGACAAACTGCGAAACAAGGCCGCTACAGAGCTTATTGATTCTCCACGAGCTTCTTCAATAGCTACAACTTTAGCTTCCCATTCCTTACTGAGGATATTTAGAATCATCCTTACTTGAATAGGTTGTTCATAAGTTTTTCCCAAAGTGGCAAGTTGGTTAATCAGATGAGTGAATCTCAGTTGGAATTCGATAATGGATTCCCCAAAATTCATACGAAGAACATCATACTTGGTCATGAGAGTATTGACTCTATTCTCCTTGACTCCAGTTGTTCCTTCATGTGCTATCTCCAGTGCATCCCACATAGCTTTAGCATATGGCAATGTGTAAATACGAAAATACTCTTGTTGACTTCAAGCACTTTGCAACGTGAGGATAGCTTTACGTTGAGTGTGACGTTTCTTCAGTCATTCTCATCATAGGTCTCTTCAGGCTTTGGAACTCTGAGTCCATTTTCAAGAATAGTTGGACCATAGTTTCCAACCTCGAACACTCTTCATAGACCATATTCAGTAGCCATGACAAAGACATTGAATTTGGATTTCCAGAAAGAGTAGTGCTCTCCATTGAAACCAGGCGGTCTATTGATCAAAGCTCCATCAGGAAATATTCCTTCCATTGGATCTTTTATCTAGGATGTTAATCCTCTAGTAGATAACCTGGCTTTGATACCAAATGAAAGGTAGGAATATCACCTAGAGGAGGGTGAATAAGTGATCTCAAAATTTTTTTGCAAAACACACACTCAGACTTAAGTAATACACAAACAGAGAAGAGAAGGGAAATTGACACATGCAATTTATACTGGTTCGGTCTAACACTTCGACCTACGTCCAATTCCCAAATCCTTTGGGTATTTCACTAATCAAAAATGGTTACAATTACAGACTCTGTACTCGAGATGATCCTAATTCACTAGGACTGAATCCCCCTTACAAGTTGTAATCGTATACCCACGCTTAAAGTTCCTCAACCTTAAGATTTAAACTGGAAATGGAATAAGTGTTTAAATAACTCCTCACGAGTGGATAATAAATGAACACTGAAGAAAAACAATAAATATCCGAAGATATTAATGAAACAGATGAGACAACAAATCGTAATAAGTTTGATTTGAATGCACAGTGTTTCAGTAGTTGGAGAATTCAATGCTTCTAGTATTTATAGATGATGGCATTTATGACCGTTGAGAAGCTTGATCAAATATCCGTTGTGATTCTTGTATATAGCCGTTAGAGAGAGAAGAAGCAAAATCATCAATGTTACATTTTCTAACTCTTTTATTCTTGAGTAAATACCCTTTTTGGTCCCTGAAAAAACACACGCTACCCATTTTGGTCACTGAGTAAAAAAAATGTCATTTTGGTCCTTTTTAGTCCTAAAAATGACTTTTTGGGAATTTGTGAGGGATTAAAATGCCCGCAAAAAATGACTAAAAGGACTAAAAGGGACCTTTTTTTTACTGTTTAAGGACTAAAAATGACTTTTTTTTTACTCAGGGACCAAAATGGGTAGCGCGTGTTTTTTCAGGGACCAAAAAGGGTATTTACTCTTTATTCTTTCCATTATGACTGCTGGAAACCAGCAAATAGAATAAAACATTCTTGCTTGAAAGCGTCTTTCTGGTGTTCAGAGGTATATCTGTTGGTTGGTGTCTCGAACAGGTAAGTGCATTAAATGCACTCTGACATGTCGAATTGCTTTATTTAAAATCAGAGTTAATCTCCATTCAAGTTATCTGAAACTTACTAACAAACTGATTAAATGAAGTTAGGAATAGCAAAGATTGATGATATGTATAATTCCTAAACACATTTAGAAGATTTCAGAGGTTGAAAAATGATTTCAATAAACAGAGTAATATTGGCTCGAGTCAGTTATATGAGTGGCTCGAGTCAATCCATCGATTTCAGAATAAGAATCATTTGAAATTACTATTTGGCTCGAGTCAGAGAATAGGCTGGCTCTAGTCAAGTCGTTGGCTCGAGTTAGAAAATGATGTGGCTCGAGTCATTTTTGAATTAATCATTAATTAATAAACGTATTTGACTCGAGGCAAATATTTCCTGGCTCGAGTCAGTCCATAGACTTGAGGCAGTCAGATAGGCTTGAGTCAGTTGAGTGTTAAAAGCATTTGAAAGCACAAAACATTTTCTTGGCTCAAGTCACTTAAGTGTTGGCTCGAGTCAAGTTCCATTTTCAAAAGTAACGGTTATAAATAATGGCTAGAGTCAACTACGCTGGCTCGATCAGCGAACAAATCAAATGATCATTTTTTCGTTAATTTTAAGAACTTGGCTCGAGTTAGAGAATAGGCTGGCTCGAGTCAAGGCCTAGACTCGAGGCATCATTTCTGTTGGCTCGAGTCACAATGGCTATTTTGTAATATATTGAAAGGAATTGACTCAAGTCACAAACATTGGCTCGAGCCAATTTGACAGTAAAGTTTTTTACTGATAAACTTCACATCTTCGATTGATTTAGAGCATTTTGACTTAAGGCATGTATCATATATTGTTTCTAAAGTTACTCATCATCAAAACACATATTGAGAACTAACAATGGCAACAGAACTTTGGGTCGATCCCGGGTATCTCAGATGTCCTCCAGGCAAAGACACTTGATTCTTTTTCAAGAATTCCACCAACCCGACTCTCAGCTCTGGATTCATATTTTTTCCGATTTTTGTTATTTGCAATGGGTCCCCTAACACTAGGTCCTCCAATTCATCCGCTAGCTCGGATCGTAGATCTTCGGTTTCCTCGCGCAAGTCTAATTCCACCATACTCACAGGACGGCTTTGACACCTCCTTTTCCCCTTGCTCGTGCCCTTATCTCCTTCATGAATCTGGGGTGGAGATGAAGGTCTGCCTTCACCTTCTCTGATTGTTTTGAAATAACATTGTCAAGATTCCTTCTAATCTCCACTGACAGTGACAATTGTGTTTTCACTGCCCATCTTCTTCAACTTTTGATGCTTTGTGGAGACCAGCATATCCCAATTGTGAATAATTGGCCTCCCCAATATTATGTTATATGGGGAAGGGAAGTCGGCTACTATGGACCTTACACACTCCGACTTGAATGCTTCCTTCGTTCCCAGAGTCAATTTGAGGTCAATATACCCTTTGGGAGGGGAGTGTTCTCCGTTAAACCCTATGAGGGTCGTTTTACAAGGCTTCAAGTCTTTCTGAATGAGGTTGATCCTCTTAAAGGAATCCTAGCTAAGAATGTTTGCAGAGCTTCCAGCGTCTATGAAGATTCTCTTAACCCAGCAATGGACTAGGGTTCCCGTCACTACTAAGCCATCCTGATGGCCTGGGACCACGTCCTTTAGATCCTCTAGAGTGAAGCAGAGTGGAAGGGGTTCCGGTCTGCTAGGATCTTCTTTAAACTTTGGCCAATCTCTCACCGAAATAATTTATCTTAGATACTTTCTCCTCTGGCTCGCTGTGTCTCCCCCTCCACCTATAGATCCCCTGATTACATTACAGATGAACTCGGCTTATGGGAATTCATCATCGTCACTAGTCGATTTTTTCCGTTTGTCATCTTGCTTTTTCTGTTTTGGAACCGGGCTTGTACTACGGCTTCCCTGTTTGCACTTATTGTTCCGCCCCTAGGTTTTTATTACATATTGTCGTAACCTACCATCTCGGACAAACTTTTCAATGGCGTCTCGGAGTTCATAGCACTTGTTTGTAGTATGCCCCGGTCCATCATGAAATGTATAGTACTTTGACTGGTCTACCTCGTTTCTACGATAGGAAACCAAGGTTGTTCAAATTTCTTCATCTCGTCCAGGGCTACCTCCCTCCAGACTTGGGACCGTGATACATTCAGGGGTGTATACTTGTCATACTTCACTTTTGCTTCAAACCTTCCCCCTCTGGGTCTATTATCCGAGTTTCTTCCACAGGAATCTTGTTTCCGTTTCTCGAGCTGTTCTTTGATCCTAGGAGGTGAGTTCCGCCTTTTTTTGTTTCTGACGGCATTGGCTATCTCCATTTGTTCCACCTCCAAGTTTTGTTTGGATTGAGTTCTAAAATCAATCAGGCTCTTGACGGGGTTCTTGAAAAGTGACTTTACCAGTCGAGATGATCCATCTAGCCTGGCTGTGAGAAAATACACGTGCACACTCTCCTACAACCTGCATACTTGTATGGCAACGTCTTTAAACTGATGCAGGTACTTTTGGAGCGTTTCCCCCAGCCGCTCCTTAATCTTGCCGAGGGCGAACTCGGACGTTGGTTGATTTTTGTTGGTTGCGAAGTTCAGCTCGAATTTTTCTCTGAGTCTTTATAGCTTTGGATGGAATTGATCGCCAGGGTATGGAACCATTTTTGTGCGGCTCCTATCAGTGTTGCAGCAAATAATCGAGGCACTATAGGTCCTTTAATTCCTCTCACGGACTTCACTAACTCAAACATATCCAAGTGAGACCGTGGATCCTGACTTTCGTCGTATTTTGCCAGGTCCACCAGGTCAAAATCGTCCGAGTAAGGTGTATTTGCGATCTTATTGGAGAAGGGACTGTTGTTGTGCACCCCCATGCTGTATTTCATCTTATATTTTCTTGAGACGTTCGACATCTGAGGTACTTCGTCGTGGCTCGGTTCCCCTCCAGCCGAGGTTTTCTTAATGCTCTGGGTCTTCAATGGCGAACTGGGTCCCTAAGCTGCTAGTGTCCGAAGTCATTCTCGCTCCGAGTTCATTCCCTGAGTAGGAACTCTAGTATTGCCTTGCAAGGATATCGGTTATTCAGTGTGAGGAGGATCACCGACATTATGAGTGGCCTTTACTTTCCTCCGGTACTGCTCATCTCGATTTTCTTGCCGAGCCGAGGTTTTATATTGCCTAAACTTGACTTACCTCAACTTGAATAATTAACATAATTACAAAATATATTGTAGTTGACTTACCTCAACTTGAAGAGATCCAAGGTCCAAAAACAAAAACTAAGAATCATGAGCCAAAGCAAAACTATAGTACTGATTACACACGCAATATTTTGCTCTATTAAATTCTTTAAGTCTTTTTTTTGGCTAAATAACGCTTGACCCATTTGACCTTCAATTCAATATGATCGTGCCAATAACCCACAAAAGTTGTTTTTATAAGCAGAACGAATAATCGAAAAACATAGATCAACTCCGCCTCCACTAGTTGTTGCCGCTGATCACTGGATGTCTGAGTTCTTCTTTATTCTTTCACCGTGGTCGGTGTATCACTGCTCTTGCTTCGCTTATTCAATTGAGGTGAGAGAGAGCCGACATATAAATGTAATTAAGTATAGTTATATTGTTAATTTAATAGCATCCATCCTCCCTTGCCGTCATATTCCATTCGGTCAACAAGAGGAAATTGTAGAATTATCTTTGACCTCATGATATTAAAAAAGGAATCATTAAAAAGTAAAATAATACAAAAAAGGTTTTGAGGAGGTGAAATTGACTTAAAGTTACAATTGAATTTATAATCAGTTGAAGGTCATCTTAAATCCCTCTTTATTTCCCATTTCCTCACAACATTCGGCCAGCAAGAAGCAAAGCAAGAGAGAGACCAAAATCGAAGAGGAAGAAGAAGGAAAAGAACCAAGTGAAAGAGGTGAGATTGATGCCAAGTTCTTCATCTCTTCTAGTTCCCTACTCATGGCTACTTCTTGTCTCTAACATCTCTCTTGGTGTTGTGTTCTAGCAAGAGGAGAAATCGAACCCTAGAGTTCTAGAGAAGACATTGTAAGAAACTCAACCTAAGACTTAGGTAAGTGGTGGTTTTGACATTTTTGATGATGTTAATAATGTTGTTGGTGGTTGAATTGGTTTATCCTTAAGTTTTATAATTTTGGGAAACATGAAAGAACAGGGGAGGTTCTGTTCAGAGTTTTAGAAAATACATAAAGCATGATTTACGATTAAATCATAAGTAAGGAAGTGGCTAGAGGTTGAATTATGGTAGATTATATTATGGAATGAAAGTTTGAAACATCAAGTTTGTCCTCCCTAGCAATGGATCTCGGTCAGAAAAGGGCTGAGATAAGGAGAGGGATTTCAACATCTTTAATGCTTCCAATGAGTTTAAAATGAAAACTTATGCATGATAAAGATGAGAAAGTAATTTTAAAAGGGTTAGAATTGAAAATGGTAGTATGTTATAGTGCTTCCAGATTAGGTTTCTGGAAGATAGCCTATTTGTGACGTGTTTTTAATTGACCAAATGATATCCAAGCTATGAAACTTTCTAGATTTCAAGTAGTAATGATAAGCTTTAATTTTAGGGTTAAGATGTAAAAATGCATATGTGCTTTACCTCAATGAGCGCCCAACACCAGCGCTTTTTTTAGATGCAAAAGTGCACATGTGGTTACAAATTAGGTGCAAAAGTACTGTTGGACCATTAAGTTTGACTTTTTTTTTTTTTTTGTTGCTAACTGGACAATGAGGTGACATTTCAAAGGTGCAAAAATATACATGTGGTTTGAAAAAAAAAAGCGCTCAACACCAAGTTCTTTTTTTTAATTTAATAATTTTATTTCAATTAAAAGAAAATTAATATTTCTCTAGGTATAATTTCTGGAAGGCCAAAATTTTTATTTTCCATAATTTATTTTCTTTTTTAAAAATATCCTTATTAAATTTTCTAATGAATAATTAATTCCTAGAGAACCATAGAAGAACTTATAGCAATGAAATAGTCCTCGAGGGAAAAACCATAGCAAAACCATATAACAACGTTGGCTTTCACGAACATGGAGAGACTGCATGGCATATATTCCACACAGTACTCCTCTTCTTTATCACTTTCCTCTGTATCATCCATCACGTATATATTATTCTTATAATAACTAATCATCAAGTGCATGCAAAAAATTGATTATTTAATTAATAATGAATTTGAAGAAGAAGGTTCATACAATGATGACGAGAGGAGCACCGAAGTCACTGATGTCAACCACGAGGTGAATCCACTGTATAATCTGATAACGTGTGTTTCCATGGGAAAGATAAAGTGTGGAGTGTGAACAGAAGCATGGCTCCGAACCCAAACACATTCAGCAACAGAAGAAGCTTACTCGTCGCTAGCTGCGAATATTGTTTATTACAGAAAGCAAAAGTTAATTAATTAGATAAAGCCATATATATATATATATAGATAGATAGATAGATAGATTAATTCTATGGACGTATGTATATGTATGTATGTACCTTGAGTTTCGTGGGAGCCTAGAAGAGGAAAATAGAGAGGTAGATGACATCAATGACAATTCCATAAGTGTAATACCCTAAAAATCATACTTATGATAAATATCATAAATTAGTAAATAATACCTATTGGAAATAGGTGAATATGTGGTCTCAAAATATTATAGTGTAATTATTCTATTTTCTAGGTTAAAATTTCTTGGAATTAGAGGGATTAAAGCACCAAAAGTCCCTAAAATGCACTTGTGGGTCATAAAATACCCTGAGAATAGTATGATAAATCCTAAGAGGCAACTAAATATTTATTAAAAATAGGAAAGTATGTTGTCTCTAATTTAGGTAATTTTTGGGATTATTTCCCTTGGAAATAAAAGAGGAAAAATTAAATATTATTTTGGGAACCCTAAATGACTCTATGATTTTTAATATAATACGTGGAACATAAAATACCAATGTCAGTAAAATAGTTGTGAGAAAATGATTAATCCTAATTAAGAAAATTATCAGCAATTAGTAGGTGATTAAATAAATAATTAATGGCTAATTATTTAAACATGAGTCAAGGAAATATCCAAGGTTAATTAGGTGCAAGCCCTAATTAAAGATTAGTGACCAATAAAGGATTAAAATTAGCATAAGAATAATTGCTAATTAATTTGGCATAATTAAGAAAGGTATATGATGAACTACACTTAATCCCTAAAAGCTTAATTAAACAACAAAGGATTAAGCAATAAGATAATTACCTAATTAAATGCTTAAAGCATGGATTAACTAAATAAAGCATAGTTGAAAAAGTCTAAATATGGGGGAGGGGGCAGCCGAATTGGAAGAATGAAGGAGGAGGAAATTGGAGTTGCAAACTTGGTTAAGAAGTAGTTGAAAAGTCAAAAGTTGCAACTATCCAATAAGAACACTTGATCCTATGATATTTATGCTAGTGGGAAAAACATAGACTTGGCCAAGAAGGAGCCATAATTTCGAATTGATGAAGAGGGAAAGAGAGAGAAAATATGTTGAGTGTGAATGCATTTGCAAGTGGCTTAAGAAAAGAGATATTTGGGTGAGAAAGCAAATAGGATGAATGAGAACCGATAGAAAATAAATCCTACCTTGAAATCCTTGAACTAAGTATTGAACATCAGGACATATTATGAATCAGTGAATTTTTGTCCCGAAGTTGGTGTTTCCCGATGTCATTTCCGTAACCGACGGCGTTTATCCTAAAATGGTTAACAGGCTAGGAAATACCCTTAGTGGGATCATAAATTTTTTTAACCCAAATATTTCTCAAGAGGAAGAATAGACCTCCAAGACTACGTCGTTGAATTTTTTAGATTTGTTAAGATTACGCGATTAGACCAATGATCGGGGGAATTTGTCAGTTAAGTCCATAAAGCAAGAGGATGACATCATGTTGGTGACATGGGATGACATCATTTTTGTTGAAAAAAGGGGGGAGGTCGGAATTGGAGATGAATGGAGGAGATCAAGCCATAAAACAAACCCTAGATCCGAAGGCTCAAAATGAAGGAGAAAAAGTGTGAATAGTGCCATGATTTTGCCTATAAATAGGCCTTCAATGCTCTTCACAATTCACACCAAAATCCTCTTGCATATTTCAAAAATAGAGAGAGGTTAGAGAGAAGGAGGAGCTCTGGAGAAGGAGTAGCGAAGTGCTGGGTAATTTCTTCGATCTCTAGTCTTAAGTTCTAGTATTTCGTTCGGTAGTTTTAGTATAGATGTTAGTTTGATCTTTAATCTTCCAAGTATGATTTTGATATCATGTTTTAAGGTTAAATATGAAATTTGTTTCGAAAATATGATGGAAATAGAGATATGGCAAAATTTTGGAAGATTAGAGTCAAAGTAGCGAAGCTCTGGCGAAATTCCGCTGGTTAGCAAAGTCAAGGGTAAAATGGTCATTTATGACTAAAAGACTGTTATAATGTTGATTTGTAACAAATACGATATTGTCCTTATAGGATAACTGTGATCATGTTCCGATCGTCACACATACCGTATATCGTCAACGAAGGTACGTTCGCGTACTGTAACACTAACTCTGATGTTTATGGTATGCGTATATGTGCTATGTGTATTTTATGCGTATAGATGGTATGTTTATTGAATGCATATTGGTGTTAGAAGATAACTGTATGCATGCTATGGGCGACATATCTACATGCTAGGGGCGATACATATGCATGCTATGGGCGATACATGTGCATGCTAAGGGCGATACATCTGCATGCTAGGGGCGATACGTTTGCATCGGTTGCATGCTCATATACTGTTTATGTTATGATTATTTGTAATCCATATGTTGTATATGTAAATATGAGATTAACCGTTACCTGAGGTCGGTGCATTGGACCTCGGCCCTTAATATAGCTTCACGGTCGGGAGGACCGAGGTCCGAGGAGAAGGGCAAGCAGCACTCTTAGAGATCCGGCTAAAGACTTTCTTCATTATGTATTTATGTTTTCATTGAACCACTCGATTAATGTACTGCTGATATAACCAGCCAGACATACTACCGTGGGTATTTTAAATATAAGTATCAGTTACTCTCTTGCTCCGATGCTCTACTCTGATAATTTTAAATGGAAAAAAATTATACTGCTTTTGAAAATGGGATGTTACAATAGGAGTTAATGGTGATAAGAGTTAAGGTTGTGTTGTTCTTAATAAGTGCATCGTAAATCCAAAGCATGCAGCTGAAAAGAGAAACCACATAAGGGTAGGATTGAAACCCTTATGCTATTTTCTTCTTGTATATCAGGTAAAACGTCGGCCTGCAACAATAATATCATTAATTAATTATCATATTAATTAACCGAATTGATCAGTTTAGCTAATTTAATATAATCATCTTCTGATATGCAAACAAAAGTGAAGTTTCGGAACTTACATTGCAGTCAGGAACACCATGAAAGAGATGATGTTGCCAGCAACAATGGCACAATGAAGACAAAAAAAGAGAAATCACTATTTCATATTCTAGAGACAACTGGAAAACAAGTCTCTGTTGGGCCACAAAATTTTATGTGCATGAAAAAAGTATGCATGCTTCGAGGCTATGTCATGGAAATAATAAAACTATATTAGAGATAATTAATAAAATTATTAAAAAAAAAAAAAAAACTTGGTGTTGAACGCTCTTTTTTTAAACCATATGTGTATTTTTGCACCATTGAAATGCCACATCGTCGTCCATTAAGCAAAAAGAGTCAAACTTAACGGTCAAACGGTATTTTTACACCTAATTTGTAACCACATGTGCACTTTTGCACATAAAAAAAGCACTTGGTGTTGGACGCTCCTTAGGGTAAAGCACATGTGCATTTTTACACCTTAACCCTTAATTTTATAGGTCATAAAGGTCAAATGGAGCTAATACTATGAGTTATGAATTTTTAAAGTTGGGTATTGAATCTGTACTGTTTTCTAAACCAGTGAGTGTTGGTTGATGATTCTGGAACACATTGCCTATTTTTGATAGTAGGAGGAATTGTTTCCTAAATATAGACTCAATAATAATCATATAACTTTTGGAATCACTATAATTGGACATTTGTATATAAAGATATGAATTTTCAAATTAAAGTTGGTTACAAATTCTTCGAGTTTTGATTGTTGTGCGAAAATGAGAAAGTAAGGGCTAATGGTAGAAAAGTTGACTTTCAAGGATTAAATTAAGCACTTGAAGTTAATGTAGACCCTTTACTATATGTTGGGCATAGTGTAATAACATTAAAATACCTTACTCAAGGAACATTCTGTATTCAAGATCTTTACCTATGCTGATACAACAACTATCACCCTCAAAATACCACGTATCATATAGGTACTATCCTCAAACAAACCTCAAATAACATGCTAGCAGTGTCAATCAATATTATCAAGGGTTCTATTCTCAATCATTCTTTCTAAGGGAATATCATAAGATTAAAATCATTCCCTAGCAACTAGAAACCTCCAAATACCTCATACATGTGGGTATTATACTCTAGTGCCTCAATGCATTCATATCAATTAGACACCTAAAGAATAGCTCATTATCAAATCAAATTATTAGGTTCATCAACCTAATTCTAAAATCTCGACCATACCCAACAAACATGCTATAATCATCATGATTCATAGCTTACAACATTCAGGCACTATCATCAAATAACCTCAAATTAATACTTTTCAGATTCACAATCGACTCCTAGAACCTCAACATTAGTTAGGTTAAGGAATCATATCACCTCAACGATACCCAAAATACAAACTAGGGTCGTAATTTATATTCCTAGCCTAAACCTCAAAACATTCGGATAATATTCACACTATTGCCGAGGTTCTAATTTCATCTCAATCGTCAATATCACAGGGTATATTTTAATATCATTCTATTACCTCAATGTTAATCATTAATCCTCAATCATACCCAAACATTCTGACAATTCAGTATTGATTAATATTCTCAGGGTTCCTATTAAGCATCAAAATCTAGGGTAACCTCAATCATACCCAAACGAACATGCTGACTATTCAATATCAATAGCCTAGGCATTAATTCTGCTTAAGATCAGATTCAAGCCTAATCTCAATCATATTCTCGCTCAATCTAACATCTTCATAGCACCTCTAAGGATCACCATAAGTAAAACCTCAAAGTACTATGGCCTTGATTCAAGGAATTTTCAACTTCCTATAATACTTCCCACGAGGTCACCCATCTCGAGATTTTCCTCGCTTAAGCACACTTAACTTTAAAGCGCCTATAAGATTTGGGGTACTAATTCCGGTACAAATCCACATATCACTGGGTACTGATAACTCAGATATTTTCTAAAACTAACATGACATATCTACCCCCAGAAAACGCTAGATACTACCCCACAAGGAAACTTAAGCAGTACTAGCTTTTCCATACAACGCCCCTTGAATTTCCAGTAATACTAGGTGGGGATTCTAATCAAACCCTGATTTCATATCAAAGGTTCTAAACTCAGCAGCAGAACCCACATTTTGTGCTGTCTTATTCATTTATGGAGTTTTAATTTTGCGGAGCTTAACCCTCTTCCTTAGGGTATATGTCCTTTTTGCTCCATTACTTCAATACCCTTAACCATTAACCTTTTACCAGTACCGTCCAAACCAAGCTCTGATACCAAATTGTTACACCCCTACCGGCCTCGTCCTTTCGGGTGGCGGGTTAGAGGGATACTTTTAAACTGTTACCTTTCCTTAGATATTGGTCCATTTAATTATACTTTAGAGTACGTGCAACAGAGCATATGACCGGTTCAGACAACTACTGTACTGGTAAAAGTAAAATGAATAGAAAGTAAAAGTCCCCGAAGGGTTAAGGGTACAGTTATCCAAAATAAATACCAAGAAATATATACAGTCATCCACATTCTATAAGTACAAAGTATAATAGGGTATCTCTTATTCTTCAACTGCATTGTAATACCCTACCTATCGAAAAAGGCTCTTCAAGCTTCATGCACGACTCCATGTAACTACAAAAGCTTTTGGAGTCCAGTAATGGCCCCCAGAGTAACCATCAATACTCATGCACTAAATGTGAGATGTGTATGTATGCAACCATAAAATATGTAGAATGTGTAAACACAGATAATAAGCCAAATACCACATATGAAAACATACACATACATCACAACACATCTTCGAACCGTTGAGCCGCCTTACCAAGGCAGGCCTCGGAATTACCGGAATCACAGGCCAGTCCCGTTGGGCCCCCACATAGGCAGACTCCGGCAGGCATCCTCAGCGCTAGGAACTCAGTCGCAAACATGCTCTGTATGCATATTTGGAAAAACACATACAAATACACTACTACAAAGAAGCCCTTTAACGTCCCAAAATAAGCCCAATTAACGTTCCTTATTCATGGGATGTCTATTGAGGGGAAGCTTTGGGACTCCAAAAATATATTTTTGGCGTTCCAAATTATATTTTGGGACTCCAAATATCAGGTATAATTGTGTAGGCTAACTGTCATTTTTGGAGTCTCAAAATAACTTTTGGGACTCTAAAACTGTCATTTGTGGAGTCCCAAAATTACTTTTGGGACTCCAAAATTGTCATTCGTGGAGTCCCAAAATTACTTTTGGGACTCCAAAATTGTCATTCGTGGAGTCCCAAAATTACTTTTGGGACTCCAAAATTGTCATTTGTGGAGTCCCAAAATAACTTTTGGGACTCCAAAACTGTCATTTTTGGAGTCTCACACGGGTGGAAAAAAGGCTTTTAAGACCGGACAAAAGAGGTATCGTAGGACCGGACCCGCGTCAGGTCTTGTTTCAGGCGGTATTAAAAGTCTCCCTATTAAGATCGGACTTGAAAACGGTCTTAAAGAGTTTCTTGTAGACTGGACATTTTGAACCTTCGGTCTTAAAAGTCGTATTAAATAGATCTGAAATATTTTTTGATCGGTCCTAAAACTCAACCTTTAAGACCGGACAAAAACTTGACCGCTCTTAAAAGATCCGAATATTAAGACCGTACAAAGATCAATCCGGTCCAAAAAATAGCAGATTCTTAGACCAGACAACTAATTACCCGATCTTAAAAGACTAACTTTCAAGACCGGATGTTATATACATCCGGTCTTAAAAATTGAACTTTTAGACCAGACTTATAAATAGGCCGGTCTTAAAAGCCAACTTTTAAGACCGGCTTAATACCTTTAAGACCGGTCATAGAAATACATCCGGTCTTAACAGTTGAACATTTAAGACCGGCTTATTTATTTCCGGTCTAAATTTTCCCGAATTGTTTCCCTATTCTGTTCTTCCTGATCATATATATATATATATATACACACACACACACACAAATCCACCACCCAAAACAGCACATAAAAATCTATACTTTAAGCTACAAGCTATGAATAATTATTATTATGAATAAATTGAATTGGGAAAAAGAATACAAATATTATCCACCATGAGTTATGTGGCCTCTTAAGACTACAACAGCTAAAGTAATTTATGCAATAAGCTAAGATAACTTACAATCACAATGAGTTACAAATACAGCACGTAAATCAACATACATGTCGAATATATTATTCACCATGCCTTCATCTCTGATTCCTACCCAACAATGTAACATGCATCGTCTTTTATAACATGCCCCTTTGAATCGGATCCTGCCACAAAAACAAAACAAGAACAAATTCATAGTCAGCGTGACATTGTTTAATTAAGAACATAGAAGGAATATAATATAGTTAAAACCTTAAAGTTTTCAAAGAATTCTGCATATGAATATTACCTTATGAATTGACTCTTTTATAAAGTGATATCCTCCCATATCCCTTCTTGATGATCATTTCTTATGCCGGGTTCATTATTCGCTTCATCTTCTTCGTTCATGTCTGGTAGACCCCATGAAAAAGGAGTACTCTCAGGAAGACCATAATTTTAATGAATTTCCTCATCAATATCAATGACCCTCTTTCCTTGGAGAGCTACAGACCACATTCCATAATAAAAGGTTCATCTCCAAAACTTCTACTATTGACATTGACTAAAGTAAATCCTAGCCGATCGATCTGAACACCATTATTGACATTAACCCACTTGCATTTGAAGATGGGAAATCTAATTTTAACATAGTCCACCTCCCAAATCTCTTCAATAACCCCATAATATGGCATGACTACCAATTTAGGCCTCTTGTGTTTCGAACTGGAGAAGTGCATAGATTCAGCCTCTAACATAACACCACTGTTCTGGACTGTGCTCCTATCATCTAGGGACTTCGTGTAAAATGTATAACCATTGATCACATACGAATTCCAACTTATGACATCAACCTCTGGAACACGTGCTAACCATTTCATTGTATCAAAAACACATTCAGATCCCTCGACCTTTTGTTTGAACCAGTTTGCAAAATTTCTGTTATGCTCCCTAATTAACCTTTGTTCGATCATTCGATGGTTTTCTTTCCTTACAGCTTCTTTATGTGCAGATATGCAGGCTTTAACTTCTTCAACATTATTCAAGATGTATAAGTGGACTTGTGACAATTCATCAGGATCCACACTCTTTACCGAAGCCCCTCGTCTACCCCCTTCAGCATGCTGACGTTTTGGAAGCCCAATATGTCTAACTTTGGCCAAATAATTTTGACAGAATTCCATGGCCTCTTCAGAAACATATTTTCTGAACAATTGATGCTTCTGGACGGTATGCATTCTTCACATACCCTTTTAGGAATTTCATAGATCTTTCAATAGGGTACATCCACTGTAAATGGATAGGGCCGCACAACTTTATCTCCCTCACTAGATGAACAATTAGATGAACCATGATGTCAAAAAATGTAGGAACAAAAAGCTTCTCAAGGTGGCACAAGATGAGATATCCTTCATTCTCCAATTCATCCAACTTTTCAATCTTGAAAACTTTACTACAAACCGCATTGAAGAATAAACAAAGTCTAGTCAAAATGACCCGAAGATCATATTCGGCGATGCCTCTAATAGCTACTGGAGTAGTGTTGCATCAAGACATGACAATCATGAGACTTTTGGCCTACTAATTTCAAGTCCTTCATCGAGACAAGCCTCTTAAAATTTGAAGAATACCCCAAGGGAACTTTTGTGCCATGTAAACACTCACAAAAGCTTCGTTTCTCATCCTTAGAGAAAGTCTGAGAAGCCGGGGGACAATAAGTTCTCTTCCCATATGGCCTTGGATGTAAGTCTTCGCGTATTCCCATTGCTTGCAAATCCAATCTTGCATTCACACCATCCTTCGAACTACCTTGTATGTTGAGAAGCGTGCCAACAATACTATCACATACGTTTTTCTCCACATGCATGACATTAATACAGTGTCTCACATCAAGATTGCGCCAATATGGAAGATCAAAGAATACAAATCTCTTCTTCCATATATTTGTTTCTTTTCTACTCTTTCCAGTCTTACGAAGATGCCACTGATATTTTTAACCTTTCATACACTTGCTCCCCAGTCAATGCCACCGAAGCTTCTTCATACTCTTGGCCACCAAAAAAGGCCTTATTTAATCGACGATATGGGTGGCCCCGTCTAAGAAATATCCTATGTCCAAGATACATCGTCTTTCTTCCTTGTTGAAGTTGATGGTAGCGTGTGCCTTCTTCACAAACCGGACATGCTTTATGGCTTTTTACACTATATCCTGACAAGTTCCCATATGCTCGGAAGTCGTTTATAGTACAAAATATCATGGCTCTCATTTTAAAGACCTCCTTCTTGAAAGAGTCAAAAACATCGACACCTTCTTCCCACAACTCCTTCAAGTCTTCGATCAAGGGCTCAAGGTAAACATCTATGTTATTTCCAGGTTGTTTTTTGTCCCAAAATCAACATAGACAGCATGATGTACTTTCGTTTCATGCATAACATAGGAGATAAGTTGTAAATAATCAGGAGTACATGCCATGAACTATGTATGCTGCAAAGGCTTCCATAGGGATTCATGCCATCTGTGCTAAGGGCAAGCCTGAGGTTCCTAAGTTCTTCGCCGAAGTTCAGAAATAATTGATCGATCTTCTTCCATTGAGAAGAATCAGCCAGATGTCGAAGCTGTCTATCCGAAATCCTCTCATCTGCATGCCACCTCAGATTTTTGGCATCATTTTCATTCGCAAACAACCGCTTGAACCTTGATATGATTGGAAGATACCACAACACTTTTGCAGACCCCTTATCTGACTTGTACCGTGGGGTTTCACATATCGGACAAGTCTGCTTCTCTTCAAACTCTTTTCTATACAATACGCAATCATTCGGGCATGCATGGATCTTTTTGTACTCCATCTCCAGTGGACAAAGTATTTTCTTAGCATCATAGTGGCGATGCAGCAACACATTATCATCCGGAAGGATGTCCTTAAAAGCCTCAAGCAATTCTGAAAAGCGTTCTCTGCATCGTATAGCGTTCAAGCTTACCAATTTCAATATAGCGTTCAACAATTGGTATTTTTTACACCCACGATATAGCGGCGTCTCTGCATCACTGCACATATTACCATATGCATGTGATCTCTCAAAATCCTCTTCTCCTACATCACGGATAATGTCCTCTATGTGATCATCCATATCCGTGTCATTATCATCAAAGGTCACTTCCCCATGTTGAGACCCACTTGACACTTTTTCACCATGCCATACCCATACTCTATAAGTCTTACAAAATCCGTGACAAATTAAATGTGTGTGTATAACTTCAGGACTTAGTCGACTCTCATTCAAACATTCTACACAAGGGCAATAAAACTTCCCCCTATCACCATGAGCATTTTGTTTAGCAAATTCTATAAATTCCCTCACCCCATTTTGATATCCAACACTCGTTCGTAAAGCATTTATCCAACTGTGATCCATAGTAGAATTCCTATATATAGACAGAAATCATTGATCATACATAATCCAAAAAAATTGAAACTTGCATATAAAATAAGCCAACTCCAAATGCAAATATATGCTCAAAGAATCACTTTTACGGAGGAACTTGCCCATTAAATGCATAACAAAGAATCATTTTTGGTCATAAATGCATCACAGTGAATCCAATAACCAAAATAAATGCATGACGAGGAAATTAAATGCACGAGATGAAGGTCTTGTGGACTCACCTGTAGCATATAAATTCAAATGCGTTTGCTGAGTCTTACTTCTCCGGCCACAAACGTTGATGTTGCAGACAAGACAACAAGAGTAACCTAAAAACACTTGTTGGTCAGTTTGGTAGGTCTAAAGTGCAAATATAATCTTCAAAAAACAATATTCATTAACAACATAGAATACCCACAAGAACATTTCATCGATTTCGTTAAACCCATGAAAAACCCAGAACGATAAGCTGGAAAATAATAAAGTTATATAACCGAAACACCTCTTACGGTTTCGTCTATAGACGTTTAGCTAAGGAACCAGAGAGTGATTGTCGAGAGAGGTACGCGAAGCAGCGACGAAGCAATACACAAACATTGGAGTCAGAACCTGAGTAATCACTTTCTGCGCGACAAGAGATATTCAGAAAGGGAAATTTAATTTTCCACTCGACAAAGACACCTTATTTAGCTTTTTCGATTTTATTAATACCGATTAATTATTAAATGTCCGGTCCTAAAGATATAACTAACTTTTTAAGACCGGAGTTTTAAAACTATCCGGTCCTAAATTTTTATTAGTCATTTAAGTTTAAGACCGGAGTTTTATAGAACATCCGGTCCTAAAATTCAAATAATATTTAGACCCGTTACTTATAAAATGTCCGGTCTTAATGGCCTTGGTGATTGCAGTAGTAACTGAAACAAAAAAATAAAGGATATTTTTTTGACAAACAATAAAGGAAAATTGGAGAATAAGCTTCTTTAATTAATTACTGGAGAACATCCCAAAAAAAAAATACAGAAGCTTAGTTCTTAACGTGTCTTACATTACTGGAGACACGTACACAAGACAAAAAAAAAAAACAAAAGAAAAACAAGCTGAAAAAAACTAAGGGATACATCCATCATTCGTGTGCCGCTTCTACCACGGCGTGCACAGCGCTAAGGAGGCTCATTGTGAGATGAAGAGGGTTCGTTCTGACCCACACCAGTCAAACCAGTATCTGGCATTCCAGGAACACGAATGGAATCGTTTTCACCGTTCATTTTCAAGACAGTAAGAGAGGAATGCCTGAGCAAATGAGGGAGTAACAGAGGCTAATGGTACGTGGGCGAGGAAGAGAGGTAATGCAATAGGAAGGGTTTCGCAACATGAACAGGGGTTCTTCAGTGAGAGTGACAAAAGCTTCTGCGCGAAGAAACATATATTTGGCGCCTCATTTTTAAGACCGGACAAATTAGTATACGGTCTTAAGAGTTAACCTTTAAGACCGGTCTTTCTATAACTCCGGTCTTAAAATTAATTAATTTTTTTTTATAAAACTTTAGTACCGGCCTGATTTTATGTCCGGTCTTAAAAGTCTAACTTTTAAGACCGGTCTTTTTATAACTCCGGTCTTAAAATTAATTAATTTTTTATTTAAACTTTAGTACCGGCCGTAATTTATGTCCGGTCTTAAAAGTCTAACTTTTAAGACCAACTATTATATATGTTCGGTCTTAAAACTTTAATACCTTAATATTTAAATTTTTCCGTATTATTTTGGAGTGTAGAAAATACAAGTCTAGCTGTATGAGATTTCTCCATAAAGTAATTGATATTTCAATTTTTTTAATAACATTTTTAAGACCAGTTGTTTTTTTAACAGGTCTGAATAAGACCTATGAAAAAATGATTCGGTATAAGAAGTTCTTTATATTTACAAAACTACCACCGGTCATAGCTTTAAGACCGGGCCGTCGGTTGTCCGGTCTAAATGAGGTGGTCTTAAAGCCCTTTTTTGTATAAGAAGTTCTTTTTATTTACAAAACTGTCACCGGTCACACCTTTAAGACTAGGGCGTTGATGATCCGGTCTAAATGAGGCGGTCTTAAAGCCCTTTTTTGCACTAGTGCCAAAATAGTTATGGGACTCCAAAAATATAATTTAAGGCGTGCTTTTAAAACGCAAGGTAAGGATTCGAGATCTGGCATACCAAAAAAAACAATAGACAACTAACAAAACAAAATTCAAACGGACAGCTATTTGCACATGAACCGCAAGAAAGAAAACTGAACTACTACAAACAACCAGAATTTAAGCTTTTGGCGATGTGTTTGACCCAGTGATCTAGAAACTTAATTATATATCATGTTGAGAAAAGCTCAATCCAATAGCAGGATTTTAATTTTCAGCCTTCAAATTAGGAGTGTATTAAAGTAAACCATAAACCCCAAAGAAAACACAAGAAATTGCAGTTACCTGATGATCTCGCATTGGATTCCAATCATGCTCCACAAAAACAAGGGTATCAGCGAGCGGATGTCAGGTTCAAACCAAGCCCATCCACTGCAGATGGATATGTTATATATCTATAAAAATTAATTACTACGTGGCAAAAACCAATAAAGATGGGGTAAAAATTTTACCATGCGTTGTAAGCAACAATACATCAATGGTAGGGTCTGAATTGAATGTTTTGACAATTTCAAAACGCTTCTCCACCTCAACAGATCCATCCAGTCGCAAATATGTGACACTTCAGTGTTGAAAAATGAAAATTATATTGACATCAATTTGAAGAAGCACAAATCAAAATCATAACCATAACAAAATAACGTAGTAGCAAAAAAGAAGCTTCAAATTTTTACCCAAAAAAATACAGAACAGTTTGTTTAAACATGATGTAAGAAACACAAACGACAAAACTACTATATATCATGATGATTAGGATCAGGAACTCACTTCTTCATATATGTCTGGAATAAGTCTCTTTCAATAATATCCAGAAAAGCCTGCACAAGTAAATGAAAATCAGCTTTGATGTATGTAACTTGAGAAAGAAATTAGTTCTCAAGGGAAGGCATCACCTTATGTTGAGCAAATATCAAAACCCTATGCTGACCAATGCTAACAGAACTCTCAGAACCTGAAGAATCAACTCCTATTCCACATTCTTCCAAGATCTCCTGGAGAGCCACCAATTTTGGGGAATGATGTAGTTTGTGAAGTTCTGAAATGATTTCAGAGCCAGCAGGCAACAATTCTGAGAGAACGGTAGAGAGTTGATCAGGAATCTTCTCACCAACAACAAGCAAAGGATGACTGAACAACTTTAGCAAGTACTGAAGTGCCTGAAAGGTGGAATAAATGATCAGATGCACATATAAACAAAAGCATGTGTGCACGTGTATTATGTTGATAAACTTATAACATAGGATTAAAGAACCAAATTACCTGGAAGACGTGTGAAGATGCTTTGGGTGATCTGTTGCTTCCTTCTGTCCCAGCTGATTCATTCATTGCTACTACAGATGAGATTTCTTGTTTGACACGAGAACCAGAAAATTGTTCATAGAGTTTAAGCTGTACAGGACTTAAATCACAGTATCTGTCTTGAATTATTTTTTCTGGCAGATCGGACAAGACTTCTTCCTTTGTTCTACGGAGAAGAAAAGGCATGACCTAGCGGATGAAAATTTATATAATTAAAAGAAACAATATAATATATAATTTTTAAATAGTACGTTTAGGAGAAAATTTACTCACCTGCTTATGCAATGCCTCCATAGCAAGAATTCCAGCTTCAGCATCCCTAGCAGAGCACTTGGAATCTCTTGCAGCTAGGAGTGGTTTCCCATAAGTGGCATGGAACTGTGAAGAGGTACATAAAACAGACAAGATTTAAAACAAGAATCATTAATAGAGGAAAGAAAAGAGACTAACAATCCTGAGATTGTTTTACTTGAGGCTGATAATGAAGCAAGCAAAAGTCCTATTCCTTATCTCCCCTCTAAGGGGACACAGAATAACTGTTTTGTATAATTTCACAAAGCACAAAGAGGTCTCAGCAATTTACTTTCAAAAACAAAAATGAATTCACAAACATTAAAATAACAAATGCAAGAAGAAGCAGAAGACAACACACCAGAGTGCCACATTTATGCTTGTACAACACCACTCTCACAACCAGTAACCTTTTCATTGACATCTTTTTTGTCTCTAACTGATATCATCACTTGCTCCTCAAGTCTACCGCTCTCTTAATTATTCCAAGAAAAATATAACAAATGAAGCAAAAGAAAAATGACAAAACCTTCAGCAAAACAATGAGTTGATGACAAAATGTAATTATTCTCTTCTGAAAAAGGGGGAAAAAAGAAGAAGAGATCATTAGCAAAAGAATAGGGTTAAATCAACTTTAACTCTATTCAGAGAAGCAGCTGGAGAGAACGAACTCGGACACTCACTTGAATGAAGGACCGAATCTGGAAAATGCTAATCTCAGCTGTAGAGAGCGAACTCAGGAATGACGAGAACGAACAAGACTATGGGAGAGATGAAGGCGAAGATTGATTCGAACGGAGGACGAGGCGGTGAGGGTGTGACAGTGTTGTGACGATGGTGATGGATGGCACGGCGGTTCTGTTGTTGACAACGGCGCACTACGGTGGAGGAAATGTAGACGTTTCGCAAGGAGGATACACCAGAGGAAATTTAGGGCTCAAAATGTTTTTGAGGTTCGAATGAAGGAGGATATGCTGGCTCTTCGATTTTGTAGCTAATTTGTGCTTGGGGAAATTTTTTGGAGTCCCAAAACATAATTTGCGACTCCAAAAATATATTTTTAGAGTCTCAAATTATATTTTGGGACTTCAAATATCAATTTTTGGGCAGGGATAAATTTTTGGCGAGCTGGGGAAATTTTTTGGAGTCCCAAAATATAATTTGGGACTCCAAAAATATATATTTGGAGACCCAAAAAATTTCCCCTTCAAAAAAAATATCCGCCAAAAATTTTCCCTGATTTTGGGACTCCAAAAAATTTCCCCAGCTCGCCAAAAATTCATCCCTGCCCAAAAATTGATATTTGGAGTCCCAAATTGTATTTTGGGACTCCAAAAAAGTTCCAGAGCCAAAAAAATTACAAGAATACCACCGTGTTCACTTTTTGCATCACTTTTTAAATAGGGACGTCCCTTAGGAGTAATAGCCCATTTTTGTAGTAGTGAAAAACACATATGGCAAGCAACACATACAACAAAACACATAAAAGTGTCTGAGTAAAGTGGTTACTGTTAGTTCTCTATTGGTTTTGATGATAACGGACAATTGTAAACACAGAAAATGTTTGTCTTGGTAAGTTGAAAAACTTACTGTCAAAGGCAAACTCGATTTTCGGTTTGGAAACTCGAGTTTGGACTTGACAGAGAGAAGCTCAAGTTTTTGCAAAGAAGGGCAAACTCGAGTTAAGATTTGAAAACTCGAGTTTAGGCCATACAGAAAGCTTCTAAGTTTTTCACAAGACAAAGCAAACTCGAGTTTGATTTAGAAAACTCGAGTTTTGACAAGACAGAGAGCAACCAAGTTTTTCAAAGATACCAAAACTCCAGTTTCCATTGGAAACTCGAGTTTAGGCTATACAGAGAGTTCTCTAAGTTTCCAAAGTTTTATGGAAACTCGAGTTAACTTTTAAAAACTCGAGTTTACATCATAAGAGAACAAAGCTCAACTCTGACCTTGTGAAAACTCCATTGTTCAATTCGAAAAAATGTTTCAATGTTTTTTCATAAACGAGAAAACTCGAGTTTTGTTTTTGAAAACTCGAGTTTCGGCCTTACAGAGAAGATTACATAGTTTTCAAGGAATGTGAAAACTCGAGTTAAGTTTTGAAAACTCGAGTTTTGGCCAGGCAAAAAGCTCTGCTGATTTTGAACATTTGAAAACTCCAGTTTTGAGATTTTGGACTAAAACATGATTTCACATCAAAAGTCCAAAACTCGAGTTAGTCACTTAATGACTCGAGTTTTGCACTGTTCACAAAACATGTCCAAATGCAAAATCGCGATGTTCTTCTCTGGAATGAGAAAACTCGAGTCAAGTTTTGAAACTCGAGTTTAGGTCTTTTACTGAAAGTATGAAAACTTGAGTTTGGAAGAACTAACTAGAGTTTGCATCGCAGAATTTGAATTTCGAACTTAACGAATTTGCGAAATGTTTGTGTTTGATCTCAATACTCTATATCATCACTCATTACTATTCCTAACTATGTTTAATCAGTTTGTTAGTGAGTTTCAGATGATTTAGACAGAATTAAATGGAGATTTGGCATAAAGTAAAAAAGCAAAGTCAAAACATTAAATGCAAAGTGTTGAAACCTTGCATGCATTTGGACAATCATTCTTCACACATTTTGTAGGAGTTAATGTTTGCTTTCCACATCCAGAAACTGCCCCTCCAACGGATTAAAAGTCAGGAAGTCAACCCTGAACTTCTGCAAAGCTAGATTAACCAAAGAGTAGAGAGAGAAGAAGACCAAAACATTCACTAATCATCCTCCAATGCTAGCAACAGTCACATTAGGATTTATAACAGTCATCTAATGATCTCTAGCTATAAATAGAGGTGCATTAAATTCTTCTCAACAACCAATCTGTGAGAAAATGAAAATCATTAAAGTTTCAACTACTCTTTGAGTTTTATGTTGTAAAGTATCTTTTGATACAATCATTCTTCAGTGTTTATCTTATCTACTCTTTGAGAGAGTTTATTGATTGTAAAATAATTTAGTGTAAGGTATCTCAAGTCAAGGGGACTTGGAGATTGGGTTATTGATTACAACTTGTAAGGGGGAGTAAGTTCTAGTAAGAGAATTACTCTTGAGTGCAGAGTGTGTAATCAATCTTGATAGTGAGAAATCCCAGAGAGTCTGGAGACTGGACGTAGGTCAAGTGGTTGGACCGAACCAGTATAAATTCTTGTGTCTTGCTTCTCTTCTCTTTACTCTACTTTTACTCCTATTTCGTATCCAAAAATAGAGCAACCGAAAAGATTTTGAGAATCCCCAATTCACCCCCCTCTTGGTGATTCAAGCTCCACCTTCAGTTACTACCTGTGGGGTTTATTCTGCCTTAATATTTTATCGTGTCAAGTAGCTTTCCCAAGTATGTGTTAATCCTAAATAACATCAAAATACATTATTTTAGCACTTTCCAAAAATACCCTTGCATTTATCACAAAATCCGAGCCCTTTACAATTTTTTTTCCAAACAATCTTGCGTTTGTGGCCCAAATTCAAACATTGATAATTAATTCAAAAAAACCCATTTTAATATGAAACCAACACCATATGAACCGTTAAGATGTCTATTTTCCAAGAAAAATAATTCCATAAATCATGATTTCACTTATTTTATCGTGGATCTCAAATTTCGCTCCCTGGTCCGATTCGCCCCCTGTTTCCAGACCCTTTTTCAAAAATTTATTTCACCCAATATTATTATCTACAAATCATCATATTATACATCAAAATCATGCCCCGGCTGTCTAGTTTAATCCTGGAAAACTTCAGATCAAAAAATTTCCCTTTACTATTTCAAAAACGTAGAAGAAGCTTCGCTGCCCAAAAGACTTGAATCTAGCTGCAAGCGTATCTCTAGGTTTTCGGTGTTTTTGAGTTTGGAAACTTAATCTGTAGTTTAACCCCACACAAAAATCAATTTTTAAACACTTTGAGACCATCAAAAACAAAAAAAATCAGATTGCAACACCATGCCTTAACCCCTTGCACGAAAATCACAAGTTTAAGTTGCAAAGGTTCGGGTTTTCGGTGTTTACCTGAATCAGAAGTTTGATTAATGATCCTTGGAGCTTGGACCTTGCTTTGGCTATGGAAACTTGGCTGAAACCTTCTCTCTTTCCTCTGCAATTTCGTGCTCCTTCATGGTTTAGGAGCACGAAATATATATATATATACATACATATATATATATATATATATATATATATATATATATATATATATATGTATATATATGTATGTATATATATACATGTATATGTATATACATGTATATATACATGTATATATGTATATATATATATATATGTATATATACATGTATATATACATGTATACATGTATATATATATATTCCTTCCATTGCCTTGTTCACGTGCTCACCATTCTTTCCTTCATTAATGATATATTGTCACATCATTCCCATCTCCATCCGACGATTTACAGGAGCAAGAAGTAATATATATATATATATATATATATATATATATATATATATATATATATATATATATATATATATATATAATTTTCCGTTTCCTTTGGCTTTATTTTCATGACAAGGACGTTGAAAATATTGAAGGAGAATTGTGTGATCTATAATCTCTTGCTCCGGAAGAGAATCCTCTCATAAGCATTATTTCTCCTCATCCCTCCCCATCTCATCTGGACCGTTGATTGGAAAGATGAGAGAAAAATTAAAGTAGTATTGTGATATTCCAAATTGATTGGACATATGTGATTTAGAGATAATGATGGATAATGAGAAAATGATTATGCGTGCACCTCCACTTTCTTGCTTATTGTCTTTTCCCATCACATCTTTTTCCTTTTTTTCCTCTCAAGTCCAGCAGTTTTTGAAGGAGTTGGAAGCAAAAAATTTTCTTACTCATCTAATCTTTCTCCCTCTTGCACATCTGATGCCAAGGAAAATATAGGGAAAATATTTTGTGTTATATAAGTGTCATCCAATATCCACCCTTCTAAGGCAAATTAAACTTATAACGAAACCCCACTAATTTTTCATCAAAATTTTCTTCTCCTTTTATTGGACGAAAAATATAAGAATAATGAAGGAAAAATATATTTTTACCTTTTTTTTTACATTACTTATCTCAAATTATCTATAGCTGAAATTATTAACTACATCTCAAATAGTTCCATATCATTTTCCCAATAATTAATTTATCTTGTCAGAAAAATAATATACCATTGACCATTACTTGGTGAAAAATTCTTGTATTCCATTAATTAATTTACATGAGAATTGGGGATGTTACACTTTATACTCCATGCATCTTTTTATTTGAATTGTATATACCCAAAGAAAAATAACAACATGAAACCATGTTTCCCAAATAATGCAAGGATTTTCCTATTAGACTGTGATGTGATACTAGTTATGCGATTAAATTGGGAATAAAAAGGGAAAATAGATTTACTCTAATCTAAAAAGGAAGCAAGGATCTCACTAATTCTTTAAGAACAGCCTCTCTTAGATAGAGCGTAGGCAAGAATCTCGCCTCATCTCTAAATCAGCCCACATCCTTAATAGTAGATGAGCCAGAATCTGTAACTCATCGGACTATTAAAGTCCAAGGAGAATCTCCCGTTTCAATTTGTAACACCCCAAATTCCATGCCATTTAATGTGTTCGTTGACACGTAGTTTAAGAAAAATCAACGGAGTTTGAGGTGCTACATCAGAGTAATGCGGAACAGAGAGCATGCACTAACGTTTGGACAATGAGTAACTGATATAAAATGCCCAGGCATAAGCTGGTAAATGTAAATATCCCGAAGGAATATTCATGTGATACAATTATCCGAAATGTGTATAATTACAACTCTTGACATAGTAACTATACAGCCTTAATATCAAGCCTTAAATAGACTTGTGGCTTGGAACCCAATACAGTTAATCAAACCCATTTGGCCAGGCAGGGTAAAGTCTAGTGGAAGTCTCCCCGTCTTTCACGGCGATCGACTTATGGCTGAACCACATAGACCAACCCTTTCTTAGTTTAAGCACCAAATGGTTTGTAGTAACTTAATTGAATTCATGCCAAAAACTAGTCCCTATTGAACCTCTTTCGGCATTTGTCTTAACAAGTGCCTCTTCACATCTCTGTCCATCGGTGCCTCTTCACGGCTCTATCCATCGTTGCCTCTTCACGGCTCCGTCCATCGGTGCCTCCTTAGATCCAGGTTTCTTTCTTGAACTTAGCCAATGTTGAGATCCAATACCCATTGAATCTCAGGTAACACTTAACCTTATATGTAAAGTATAAACAATATATGATAGATATTCACAGTTTGGAAAACAATCAATCATGAATCAAACAATCATATCAAAGCCATACAAGACATATAAGAGTTAAAGTTACTGTACGTGAACGTACCTTTCACCGAGTAGTTACAAAAACGCCTGACCTTTGAATCTGACTCCAGATTTCTCGGATATCCTATAATGTTACTGTCGGATTATTCCTTTTCCATGATATTATAATTAATATCATATTTCCTAGAATAATATCAAAAAGGATATTTTCACCTATTTTGACATTTCTACCCTTGGTGGATTTGTTATTCCATTTTTACCCTTATATTTTCATTAAAAACGCATTGCTGGATTTTCTGGGCAGATTTTTCAGAAATTTTGAAAATTCATAACTAATTCTTCAAAAATCATTTTTGAGTGCTTCAAAATTCCTCATGACCCTTGACATGTCTATTTTCAAGGAAAAATATTTCCAGAAGCTATAACATCAAGAATCATTCACAGGTTTAACGTTTTCAAATACTGTTCAGACTTAATCCCAGAAAACAAGGCTTATCTTCAAAAATTCATATCTCATTGACCAGAGAGATCAAAACGTTTCATAATTTATGTATTTGTAAATCCCTGGATGTATAATTTATTCATGTAAAATTTCATGATTTTTAAATATCATTTGATACATAAAATAATAGCCTCACTGTTCGCTGCCAACACAGGATTTTAAACCAAAAATTCTACAATTTTCACAATCTTGATCTATTGATTTCCAAAAATTATTTCCCAACATTTTTTTCATCAATTTTGAATTCTAAACCTCTTTTTGAACTTAAAAATATGCAAAGGAATTTTCTCTACAATTTTTTAGATCAAACCTAAGCTCTACCAAAATCACAAAGCTTGAAACTAAGACCTTACCTTAAGCTCTTGAACTCCTTCTTACTCCTTTTCTTGCTTCCATTTCACCTCCATCTATTCTTCAAAATCATTTGTTTGATTTTGTTTTGGTGTGAAGAAAATGAGGAGGGAAGCCTTCTATTTATAGGTAAAATCCAAGCCCTTGTGGATTTACCAAACTAACCTTACTTACCTTGCAAGTTGTCTCTACTTAGTTAGCAAGTTTTCTCTTCTTCGTCTTATCCACACAACCTTGGACGAAATTGTGGGCTCATTTAGGACCCTTGGATTTCTTCTCCAAGTGTCATCTTCCTATAGCCTCATTTACTCCATTGGTCAAGAAAATTCTAGAACATTCTAGAAGCTTTTGGCTTAATTGCATGTGCTATATACCATAAAATCTCATCCAATCTTTCCCCCATGTCCTGGACGTTTTTGAAGACTTTTGGGGCAGATTTTTGAAGCTAATTAATGCCACAAGATAAGTCTTTAGTTACTTTGAAACTAGATGACAACTTGTTGTGGTTTAGTTAGCCTATCTAGTTGCATCTGGATATTTTATCTTGCAAACTTGGCTAATAATCATCCAACAAGGATCAGCCACAATCCTCAACTTTTGGGGCTGATTAAGAAGCTTAATTTACTCTCTAATCAGGTGTTTATATGTCCACTAATTACATGTGTCATTGTTGGATTGGTTTATTTATTAATCATGGTCATTATCACTTCTTTATTCAAGCTTTAATTCTTCACTTTTGGCCTCTTAATTATTTAAAATAATCACCCCTTCTTTGATGATCTCAATTTGCCTCTAATCATTATGAAGAATTATACATCTAATCTCAATTAGTGCAAGCTTATTTGCCTATTATTTGCTAATTGACACTTAATTTAATTAAGTGTTTTATAATTCTTCCATGGCTAATTTACACTTAAAATAGTCATTATTTTATGTGTTAATTATGTCACATTTTTTTGTCCTAAATATGTAGTCTCAAATCCAACCATTTGTCCACTAATTTCCTAGTGAAATTTGGATAAAATTATAATCATTTTGAGACACATATTCACCTTTGTATTTTAGTAATTATTTTCCAAAATACAATGTTTATAAGAGTTATGAAAAATAAAGTATTACACAATTTATTCTCTGAATATTCGACACTTTATTGATGAGGCACTAAGCCTATTTATAATGATTAACAGAGGGTAGACTTTATTCAAAATTCAAGTACGAAATCTAAAAATATATCTAAATCTAAGATTTAGATGACTAATAATCATAAATCCTAACAACTAAATCTTATCTAATAAAATCTTCATCTTATTTCCTAAGATAATATCTAATAAGATATTCATCTTATTTCCTAATTCCTAAAGATAATAATAAAAACAGACTCAATTAATTAAATATTAATTTCTAAAATCTCTAACTTTCTACAACTTCCATTATCTCATGATAATCCGGTACTCTATTAGACCGCAATTTTGCGATAAATTTAAACACGTCAGAGATGAAAGGACTTTGATTTTTGACACATCATTAGTTAACCGTTTTCCACATTTATGAGGTTCTCATGTTTTTAAAATTCTGCTTCACCAGGAAAAAATGTTGAAAAAATAGTGAGCAAAAATCATAAATGATTAAAAAGCTTTGCCATTGAAACATCATTTGTAAATTACCAAAATGCAATATTATTTTAAATGAAAGAATACCAAGTCCATATCAATAGCAACAAAGAGTAGCAAAATTGCACTAAAAGGCAAATATGGGGGCTAGAGCAAGTGGACAAATCAACACTTTCAACTTTTTCTTTCCCAAGTCCAAAAGATGAATCAAGACGACTAAGAGGACTATGGTTTACCAGAAAATGATAAAAAATGACAACATTGGAAGATCCTAATTAAACTAAGCAATAACATAACACATCTTTCATCAAATTTTTTGAAGTTACACAATGATTTCTACATAAGTAACAACCAAGATCAGATGAATTACTCCTTCATAAAAATAATAACTATCCCATTATAATCATTCCTCAATTAATAAATAGAATCACAATCACACTGATTGCAATTTTCACACGAAGACTTATTAGAATAGAAGAATAGGCGACCATACTTTTAGATATGTCATCCAAAAACTCAATGAAGACAAAGCACAATTGACAATTACAGCCATTTCCCTTTCACCTACGTGATGCACTACTAGTGCACTTTCCGCAAAGGACAAGCGATTCAACCATAGATTACCCCTCACTAACTCTGTCCCCACATGTTGTAACCTTCATTTCATTTCAATTGATATGTATAATGGTTAAACAACCCACTTGTCAAATAAAGTAAAATCAGAAAGTAATAAAATATAAAAGTAAAATAGGTTTCCTTCTAATGAGGGTTTCTACAAAATATATCATCCTTGTATTCTTTCACCTTCTCATGCTTTATTTATATAATTATATAGGGACTTAAGGCCAAACAATCTACTTGTCTATTCTAAGTACATTGTAAAGTTTGTTGACTTTGGTTTGGCTAAGGTGGTACAGGCATTCACATAACATAAATACCTTGGATGGAGTACGTATGTCCCATATATTAGCAATTATTTGTGTCCTTTTAAACAAGGAGAATTATGTACGAGTCCCGATAATATCAAAATCACAAACAAATTCCTCAAAATCATCAAATTGCATTGAAATCCTTCAAGAACTGGGTTGAATTGAGAAAAGACAACTTTTCCTTATCAATTTGAGCAGCAAATGACAAGTCATTGAGAAACCAATGACAAGTCTTCAAGTCATTGACTTGTCATTGGTTGCTCAAATTGACAAGGGAAAATTGACCTTTTCTTATTTCAAGTCCCACGGGACTTCAACACAATTGATAATTTATTTCAAGGGACCTTCTTGTTCTTTTCCTTGAGATTTGTATGTAATTCCCTTTTAAATATCCTTGGAAATTGATATGATAGTCCCAACAATCAACAATATTAATGACATAATTGGATTTGTATGTTATGCAACCCAAGAGGTATATATTTTCATACTCTACATTATGCTTTATAAAGTATTTCTTTATAAACTTGTTTCTTATACAGGTTCTTCAGAACCAGGTTTATCAGAGCTCGCATGAACCTCTTGCTGCTGATATATGGAGTTTGGGTTGTGTAATTATTGAAATGTCCTCCAGGAGTACACCTTATTGGCCTGATTCGATCGGTAAACACTTTTACACTTCAAAACTCACACACACTTCTATTGATGCTTTACCCAACACAAACATAGCATTTATAATCTTACAAAAGTAGACTTATCAGCATGTATATAACTTGGTGCATAGTGTTATTATCAACAAAGCACGTAATTTATTTTAAGGCTTAATAGTTAGGTTTAACATTAATGATGTAATGAGGCTTGGTTAAACACAAGGACTAATGTAACATCCCATTTTCAAAAGCAGTAATTTTTTTTTCTTATATCAGAGTAGAGCATTGGAACAAAAGGAGTATTGAGTAACTAATACAACATAATACAGTGGCGTAGCTGCCAGTTCATAAAGAACATTACATTGTCTGTTCAAATCTTAGATGTTCTTGATCGAGTCTTTACGCGATCTTCACACGTGCTGCTAACTCAGCTTACGCTCATCTTTCGTCCTCAAGTCTCCGGACCCTGAAGCTATAGTAAGAGCTGAGGTCCAATGCCCATCGGAGCTCAGGTAACGGTTAACCTCATGCTTATATAAACAATACATGAACAACAGATATTTCTAACATCACAACATTGATCCATACAGTACATCGTATGATCATTTGATAACAACTACACTAACATGCAAAGTTATCCCTGGTTTGCACTTAACCTGTGCAACGATATACGTTCGTGTCCTCAGCGCTAGGAAAACATAACGGTGTCATCATGACTATAACCCGTAAAGCTGTAAATAGTGATCTAAGCCTCCCCTACCTTAGTCACAGTGCATGTCTAGGACAGAGTCCCGTTCATGGCTTTATGAAACTATCCACAACATATATAAGCATACACAAGCATTAGAGTCAGAGTTACATTACTCGTCCGTACCTTCATTGACGGTAATCAGCACTTCTGACGGAAAACGAAAAACGATACTTTTGACGGAAAACAACACGTCAGACAGCGGTACGACAACGGTTTGACAGCGGTAGGTGATCACAGATATCCTATAAGGATAATATAACATTCGTCATTATTTGACACCATAACAGGCATTTTAGGTACAAATTACCATTTTGCCCCTATTCCCCTAATTGTCTAAATTTTGTCAGAGCTTCGCTACTTTGACTCCCAACTTTCAGAAACTCAATCCCTACTATGTTTTTACTTCGTCAGACATCTTTCAATGCAAAGAGGCCTAAAAACAAGAATAGGATTTTCATTTCCTACTTCCTAGATCTAACTAACATTTCTACTAAAACTACCAAACAAAAGACTAGAACTTAAAAACTAAGGACCGAAGAACTTACTCAGGGCTTCGCTACAAATTTCTTCGAGCTCTTCTTTCTCTTCTCCACTCCAAGATTTTGAAATTCCAAAGAGGAATTGGTGTGAGGATTATGCATGGAGCTCTTGGGTATTTATAGGCAAATTTCCAAACACTATTCATGCTTTATCTTATCAAATCTTGACCCTTGGATCTCAAATTCATGAAATGGCAACATCTTGACCCATGGATGAAGCATGCCGACCTCCCCCCTTGCTTTTGCAGAAAATTACATCATCAATGATGATGTCATATGCTTGCTTTTTGATCTTGTACCGATAAAGTTCCTCGTTCGGTGTTATAATCACGTAATCTTGGAAAATCTCAAAAATCCGGCAACATAGCCCTGAAGGTCTAATATTCCTCTTTAAAAATGTCTGGGTCAACTAAATTTTTGATCTCATTCAGGACATTTCGTTGCCTGCCAAACATTTTTGGATAACTGTTTTTGGTTACGGAAATCACTTCGGGTAACATCAACTTCGGGACAAAAATTCACTGATTCATAAAATGCCCAGATGTTAGGCACCTAATTCAAGGATTTTGAGTTAGGATTTATTTTCCATTGGTTCTCATTTCCTCAACTGCTCCTTTTTCTTTTTCGTCTTATCTCATAGGCGTTCCACCGGTTACAGAAATGACTTCGGAGACAGACCACTCCGGGATAAAATTACACTCGTTCATAATATGTCCTGACCTTAGAAACTTAGTTCATGGTTTTCTATATAGGATTTAATTTCTATCGGTTGTCATTTATCCTATTTGCTTTTCACATAAATATCACAATTATATTACTATTATATTACATAATATCTAGATATTATATTTTGCTAAGTCTTATCTCTTTCTTGACCAAAATTCCGCCAGCATACATATATATTTATTTTATTTTATTTTTCTGTTTTAATTATTTTATATTATTCTAATTATCCTATATTTATTTTTCCAAAATTCTCTTTGGTCCTTTAGGATTAACTTGGATTTAGGCTTTAAAAATTACTAGAATAATTATAAACCTTTGATCTTGCTTTCCAAGATTCAATCTTAACCATTAGTAATTATTTAATTTATCTAATTTGATTTACAAGTTTAATTAGTGCTCTAATCATGAGATTAGTAATCTTTTAAGATTATGGATTTTCATGTACTTAATCCCACATATTTTTTCTTAATCTTTCTTGATTAATTAGCAAGTATATTTTATACTAATTTAGCCACTAATCATTTAATTAAAGGGTTCTCACATAATTAACTTGAATATTCTCTTGATTCATGCTTATATAATTAGCCAATAATTATTTATTTAATCCCTCACTAATTTTTGATAATTTTCTTATTTAGAATTAATCATTTTCTCACAACTATTTGACTTACATTGGTATTTTATGTCCGATGTAAAATATTAAAAATCATGGGGTCAATTTTGGTTCCCAGATTACTTTTTAATTTTTCTTCCTTTTATTTCCAAAGGAAATAATTTAATAAATTGTCTAAATTAAGGACAATATTCTTTCTAATTTTTATTAATTATTTTACTGCCCTTTAGAATTTATCATAATATTTTTAGGATGTTTTATGACCCTAAAATGCATTTTAAAGCCTTTTTGGCACTTAATTTCCTTTAATTCCCATGGTATTTTCCTTAGAAAATAAGCTAATTATCACACACTTTGAGACCATATTTTCGCTTATCAAAAATAGCCATTTTATTTATCTCATTATAATATTCCAGATATATGATTTTCCGGGTATTACATTTCTCCCTCCGTTAAACAAAATTTCATCCTCGAAATTTGAACCCGACCATCTAAACTCCGTACTATCTCTACAATTTCGAATGGTATTACGTACTACGGACTATATGCTAGCCTTCGAAGTATTCTACTAACTCCGGCTAATAGGAATATTCCTAAAAACATATGGTCGTCCCATCAACCAAAAGATTCTCAGGGTTTTCTGAGACTTGTATACAACATTTAGAAACGTGATCAATCATATCAGGTCTAAGAAAATTTTTGCTCTGATAGTTTTCGTTGAGAAATATAAGGGATTTACACTTCTTCCTATTCAAGGCGTCAATCGGTGTTATTTCGATTGTAAGAAAATTTGAAAGATCGACTTTATCGGGTGTATCTATAGTGTTTCGGGAAATCCGTTTTGACAGGATTAGGTTTCCATAGCACCCAAGCAACCTTTGTCCGTAATAACTTTTGTGGAGAGTGCCTACTCAATATTTACTTTCTCAATCGTAGCCCTATAATAATGTCATCTAGCGATGCTATATGTATCACCGAGTTCTTAAAGGTTTTTCAAGTACTTGTGGCAGCAGTTATTACTCTATGTTCATACCTTAGAGGTATCGCCTCTACTTTCTCATGAGAATTAATAATTCTAGGTCATGTGTAGATTATTTTGACTTGAGAGGCTCCAACTGACAAGAGGTGTAAGTCATTACGCTGTCCTGCTGCAGCCAAACATATCCCAATCCATACCTACTGGTACCATTACAGAATCTACTTGGATTTGGGATAACCAATTTCTTGGTGCAGTAACCAACTTCTCCCTCAATATATGGAAGCTCATCTCACAGTCCTTGTTCCACATAATTGATTTGATTTTTACTTGTGAGCCTTGTTAATGACAAGCTATAAGAAAGTTCACTTGAATCTGCGGTACTATCCCGCTAGACCCAAAACTACATATCTATGTTGCTATCTCTGGTTATTTCTATTCCAGAACTACTCTCACTTTGCTTAAAATAGTTAACAATATCATCGCATCATGGAACATGGCCCAGAAAGTCTGTTTCTGACAGCCAATACTTACATTTACTTAATTTAGTAAAGAGTCGCGTCTTTTACTCACTACTGATCGTCATTATTCTTGGCGTTTTTCTCTAAAAATCTTGTTTCGGTATTCTATGAATAAATTAGGGGCATTTAGTTTGAAAGGCACCACAAGATATTTCATAATGCTCGTACTTAGTCCTGAAAAACTATTTTCAGAACAATGCTAGTTTCGATTTGCAGCTGGGGGTGTTCTGATCATCAGTTGATCTTAAACATAGGAGATAGATATTTGGATGCTAGTTCAACATACTTGGAAAAATTGTTGACGCTGTGAAGTATTAATAAGATCTATATTATACTCGTAATTTGATTTCAGACACACTTCATAAGCTAAAAAGTTTACACCTAATCACAACTAATGGTGCAGCTAATACATATGCATGCATCCCAAAAGGATCCGTAGCAACATCAAAAGTACAAGATTGGTTTAGTGCCCTGATTGGTTTATAGCTGACGTAGATTCTTACTAAGCGATAGTATCTTGGACCATCCCTGCGGATTCTCTGACCTTCTCTTCAAGCAATGCCATTATCTGGTCTGAGTTTTGTAGCCCCATCTTTGCAGTTTTTAGTGGACAGTTCTCACTTATGTGTCCAGGCTGTTGACACTTGGAGCATAACAGCTTCTCATTGCAACAAGTACCTTGGTAGTCTCTTTCATATTCAGGACAGTCCTTGATAATGTGTCCCGGCTTCCGACATTTGTAACAAACCCGTTGCCCAATACATCGGACATCAGGATGGTACTTTTTCACAATTCGGACATATTTGGAATCTCGTCCCTATTAGACAGCTCTGCTGTTCAGTCTGAACTATCTTCTTGCCTTTTCCTTGATCATTGACTCCAGGGAACTTCCTTTTCACTGTGGGGCTTCCGTGGCTAAGTGTGTCATGGCTTACTTTGCTACTGTTGGAATTCCCTGATCTACGCAGCTCTTCTAAGTTGCACTCCATCAGACGGCAGAATTCCAATTGTCTCTCAATTTGTCTTTCTTGTCTTTCAGCCAAGAGGGCATCAATAAGAGTCTTCTGCTCTTTCAGCTTTTCCTGCTGCTCTTTCAGCTTTTCCTTCAGAGTCTTCTGCTCCTTCAGCTTTTCCCTACGAGTCTTCTGATCCTTCAGTTTTTCCCTCAGGTCTTGCAACACACTTTGGATTTCCAGATGTTGTACTGGGACTTGTATCACTCGTGGTTGTCCACCTAGGCCTTGGCCTCGGCCACCCCAAACTCCGATTCCTTGCAAATTTTTCATCCTATCTTTCTTTTTTAAGAAATGACAATTTTTAGGGGATAATTTAATCTTTTAAACAAACATTTATCACACATAATGTTTTTGGCAAAATATGTCATATTATTTAGCTGGTTGTCAAGCCTTTGAAGATGATTTAGAAAGGAGTAGAAATTGGTTGTACGTTTTTCATCTAAGAGTTTATTCGTCTGTTTCATTCAAAATCGGTCTCGGGGAAAGAGATTTAGAGATACTGAGAAGAAGTGGTTATTAAGGGTACTTTGCAAACATATAAATTAAACATATGCTTAAGATGTTACAGTCATCTTCGCCTCCTAACCTACTTATCAACTCGTCCACATGTCACAGACCCTTCTTATATCAGCTATTTTACAACTTCCCAGAAGTTTAAAGAAGTGTAGATATACTAACACGACAAACAGGTTCCTCTATTCCCTTGCTATCATTCCTGTTTCTGCTTATCTAAATATCGTGGATTACCCGCCACTTGAGATGACGAAGGAAAGTACGAAGACTTTGGATAGGGCCTTCTCCTAAAAGTTCGTTTGTGCTTTCCACCCAGAAACGATTTCGTGGGAAATGGTACAAGGTAGATTTTGCCCAATCTTCACGGGAGTAGGACGGAATGAAGTACACATTCCTCCAATCATACGTCATCTCCACATTTTGCAAGTATTGGTAATATTCGTCCTTTACCGTTATCGATCGTTGAGCGGCATTTCCATAGTCGAGGCTCAGGATGTCCGCTAACTCCCCGTTTTGATCTAGGACATGGTTCAGGAAAATAGGTTTATAACTGGTATGAGATTCATTATCAGAAATCTCCTGGTTACTAGATTGAGAATTATCAGAGTTGTCTTCATCAAACGAATGACCCGATGAATCTGGTTCTTCTGGCTCTAGCTCTAATTCTTCAGGTTCATACATAGGTTCAAGTGAGTACCCTAGTCCAGAATGGTACATGGGTCCTGGTTCATAAATACGTGTAGGGGGGTTTAGATCCAAGAGTTTCGGGTTAGAGTCATACTCTGGTCCTGGGTAGTGCTCAGGTTCAAGGTTAGATTCCAGTATAAATGGGTATTCAGGCTCAGGAAAGTACTCAGGTTTAGGATTGTAGATTGGTTCAGTGTTAATGCTGTCCCTTATGTGTCTAGGGTTCGTTGATTTGCATGCGGTACGTCTCATTGTTCCACGATAATTCACGTGGGAAGGTTCTTATCTGTCCATCTTTACTGTATCCCATGGAAAAGGTTAGGCATATATAAGGAAGACAATGATTAGAATATTACAGACTTTATCACACTAGTATTTACACTAGAAATGAACAGACACCCGCAATATTTCCCTTGTTCAGGATTTCGTTGGTTCACCCAAAACGGGTACGGGGAAAAATGATGAAGAGTGGATCTGGTCCAGTTTCCCGAAGGTTACGGAAATACGTAATGGTTCCTCTGATAGAAATTCTCTACATGTGTCAAATACCACATGTATTTGTCTTTGTTGGCCTCAGAGTTTCGTCTGACATGCCCCAGCTCCACGTATAAGCGCTGTGCTAGGATAGAATTACCGTCCAGTACAAACTGGCGATTATCAGAATTATCAGAGTTATCATAATTATCAGAATCTGTATCTACGTGAATATTAAGATTTCTGATCTCCGGGTAGTTGAAGTTGTCGTCTACCGATGAGTGACGTGAATTATTAGGGTTATCAGAGGTATCAGGGTTATTAGAATTATCATAGGTATCAACGTTATCAGATACTAATATCAGCATAGGTTCAGGCGGTGGACACACCGGCTCTGGGTTTAGTCTTAACCCTATTATCTCGGAAACTACAGATATACGCGCAGTACGTCTTACTTGTTTTAGTGTAGTTTATGTCTGGGGATCTATTCTCATCCATCACTACAACGTCACTGCAGAGTTATACCAGTACTCTTTTCAAAATATACTCCAAGTTTAAAAAGGCTTTGAAACTAACTCTGTTAACCGAACAAAGTGGCCAGGTAAGTGTCTATCATGGGGGCCTAACCAAGTTCACGGCGACTAATTGGCGCACCCACATAGACTAGCATTGCCTTCGGCACCAAACTGTTTGAGATAACATAGTCAGATCCATGCCAGGACTACTGCTCTGATACCAAAAATGTAACATCTCATTTTCCAAAGCAGTAATTTTTTTTTTTCATATATCAGAGTAGAGCATTGTAACAAAAGGAGTATTGAGTAACTAATACAACAAAATACAGTGGCATAACTGCCAGTTCATAAAGAACATTACATTGTCTGTTCAAATCTTAGATGTTATTGATCGAGTCTTTACGCGATCTTCACACGTGCTGCTAACTCAGCTTACGCTCATCTTCCGCCCTCGAGTCTCCGGACCTTGAAGCTATAGTAAGAGTTGAGGTCCAATGCCCATCGGACCTCAGGTAACGGTTAACCTCATGCTTATATAAACAATACATGAACAACAGATATTTCTAACATCACAGCATTGATCCATACAGTACATCGTATGATCATTTGATAACAACTACACTAACATGCAAAGTTATCCCTGGTTTGCACTTAACCTGTGCCACGATGTACGGTCGTCTCCTCAGCGCTAGGAAAACATAACGGTGTCATCATGACTATAACCCGTAAAGCTGTAACTAGTGATCTAAGCCTCCCCTACCTTAGTCACAGTGCATGTCCAGGACAGAGTCCCGTTCATGGCTTTATGAAACTATCCACAACAT
Source organism: Acacia pycnantha (assembly GCA_025563575.1). Taxonomy (NCBI): domain Eukaryota; kingdom Viridiplantae; phylum Streptophyta; class Magnoliopsida; order Fabales; family Fabaceae; genus Acacia; species Acacia pycnantha. Next base: position 825,755 of record JAMWYP010000292.1, read on the forward strand.
ATATAAGCATACACAAGCATTAGAGTCAGAGTTATAGTACGCGTCCGTACCTTCGTTGACGGTAATCAGCACTTCTGACGGAAAACGGAAAATGGTACTTTTGACAGAAAACAACACGTCAGACAGCGGTACGACAACGGTTTGACAGTGGTAGGTGATCACAGATATCCTATAAGGATAATATCACATTCGTCAATATTTGACACCATAACAGGCATTTTAGGTACAAATTACCATTTTGCCCCTATTCCCCTAATTGCCTAATTTTGCTAGAGCTTCGCTACTTTGACTCCCAACTTTCAGAAACTCAATCCCTACTATGTTTTTACCTCATCAGACATCTTTCAATGCATTGAGGCCTAAAAACAAGAATAGGAATTTCATTTCCTACATCCTAGATCTAACTAACATTTCTATTAAAACTACCGAACAAAAGACTAGAACTTAAAAACTAAGGACCGAAGAACTTACTCAGGGCTTCGCTACAAATTTCTTCGAGCTCTTCTTTCTCTTCTCCACTCCAAGATTTTGAAATTCCAAAGAGGAATTGGTGTGAGGATTATGCATGGAGCTCTTGGGTATTTATAGGCAAATTTCCAAACACTATTCATGCTTTATCTTATCAAATCTTGACCCTTGGATCTCAAATTCATGAAATGGCAACATCTTGACCCTTGGATCAAGCATGCCGACCTCCCCCTTGCTTTTGCAGAAAATTACATCATCAATGATGATGTCATATGCTTGCTTTTTGATCTTGTACCGATAAAGTTCCCCGTTCGGTGTCCTAATCGCGTAATCTTGGAAAATCTCAAAAATCCGACAACATAGCCCTGAAGGTCTAATCTTCCTCTTTAAAAATGTCTGGGTCAACTAAATTTTTGATCTCATTCAGGACATTTCGTTGCCTACCAAACATTTTCGGATAAATGTTTTTGGTTACGGAAATCACTTCGGGTAACATCAACTTCGGGACAAAAATTCACTGATTCATAAAATGTCCAGATGTTAGGCACCTAATTTAAGGATTTTGAGTTAGGATTTATTTTCCATTGGTTCTCATTTCCTCAACTGCTCCTTTTTCTTTTTCGTCTTATCTCTTAGGCGTTCCACCGGTTACGGAAATGACTTCAGAGACAGCTCACTCCGGGATAAAATTACACTCGTTCATAATATGTCCTGACCTTAGAAACTTAGTTCATGGTTTTCTAGATATGATTTAATTTCTATCGGTGGTCATTTATCCTATTTTCTTTTCACATAAATATCACAATTATATTACTATTATATTACATAATATCTAGATATTATAGTCTGCTAAGTCTTATGTCTTTCTTGACCAAAATTCGGCCAGGATACATATTTTTTTATTTATTTTTTTTTTCTGTTTTAATTATTTTATATTATTCTAATTATCCTATATTTATTTTCCCAAAATTCTCTCATTGGTCCTTTAGGATTAACTTGGATTTAGGCTTTAAAAATTACTAGAATAATTCTAAACCTTTGATCTTTCTTTCCAATATTCAATGTTAACCATTAGTAATTATTTAATTTATCTAATTTGATTTACAAGTTTAATTAGTGCTCTAATCATGAGATTAGTAATCTTTCAAGATTAGGGATTTTCATGTACTTAATCCCACATATTTTTTCTTAATCTTTCTTGATTAATTAGCAAGTATATTTTTTGCTAATTTAGCCACTAATCATTTAATTAAAGGGTTCTCACATAATTAACTTGAATATTCTCTTGATTCATGCTTAGATAATTAGCCAATAATTATTTATTTAATCCCGCACTAATTGTTGATAATTTTCTTATTTAGAATTAATCATTTTCTCACAACTATTTGACTTACATTGGTATTTTATGTCCGATGTAAAATATTAAAAATCATGGGGTCAATTTTGGTTCCCATATTACTTTTTAATTTTTCTTCCTTTTATTTCCAAAGGAAATAATTTAATAAATTGTCTAAATTAAGGACAATATTCTTTCTAATTTTTAATAATTATTTTACTGCCCTTTAGAATTTATCATAATATTTTTAGGATGTTTAATGACCTTAAAATGCATTTTTAAGCCTTTTTGGCACTTAATTTCCTTTAATTCCCATAGTATTTTCCTTAGAAAATAAGCTAATTATCACTCACTTTGAGACCATATTTTCACTTATCAAAAATAGCATTTTATTTATCTCATTATAATATTCCAGATATATGATTATCCGGGTATTACAACTCATAAGAAATTGGGTATAATTTTGGAAGGGTTAAGGTGTAAAAATAGACATGTGCTTTTCTCCGAGGAGCGCCCAGTAGCAAATGTTTTTTCAGGTGCAAAAGTAACTATGTGGTTACAAATTAGGTGCAAAAATAGCGTTTGACCGTTAAATTTGACTTTTGACCGTTAAGTTTGACTTTTTTTGCTGACTGGACGATGACGTAACTTTTTTCAGTATCCTTTTAGTATCGGTTAATACCTGAAATATTTTTTCAAGATCCTAAAATAATTTTTCAATATTATGAAATATTTTTTTTGTACCAATCAGTATCCTGAAAATACTTTTTAGTACCAGTCAGTACCCTGAAATATTTTTTTCAGTATCCTTTTAGTACCGATCAATACCTGAAATATTTTTTCTAAATCCTAAAATTATTTTTGCACCTTTGAAATTCCACGTCATCGCCCAGTCAGCAAAAAAAGTCAAACTTAACGGTCAAACGCAATTTTTGCACCTAATTTGTAACCACATAGTTACTTTTGCACCTGAAAAAAACATTTGCTACTAGGCGCTCCTCGGAAAAAAGCACATGTCTATTTTTGCACATTAACCAATTTTGGAATTATATGAGACATTATATCCCCCCCCACACACACACACACACACACACACACACACACACACACACATACCTACATACCTACATACATACATACCTACATACATACATACATACATACATGTTAGTTCTCTATGTGTTTTGATGATTAATAACAATTGTAAACAAGTATGAATGTTTTAATAAGACAAAAGAGTCAAAAACATTCTGTCATCGCAAAACTCGAGCCTAAATAGGCAAGCTCGAGTTTGCTGCAAACAGAGAGCATATCAGCTATTTCAAGATGACGAACTCGAGCCTGAATAAATAAACTCCACCTAAACTCTCCATGGTATAATGTTAAAGAGTTTACAAATGAGTAAACTCGAGCCTCGTATAGACAAGCTCGAGTTTGCCTCAAGCGGGAAATATTTTCCAATTGAAAACCATCTCTTTAAACTTCGAGTTTATATTTTTGTGTAGAGTTGACTTATTCCTATGGTCAGTAAATTGATGAACACTCGAGCCTAAGTATATGAACTCGAGCCTAATACTTTTGTGTAGAGTTTACTCTATGGTTTGACAAACGAAGAAGAGTTTACAAAACAGGTAAACTCGAGCATGTTATTGCAAGCTCGAGTTTTTTGACATTTCTACCCTTGGTAGATTCATTATTCCAATTTTGCCCTTACATTTTATTAAAAACGAAATACTGGATTTTCTGGGCAGATTTTCCAACAAATTTGAAAAATCATAATAAATTCTACAAAACTCCTTTTTGAGTGCTTCAAAATTCCTCATGACCCTTGAAATGTATATTTTCAAGGAAAAATATTCCCAGAAGCTAGAACATCAAGAAGAATTCCCAGTTTAATGTTTTCTCAACGTTGCCCTGATTTTACCCAGAAAACGTAGCCTAACTTCAAGGATTTTTATCTCCTTAGGTAGAACCCCAAATGTAATACCCTAAAAATCTGTATTATAATTTAGTAAAATTATACCTATCAAAAATAGGTGAATATGAGATATCAAATATTAAGTAATAATTAGCTTATTTTCTAAGGAAAAATCTCTAGGAAATTAGAGAGTGTGCCAAAATGACGAAAATGCCCCTAAGGGACATAAATAACTTTGAAAAATTATGAAAAATCCTAAAAGGCAGTAAAATGACCTGGTGAATTAGGAGAATATATTATCTCTAATTATGATAATTTAATAAATTATGAACTTGGAGAAATTGTATAAATGTCCAAAAAGTCGTAAAAAGACCATAATACCCTTACAAATTATAGGATAATGTAAGAGGCACGGAAATACTAAGGTTAATGCAAGAGTATGAAGGTAATGAGGCATTGTAATGAAAAAGAAATGAAAAATAATTTGTGCAACTTGCAAATATTTTAATAATATAATTAATTAAAGTAAAAATGATGAATAGTAATTTAGAAATTAGGAAACAGATACTATCTGGAGATCTAGGAATGGGATTTCCAATGTCAGGGTAGAATATTGATCAGTGGAATTTTATCTTCCATTAGACTCTTGCGGAAGTAAATTCTGAAGCCGTTTGTGCATTTTCCTAATAAAATGAATAGGGAAAAATGCATATAGGCATATTTTTGATTTGAAGAAAATAAATTCTAACTCAACATCTAGGAATGAGTTTGAATTTATTTTGATATATTTGGAATCAGTGAATTTTTCTGAAGAAGTTGATAATTCCGAAATGCGTTCGAAACCGGACACGTTCGGACACGTTTCGAGAAAACTTCAACTGGATCGTTGGAACCTCGTAGGAGACCAAAATCTAAGTTAAATTAGATATTATTGATGAGGAAGAGAAGATCTTCGAGTTATGAATTGAAGTTTGAGATTTCTCCGAAATCACGCGAATCGGACACCGATCGGGAAAATTCTATCGCACGGCAAAAGCAAAAAATGGCATGGTGACTCATGGAAGGGAGCTGCACGTTTTGGAGGCTTTCCATGGCCAAGAATCATCCAACAAAACCATAATTTTCCATGGTTTATATTCAAAGAGAAGGAGTTTTGAAAATGCCCAAAATACCCTTTCAAATCTCTATAAATAAGAGGCCTTGCCTCTTGAAATCTTCACACCAATTTCCACTCCTCCTTTGGCCGAAATCTTAGAGGGAGAAAGAAGAGAGAGAAGCTTTGGAAAAATTCTGAAGAAGTCTTCAACGGGTAAGTCTTTCGGGCTTTAGCTTTCAAGTTCGAGTTTTTAGTTCGGTAGTTAGTAGAATTGTTAGTTAGTTCTAGGAAGTAGGGTATGAAATTCCTATACTTGTTTTTAGGCCTCATTGCATTGAAAAATATGCCTCGAAGAGGTAAAAACATAGTAGGGATCGAGTCTCCGAAAAGTTGAAGCTTTTGAAGTTATTTCAAAATAGGGGTTGTAATGCTAGAATAGCCTTTAATGTTTTAAGTATGATTGGATATCATATGGGAGGGATATTTTAGTCTTTATTTTCGGAAATCAAAATGGCGTCGAAGTTCTGGCGAAATTTTGGGAAGAAAAGTAGTCAGAGTAACGAAGTGCTAGCGAAATTCCGCCAATTAGGGGCATAGGGGCAAAATGGTAATTTTTACCTAAAATGCCAGTTATAATGCCAAATCACTAATGAAAGTGATATTACTCTTATAGGATATCAGAAACTCTGATTTGTTGTCGTTACGCTGCCGAAGTGCCGCTGTTGGACGTTTCCACTTTTTTCGTAAAAAGTACGTTTTCTGCCAGAAGAACCTAACGTCGTCAACGAAGGTACGTTCGCGTACTATAACACTAATCTAGTGCTGCTCATATACATATATGTGATAGGTACATTCATGGATAGAGATTCTGTTAGGGGTCACCGAGATACATTCACGGTTAGAGACTCTGTTCAGGGTTACCGATTATACATACAGTTCACACGGGTTATAGATGTAGTAATACCGTTAGAGTTTTCCTAGCGCTGAGGACACGACCGTACATCGTGGCACTGGTGAATAGTGCAGGCACTTTATGGGGCTTACATACTTCTTTACGCTTATGTACTGTCATTATATTGATCATAGCTATTATGTCATGAATATCTGTCATTCCCTATACTGTTTTATTTGAGCATAAGGTTAACCGTTACCTGAGATCCAATGCGTTAAATTGGATCTCAGCTGTAGCTTCAGGGTCAGGAGGACCATGGATCGGAGATCGAGGCAAGCTGCACGAGTAGGCTCATGGTTGGAGAGCATGTAGCACGAGTGAGCTCTGAGACGGAGATGTCACTTTATCATTTTCCGTAATTACCTATGAGAACAATAGGATGCAGATCAACACTGTATTACACTCTGGTTATCGTTTTAATGGGAATCAGTTACTCTTACGCTCCAAGGCTCGACTCTGATTTTTTTTTAAAAAAAATTTGGCTCTGGAATTGGGATGTTACAATTATGGTATCAGAGCAGTTCTTTCTGGCAAGTATTTAACTATGTTACCACGAACAGTTTGGTGCCGAAGGCAAGGCTAGTCTACGTGGGTATGCTAATCAGTCGCCGTATAAGTCGGTGAGGCCCCCATGGTAGATACTTACCTAGCCAATTTGTTCGGATAACGGAGTTAGGTTCTTAAGCCTTTTGACTTTGAGCACTTTTTGAAAATGAGTACTGATACGACCCTACTGTAATATGTAGTGATGGACAGAAAAGAAAATTCGTATACCCTCTATTCCGTAATAATGAGACGTAACGCTCGTAGATCCGAAATTCCAGAGACGGCGGGACGAAGATGAAATCCTGATATTTCTGATAACCCCAAACCGAAATATGATCCCGACCGGTGTGTTACCCTGAGTCAATGGCTAGTATGCCTTTAGAGCCGGAGAAGCCTGTTGGCTCAGATCATTCATCTGATGACGACAACGTGGGGATATACGATTTAACCACTGGTCATAAACCAGCTGGATGATGTAATATACGTTAGCATGTACATTACATCTAATATGAAAGTATATATGTTTTGAAGATCAAGTTAAACATAAAATAATAGCCCAAACGTGGCTGACTCCAGAAAACTCCTAACCGTAAATTTCGCCAGAATTTCGCTACTTTGATCTTCAATCTTCAAGAACTTTGCTCTACCATATTTTCGAAATAATAAAAATTTAAACATAAAAACATGATAACAACACTACTCTTGAATATTTAAGATCAAACCATAAATTAACTATGAACTTAAACTAGAACTTCAAGAACTACAAAAACTAAAGACTAGAACACTTACCCTTGAAGAACCTTGCTACTCCTTCCTCCTTCTTGCTTCACTCTCCTCTTAAACTCACCAATTTGGTATGAGTTGGTGTGAAGAATAATGAAGGGAGGAGCTCTCTATTTATAGGGAAAGTTCAAGATCCTAAACCATTGGATCATCTTAATTAATCAAGGGTTCATGTGCATTGGTCTTTTTGAAGACACAAATTATGAAGAAAATGTTCTCATTGGTTAATGTTAATTACATAGGGTTAAACCCATTTTCTTTTGATTTTTCCCATTGGTTGAAGTCTCTAAATGGCTAGTGGCTTTGCTTGACTTTTCAACATGTATTTGTGTGGTAATATCATGGAATACTTGGCTTAATATCCCTCTCTCATGGCTGCACGTTTTTAATGACTTTGGGGAAGATTTTATGAAGCTAATTAATGCCATAAGATAAGTCTTTAGTTACCTTGAAACTACATGGCAACTTGTAGTTGTTTAGTTAGCCTATCTAGTTGCATTTGGATATTTTATCTTGCAAACTTGGCTAATAATCATCCAACAAGGCTCAACCACAATCCTTGACTTTTGGGGCTGATTAAGAAGCTTAATTAACTCTCTAATCAAATGCTTAATTTCCCATTAATTATATGTTTCATTTGTCTCAAATATCCCATGTGAAAAACCTCCCATTAGTTCATTTAAATTCACAAGGATTAAGCTTAATTGTGTGATTAACTAAGACCCTTGGATTTAACTTTATTAAATCTAATCTTGGCCTGCCATTGTTGTTAGAAAAATCCTACTACTATTGAAGATCTTTTTATTCAAAACCCATGTGCTCTTATAAGTATAATATCTTGATTTAAATATCATAAAACTTCCTCCTTCCATTCGAAATTCATGGCTATTATTTGGCCATGGAATGTGCTTTTCCATTTGCAAAATATCCAATGGTTAAGTGTTCCCATTGACTAGTTCAATTTGCTAAGGATTAAGACTTAATTAATTGGGACCATTAGATTTAACTTTATTAGGTTTAACCTTGGCCATTGGATCCTAGTTGCAATTTGTTGACTTTTCAACACTAATTAGCAATTCTTAATTATCATGCTAATCAAGAATTTAATTGCCATTCCCTTTTCATGTGTCATTAGTGTTTTAATTAACAAGTTTAATTACATCATCTTTGGCCCTTAACTATTTCGAAAATAATGGCCCTTATTAGAAGTCTTAATTGCTTCTTAATTTGCCTCTTGATTAGTTTAAAGAATTATGCAACTAATCTCAATTAGTGCAAGGTAATTTACTAATTAACAATTGCTAATTTATGCTAATTTAGCTAAGGGTCTCCATAACCCTTTCTTTATCTCCTTTGATTATAAATTAATTACTACTTTATGTGCTATTTATATCCCATTAAATAGCCCCTAAATATTGTCTCATAATTAGCCATTGGTTAATTAATCCCAAAATAAAATTTGGATAAAAATATAATCAATAGATTATATTTCTTTGAGACACATATTCAACTTTGTTATTTTGCTAATAATTAGCCAAAATACAATGTTTATATGAATTATGAAAATTAGGGTATTACAAGGCCAAGCAGAGAGGTCTACTATATTTGAACCTTTTGAAAACTCCAGTTTGGTTTTGGAAATTGCAGTTTTGAGCCTTTGGACTTAAACTTGTTTTTCACTATAAATATCCAAAACTCGAGTTTGTCATTTAATGACTCGAGTTTTGCTCTTGCTCAAAACTTGTTTCAAAGTTTTAACATCCCATTTTTAAAGTGGATTTTTTTTTTCCAATCAGAGTAGAGCATTGGAGCGAAAGAGTAACTGATTCATCATAAAATATCAACCATAGTGTAATAGTAATGATACAGTCATCCTAGTGTTCAAAAGTAAATACATAAACGATAGGGAAATCTCCGGTCGGAAGCCTACTCGTGTTGCTTGCCCCTATCTCCAATCCTTGGTCCTCCCGACCCTGAAGCTACAGTTGAGATCCAGTACCCACCGGACCTCAAGTAACGGTTAACCTCATGCTCACATAAATAGTATATGGACAACAGATATTCATGAACAATACAGCAGCATATCAGTACATAAGCACAGAGCAGATGCAAGATCAATACAATGATAGATCATAAGTACAGAGCAGTATGTAAAGTCCCATAACAACAGCCTACACATACCCAGTGCCACGATAACAACACGTGTCCTCAGCGCTAGGAAAACTCAAACAGTATTACCAATACTATAACCCGTGTAAAGCTGTATGTATAAATGACGACCCTAAATAGAGCCTCAGTCTATGAACGTATCTATCACATATATGTATATGAGCAGCATAGAGTTAGGGTTACAGTACGCGTCCGTACCTTCGTTGACGATATTCAGTACTTCTGACGGAAAACGATACTTTTGACAGAAATTCGGTACGTCTGACAGCGAAATGACAGCGGTACGTGATCACAGATATCCTATAAGGATAATATCACATTTTTCAATGATCAACATCATAACAGACATTTTAGGTGCAAATTACCATTTTGCCCCTGACTTCACTAATTTACTAAATTTCGCCAGAGCTTCGCTACTTTGACTCTAATCTTCCAAAATTTTGACATATATCTTTCTCCAACATATTTTTGAAATAAATATCATATTTATCCCTAAAACATGATATCTAAAATAACTTGGAAGATTAAAGATTAAACTAGCATTTCTACTATAACTACCGAAAGAAATACTAGAACTTAAGACTAAGGACCGAAGAAATTACCCAGGGCTTCGCTACAACTTTCTCCAAGCTCTTCCTTCCCTCTTCCTTCTCTAATATTTTGAAAATAGCTAAGTGAATTGGTGAAGAATTATGAAGAGAGGTGATGACTTTTTATAGACAAATTTTGTGCACTATTCACATTTTACCATCTTGATTCCTAACCATTGGATCTTGTTTCCTTGAGTTGGCTTCATCTTGGCCCTTCAAGCCCCTTGGCCGACCTCCCATGATGTCATCCCTCCAAGGATGATGTCACACAAGTGATGTCATCCTTGCTTTATGGAGGTTCTACCGATAAAGTTCCCTGTTCGGTGTTCTAATCGCGTAATCTTAGAAAATCTCAAAAATCCAACAATGTAGTCTTAAAGGTCTAATCTTCCTCCTTAGAAATATTTGGATTAATAAATTTTTTTATCCCATTAAGGGTATTTCCAAGCCTGCTGATCATTTGACGTCAAACCCTGTCGGTTACGGAAATGACTTCCGGTAACATCAACTTCGGGACAAAAATTCACTGATTCATAATATGTCCAGTTGTTTTCTCCTTAATCCAAGGATTTCAAGGTACGATTTAATTTCTATTGATTCTCATTTATCCTATTTGCTTTTTCCACAAATATCTCATTTTATATTATTATTTAATTATAATATCATGATATGTTTTTTGCGAAAATCCTTAACCCTTTTCACACCAAAATTTTGGCCAACTCCTCCCCTTTTTATATTATTATTTTATTTTATTAATTAATATTACATTATCTTATATTTATTTTACAAAATTCTCCCATTGGTCCATACATAATTACATGGATTTAGGCATTTTAATTTGCTAGAAATTCTTGTAGCCTTTGATCTTGCTTTATTATATTCAGTCTTAGCCATTGACAAATGTTTAATTTTTAGTAATTTGATTAGCAAGTTTAATTAGTACCCTAATCACATGATTAGTAACCTTTTAGGATTTAGGGTTTTCATGTACTTAATCTCATACATTTTTCTTAATCTTTTCTAATTAATTAGCAAGTATCTTTTATGCTAATTTTAGCCATAAACATTTAATTAAAGGGTTTTACACAATTTACCTTGGATATTCCCTTAATCCATGCTTAAACAATTAGCCATTAATTATTTAATTAATCACTTACTAATTGTTGATAATTTTCTTAATTAGGATTAATCATTTTCTCACAACTGTAGCACTGACATTGGTATTTTATGTCTCATGCATTATATTAAAAATCATGGGGTCAATTATGGTCCCCAAAATAATATTTAAATTTTCCTCTTATTATTTCCAAGGAAATAATTTATTAAATTTCCAAAATTAGGGACAATATACTCTCTAATTTTTAATAATTATTTAACTGCCCTTTAAGATTTATCATAATATTTTCAGGCTATTTTATGTCTCAGAAATGCATTTTTGGGACTTTTGGCACTTATTTTCTTCTAATTTAAGAGAAATTATCTTAGAAATATAAGCTAAGTTCAACAAAAGACTTGAGACCTCATATTCACCTATCAAAGATAGCTATTTATTTATCTCAATATAATATTCCAGATATATAATTATCCGGGTATTACAAAAGTTCAAATCGCAATATTCTTCTCTAGATGAAGAAAACTCGAGTTTAGTTTTGGAAACTCGAGTTTAGACTTCTAATGAAAATTGAAAACTTCAGTTTGGATGAACAAACTCGAGTTTGTGTCGCAGAGTTTGAAAATCAAAGTGCTCGAATCTGTGAAATCTTTGTGTTTAACCTAGATACTTCTTATCATCACTCGTTACTATTCCTAACTATGTTTAATCAGTTTGTTAGTGAGTTTAAAATGATTTAAAGAATATTAAATGATGATTTAGCATAAAGCAAAAAGTGATGCCAACTCATTAAATGAAAAGTTCAAAAAACTTGCATTATTTTGGACAATCATTCTCCACACGTTGCAAAGGGATTGATGTTTCCTTTCCACATCCAGTAGCTGCTCTTCCAACGGATTAAAAGTCAAGAAGTCAAACATAAACATTTGTGCAACTGGATTAACCAAAGAGTAGAGAGAGAAGAAGACGAAAGCTTAAGCTAATCCTTCCTTAATGTTGGCAACAGTCACATTGAAGATTACAACGGTCATTTAATGCTCTCTTTGTATAAATAGAGAGTTGCATTTGAAAGACTTGGCTATCACCCAAGAGGGGGGTGAATTGGGTGTCTGATTAAAAACTTAGAACTTTAAAATGCTTTTTACAACTTACTGAAAGTAGTTTGAATGACAATAATAATTTATAAAGTGATAAACAATCATTCAAACATATATGCTAGAATGTAAGAGATAAGGGAAGAGAATATGCAAACTGTGATTTATACTGGTTCGGCCCAATCCTTGACTTACGTCCAGTCCCCAAGCTCCACTTGAGATTTTCAATCCACTATCTTCTTTCAACTTGATTACACGTTCTGTACTTGAACTAATCCTCTCACTAGGATTCACTTCCCCTTACAAACTGTAATCAATACACCCACTTGATTATACACTCTGTACTCGAAGTAATTCTCTCACTAGAACTTACTCCCCTTACAAGCTCTAATCAATACAATGGGTTTCCCACTCAAGATCACCCAATCTTGAGTAACTCTCAAATAGAATGATAAGATGATTACAATATATCTTCTCTCTTAGAAGTGAATGGATAAATACTGAAGTACAATACAAATCATTTCACTCTCTATGATAAACTATGTAAACATTGAAAAACAGAGAGTAAATGATAAGAATATCAGAATATCAGCATGTTGAAGATGTAAGCTTGTTTCTCTAGTTTTTCTGTCTTGAATCTGTCTTATTTTATACGTAGAGATCAGTATATGACCATTTTTAAGATTCAATGACTGTTGGATAAAGAAATATAGCCGTTAACTTAGATGAAACTAGCCGTTAGAATTTCGTTTTCTGAACCAGCTATGACATCAGCATTTACTTTACTCTTGATCTTCAGTTTAACATCCTTTGATCATCTGAAACATGTACAAAAATGATATAAATAATGTTAAGAAGTATTATAAATTATTTGGGTATTCATCTGGATGTTCTTGATGAGAAATGAGATTTTCGAAACGCTGATTTTCTGAAGCAGAGGTGCAAACTCGAGTTTGCATTTGTAAACTCGAGTTTAGAGGCTGTTGCTTTACTCAAGATTGCTCTCTGTCTGATGGAAACTCAAGTTTCCAACTTAATGACTCAAGTTTCGGTCTTTCCCAAAATCAGATTTTAGTCTCTGTCCTTGACAAACTCGAGTTTTGTTTCCCAAACTCGAGTTTGCTTCATTTGATAGCAAACTGTGCAACATCGTGAATAAACAGTCGACTTTCGAGGGCCATATCTCCCTGGTCAGAACTCCGTGTTGCTCAGTTACAATCTTTATGGAACGCCCTTTGAGTCTACTTTCATATGCCACCAATTTCAGCTCAATCGGATTTGTATTTTGTGAGATACACTCAAAACATTGAAGCTTGGTCTGCTGTGTAGCGTGAATTTCATTGTCAACTTCATAAATTTATAGCTCTTTCATATGAACTATTTTTGTCTTGAATTGTATATCAAAATGACGCATTGGGAGTCTAGTTTCATATGCCACTAGTTTCACCTCAATACGATCTCTGGTTTAGGAGATATCATCAAATTACCAGACGTCGCCCGAGTGAAACATGAAACGGAGTTGCTGAAGAGCTGAAGACCGCGGTAAACTCGAGTTTTGAAATGGAAACTCGAGTTTTCCTTGTCCAGAGATGCCAGAGATGCTGAAGGCATTGCAAACTCGAGTCAGTTAGTTATTAAGTCGAGTTTTGAGTTCCAAACTCGAGTTTTAGTTCCGAACTCGAGTTTTCTCATACTAGAGGAGCAAATCATTGTAGCGAAATAGGAAAATTGAGTTTTTAGATATGAACTCGAGTTTTCTCATCCTGTAACTGATTTTTTGCTGGTTTTCACTCCAAATTAAGTCATTCCAACTTCCATATGATCTTGGAGACTTCTAGCATCAATATAAAAGCTTGAATAATGATTTCTCAATCCATTCAACAAGTTCTTCCTTCTTTCTTCTCTTATCTTCATCATTCTCCATAATTTAATTCTTTCTTTCTTCTTTTCTCTTGATCATTCCCAAAATCATTTGATAACTTCTTGCTTCCTTGAAATTATGATATTTCCATTATATTGTGCAAGAACTTCTTTCTTCAATCTATTTTCTTAATCATTCTCTACAATTCAATTCTTCTTCTCTTCTCTTCTCTTCTTATTCTCTTGATCATTTTCCACAATTCAATTCTTTTTTTCCTCTCTTCTTTACTTCTTCTCTTGACCATTTTCATAATTTAATTCTTCAATATCTCATCTTCTTCTTGAACTTGACATTCTCTCCAGTTTCTTCTCTCTAAAATCTCTTATCCTTCTTGAGCTATTATTCAACTTGGACTAATCTACATTAAATATAGTAGTTAGTCAATGTAGGAGATAAATATATCATGCAAGCTTTTTGCTCTTAAGAATGACATCTATATAAGACATCATCAAAACTAATCAAAACCAACATTCTCCCCCTTTTTGATGATGGCAAATACTTTAAGAAAAATATGTATGAATATTAAAAACTAATAAACCCAGCATATTTTTCTTGCCATTCTCTCCCCCTTATTTGTCATTAGCAAAAAGTTGAAGTAAAGAAGAGATGCTTGTAGAGGCAAATATGAAACCGAATTAGAAAGAATCAGAAAGAGTCAAAGAACTGATTTTCTCTCCCCGATTTGAAATTGTTTTCATTCGTAATATGATGCAATTTGAAATATTTTTATGAGAACAAGTTTGAGACAAATTGGAGAAATTTTCAAGAAATCTTTCACAATTAAAATATAAAGATACCAAGCATGTGTAAAATTTATTGAATATAAAAAGATAAAGTTTAGAAATGCTCATGTAGGTTCTGCAAATTGATGAATGATCAATGAAGTCCATTTGCTTGCTTTCTTCTTGTCAGATCCTTGAATGAATATGACAGTACTCAGCTTCCATCCTTTGCTTTTTTTTCTTCACAGAGCTCTTCTATAGAGCATAACTCAGCTGACTCCAAGAGATGTTATTCTACTTTGTAGAGCATATGTCAGCGACAATGATGAAACGTTGAAGCATTATTTCTCAATTTGATAATTTCTCATAGTAGTATGTTGAGAAATATTCCTAGCACATAACAGAATCTCCTGCTACAAATTGAACACTTTCTTTGCCAAAGAGATTTGTTAATGAAACATGATATCAAAATATCCCTTTCTAAATGAAATTTTCAAATAAAGATAATGAAAGGAAAATATGTTTTATTTTCAAATATAGGATTAACTCATCATCAAAACTAATAAAGCATAGTAAATGCAGATGAGAAAGCTTAAAGAGGGTTTTCTTCAAATAAAGGAGATGAGCTTTTAAGATATAAAACACATGTGAATGTGAAGCTCCCCCTTAATGAACACATGACTTAAAAATATAAAGCTCCCTTTAGAGATACTAAATAATAATGTGACACCAAATGTTATGAAGTTTGGAGTTATCCTTGCTCCAAAGAGCACAACAAGGTATCTCAGAATTAAGAACTTTCAAGTTCACTTGGATGGACTTGAAATTTGTATGAAGAAATCACTTATGCTTTTTAAGATGATAAAAGTGTTTAACGCATAAGGATCATTTTAAAAGTGAATTTGCTTGGGCAAAACTTCATGAAATAAAATGGAATGAATGAAATCAAGTTAGTGAAACATGATTATGATATGTGCACATTATTTCAAAATACAATACCTCACTCAAGTAATATCGTAATTACTTGATTCATAATCATCTGTAATCCATAGATGCATCACTGGCTAGCCATTATCTGATAATGTGATCAATACTAAGGCTCTCCCAGATGTGAGTAAGCTTTAGGAGGATGAGTCTCTATAACCACCAATTGCTCTTAATGCATCTTAGAAGCAGAAATCCCAAATGTGCTTTGAATAGGATCTCAAAATTAGTTTCTGCTCATAGCTTCTCATCAAGCAACTATGCTCCTTATCATCTTCGTCTAAGCCTCTTGCTAGTGATGGGATGTCACTCAAGTGATGTCACAGATTTTGCAGGCATAGCCACTGAAATGGTTTATTTTGTTTACCTATGTTCTTTGTATTTGACAATAGAACATTTTGGTCAACTCCTACAGAAATATGTGTCCTTTGGTACTCAATGATTCTTGAGTCTACACAAGAATTTGCAGACATAGCCACTGAAATGGTTTATTCTGTTTACCTATGTTCTTTGTATTTGACAACAGAACATTTTGGTCAACTCCTACAGAAATATGTGTCCTTTGGTACTCAATGATTCTTGAGTCTACACAAGATTAGACATGACAACCTTAAACTCTTAAAAGATTAAATCATATGATATTTAAGCAAAGAGCATAATAAGCTAACATAATTTTACCCAATCAAATAAGTTCATGCCAATGAATCATAAAGGGTCACTACTACAAAAAGTAGATTTAACGACCCCTATATAACGACCGACTTAAAGGAAACAGTCATAGAAAATGACGCGGTGGCAATTTTGAAGTTTTTGACAGATTATTCGATGACAGTTTTCTACAAAATGGACGTTAAAAAGTAGATGGTAGATTTAACAACCATAATATAACGACCGAAAGAAAGCAAATAGTCATAGAAAATGACGAGGTGGCAATTTGAAATGTTTGCCACAATATTCGACGACTGTTTTATACAAATTAGACGTTAAAAAGTAGACGATAGATTTAATGACCCCAATATAACGACCGACTAAAAGGAAACAATCATAGAAAATGAACAGGTGGCAATTTTGAAATTTTTGCCAGAATATACAACAACTGTTTATTTACACACCGTCGTTATAACTACTATTAAACATACCCATCTAACGTCAGTTTAAAGAAAAACAGACATAGAAAAAGAGTCGGTGGCTGTTTTGCAATTTCGTGTCGATATACTATAATGACTGGTCCAAAGAATACTGTCATTGAAACTTTATAATTCCACGACCTCCAAAGTTTTGTAATGTCGTGGAAAATCCCTTCTCTGAGATTTTTACGACCGTGTCTCTTTCCTGTCGTTACAATTTCTAACACCACGACTGTTTATATTTTTAGGTCATTTATATAGGTGTGAAAGTGTGTCGTAGAAATTTAGTTACCACGACCGTCTATTTTTGTAAAGGTCGTGGAAAAACACTTCATGCTTTACACCATGGTCTCGTGTTCGAATCTCAGTCTTCGAGAATCCCATCTTTGCCATTCAATCTGCAACTCTGTTGAACTCACGTGGGATATGGCACATCTGAACTAGCCAACTCTTGCTCAACAAAACTTTTATCCTCTCAAGTGGTGGGGCTATCGATGGAAGAGTGAACAGTAGAAATTCTAGCTGAGCACTAATTCCATGGCATCCGACTCCAGCAAAATATTTCTCAAACCAAAATCCCAGGCAAGTTTGAGGCCTTCAAAGATTGCCCATTCTTCAGCAATACTTGCAGCGCATAAGCCGATTTCCTTGGAAAAATCCACTACCCAATCACCTTTACAATCCCTTATAACTAACCACAACTAGCTCTAGATGTGCTACTGAAATCTCTCTCGATCATTTTCTCACTATTGCTACCCACATTGCGCCACAAACATTCCAGTGTGTGCAGGAGGCAGCACAGGTATTTTGGTATGTTTCTCTAGGCTCTACCAGTCCAATGTTACATCTAGTTTAGTCAAAGTATTCTACGCCCGCGACCCATTTCCACCGAGCCCAATTCCTCCCAACACCCTGTGCGTTCCCGCCACCTTTTCACTCAACTGCTCACATTTTATCAACAAAAAAATTGCTCACATCTATAATAAAAAAAAAAACTCCTCACCTCTCCTGTCCTTCCATCACCCACTTCTCATTAGTTGTCACCCTTCTATCCGCCCTGATACCTTTTCGTCTCCCTTCCGCCTAATTATGACACCCCTCGTTCATCACACCTGCTCTCCTTTATATTCCCCGGCTATTCTCTTCTTCTAAGCCACACCCACAAAACCCTAACCCTTGCTTCCTCTCCCCCCATCACCATGGTCTGCAACATCTCCACCCCTCGGCGCGGTCGCGCCAGCCACCGTACCCGCCACTATGCCCTCCGCCTTCATCGTATTACCCCACCACCATCATCCACCCCTCCTTCCCCGATATCCATTTCTTCTGAGGACTCCGACGTCGACCCGGCTGGGCCCTCTTCCTCTCCATCCGCGACCACTATTACCCAGACCGCGACAACCTACCACCGGAGCTCACACCTGCTCCTCTGGTCATCCCCCTACCCTCAGCAGGGCGGCGCGTGTCGAGTGGTTGCGTGAGGCGGTTGATCGTTGCTGGCAAGAGCTACAGACCAGCCACTTCGCTCGCTTCTCGAACCCGACACTCCCATCCTCACCTCACGAACCAGTCACCAGTGCCCTTCCTGCTCTGTCTTTGGATATTCCCTAATGATATCTCAAGTTCAAGTAGTGATAATTCTGTCTGAAAATTTGACAACTGGTATAAAAATCCAGACTTTAACATATGAACGATTGTTTTCAATAAAATCAGTAGTGTTAAATTTCATAAAACAACTGTTACAAGACTGTTATATTTGTAACAGTCGTGGTATGCATGCACGACTTAACTTAACTACCACCTTTTCGGACTAGTCTCTCCTTTTCTGGATTGACTTTCCTCCTGTACTTTTAAAATATGCCTCCCTCCTTTACCTTGAAACGACGCCCTTTAATGTCTTTTTTTTTATGCCAAACACTCCCAATCTTTGGCACCTAGCTACGTCCCATTCTTCTTCCTAAAGCTGCGCGGGAATCTGAGGGGGTGGAAATATGTTTTAGACAATAGGAAATTGAAGGAGGTAGAAAAAGCTTTTAGAGTCTGAATTAGTAAAGTATTTCTTGTAAATAAATGCCCCATGATTCAAATTTTAATTTCCCATATTGTCCCATTTTCTTGACTATTAAGTCTAAAACTCTGTTTTACGGAAGTTAACTGGGCTAGCTGACACTAATACTTGGAGTTTGGTGTGTGAAATGATGACATTCTAATTTATTTTTCTTGTGTTTTGTGTCGAACCAGTTGCGTTGAATCAGTAATTTATGTTCTCACATTTGTAGTTCACTCATTTGTAGGCTATAAGAACCTGAAGTTTCGTGCTGCTGCGTTGAGTTTGCGTGTTGTTGCTTACTTTTTATATTGCTATGAATATATCAACGTTGCTATGATTTTATATTTATATTGGGTTCATATTTTTGAAATTTACAGATGGATATAAATTTAACTCATAAGATCTTGAATTTAACAATATAGAAGAAGCATGGGAATTTCAGAGGGCATATGGCAGAAGAATTGGTT
This sequence comes from Acacia pycnantha, assembly GCA_025563575.1. Classification (NCBI taxonomy): domain Eukaryota; kingdom Viridiplantae; phylum Streptophyta; class Magnoliopsida; order Fabales; family Fabaceae; genus Acacia; species Acacia pycnantha. Next base: position 845,089 of record JAMWYP010000292.1, read on the forward strand.
TTGGTGTTCGAAAACTGAGCTTTAACAAAAGCAAAAAAGATAAGTAGAAATATTCTTCTTATCTATATGTTTGTCATAAAGAAGGGTTGAAGAATCCAGACATTCGTGATATGAAAACTCGAAAGCCTAGAGAAGAGACAAGAACAGATTGCAAAGCAAGAATGAAAGTTAAAAGAAGAAAATGGAAATTAAAGTACAAAATAAATGAAGTTTTCCTAGATCATAATCATCCTCTTCAACCTCCTGAAGTTGTTCATCTGTTTGCACCATTTCGGGAATTAACACCAGCTCAACAATATGAATTACAAAATGAAGAATAATGATAATGAAAGAAAACAAAATTGATGAGTCATGAAAGGATTAGGATTTAGGAAAAACAGAAGCTCATATTTCTGAAAGAGACGTAAAAGTCCTCAATCAAATAATTCAAGCAAACTATGTTTTCTGTTGAAGCACATTAACTAAAATTGAGAGATCACTGAGTACAAAACATCACAGAATGCTTCCAAACTATTTTATGTATGACTATGCAAGGAAAAAAAACAAACTAAGGGACATGAAACTAACATCCATCATCAGTCAAATAAGCACATACCATCCCTTGTGATGTTGTTATGATAGACTTATTAATCAAGGTTGACATGAAAACAAGAAAAATGGAGAGAAAATTTTATCAACAGAACCATATTTAATTACACGTTTAGATGTTATAACTACTAAAAAGTGCGGCATTTTATCACAAATCAAGTATATCGGCACAAGCAGTTCCTGTCATCTAATTCCCATGATTCCTTTATGATATAATTCAGAGCAAAATATCATAATTGTGCCCTGCACATGCTAGAGTATATGACCAATTTGATTCCTGAAAGATATACATTGGAAAAATTAAATAAATGTCTGCAACATCAAAGAGAAAAGAATTAGGTTATATAAGAATAGGGACTTACTTCAACTGGTTCACAAGAGATATAACCAACATCAAAGATGAGTACTTCGTTACTTTTTATAGATGCATAGAAAACCTAAAACGGCAAAATGCATAAGATGCTCGGGTACACATTAAGTTCTTATAGCAAAGGGTCCCGATTTATCAGATTACTACAAAGGAAAGATAAAAGTTAAAACCAAAGCAAAGCAGTTTCCATAATAAGTGGTAGATGGGATTCAATTAAATTATCTTCAATCATAGTCTTCAATGTGCAATGCTGAAAAGGAAAAGATTTTAACCGAGTCAAGACCTCATCTGAGTCAGTGATTTTATATACCTTATTCAATCGGCAAGAAAGGAAGACGCTGTTGAGAGACAATATCTTCTTCCTATTCAATCGGAAAGAGAGGATGCTTTCATCCCCTTTAATCAATGATAGAGGGGAAGATTTCAGAACAGATCGTAGCTCTAGGGTTGCTTAAGCAGTTCGACCAGATCTAGTGAATGGTTCCATGTGAAAACGACATGAAAATTTGACCAAATCAGGAGGAAAATGAGAGGGAAAGGGGGAAAAAGAAAAAAAGAAGACATTAAACGACGTCATTTTAAGGTATAGGAGGGCATCAGATTTTAAAAGCATCGGAGGAAAGCCAATCCCCTCTTTTTCTAAAGTCATTTGCTGCCAAAATACGACATCGTTTTGACATCAAGATGGGAAGACAATGCGTGGGTTAGTGAAAGAAAACGTGGAACATACTTTGAGACCCTGTGAGTAAATCTGTAAATGGCTTGAGTGGGCACCCAGTCCCACCTCAATTGAGGGGTGAAAACAGGCCAGGCCTCTTATGCAAGGAAGTGGCTTGAGCCTGGCCTGTGGCCTGTAACCGGCTTATTTTTTGGCCTGAGCTTGGCCTGTATACAGGCCTGACCTGACATGTGGCCTATTAAAAGGCCTGTATTTTTTTAAATCTTGTACTCAGGCTAATAGGCCACAGGCCTCAACCGCAAATAGGTCAAAAATAGGCCAAATTACATTAATTATTCCTAATGATAGAAAATACATTATAAACAACAAAATCAAATACATCATAAAATACATTGGCGGTAGCGTGTCTTTGACTTGTCCATATTTTTTTGATCCAGATGACAATATCAACTTTTTTTGCTTCATAATCTCCAATTTCCTTCTTGTGTCATCTGCCTCCTGCAAATTTTTAATACCATTAGTTCTCCTGCCAAGTCGCTAGCATGAAGCCTTATTTTTGTCATAGTTTATTTAAAATATAATTTAACTCAACAAACTTTGAAGCATTGTTTAATGTATTGATGTTGATGCGATAGACAGAAAAAGCAAAATATCCTGGGACGGGCAAACTTTGTGATTTCTATGGCTGAAAGCGTAGAAACGAAGAAAAACAATACCAGGAAGGCATACAAAAAAAACTAAAATATACTCACTCTATTTTGTTTAAACTAATAGACTTTAAAGAGTATCCAAACCACCAGATTTGCGTTAATTAGAATGGACAAACCTAACACACTAACAGACATAGTTGTATGAGTATCTTCCATATTGCATTTGCCTAAAAGCATATAGAGAAATAATATACAAGGACAAACCGACAAACCAAGAGGAAATTAATTTAAAATATCTAACCTAATTGCATACTTGTTCCCACTTGGGCTCCATACATATCACGCACTTGGATCGGTGGGTGAAAGCATTATATAAGAAACAGAAAAACCATGATTCTGCTGCAATTTCATTATATTTATTCTGTACTTATACCCGTCTACACTTTTCTTTTCAGAATTTATGATCGACAAGGTAATGAAAGATTCACAATCAAAGGACTATTTTTTTTAAAAACACTGAAAGGAAAAAATAAAGAGGGGACGGGATAATAAAAGAGCCTAGGTTGGCAGAAGGAAACAAAACCTGAAACCACATGTTAGTCCATCTGAACATACAGCTGGTCCCTGCTCTTCCATGAACATACTAGAAAGAGATTAATCGGATCCAAACACAAGTAACTAATATTTTGGCAGTTGATCACTATCTATCTTATAAATACAGACTTCTAAGGCACAAATTTAGGTTCATAAGTCTCAGGATAATATTAGACAAAACCACAAAATAGATCCAAATAACTAAACAAATAATCAGATACTCTGATTACTCAGCTAAACTAGCTATTATAGCTCACTGATCGATGAAAAAAAATACTTTTCCAATGCTCAATTTGAAAATTAATAAAGGGACAGAAAAAAAAAGATGATGACGGAATAATTACGGCCAGGGAATTCATTATGAATAAGTTAAACAAAAGATAAGGTAAATCTCATTACCTGAAAGCTGATGGATTGATATCCTGAAATGCCAACACCTTGTCATCCTACAAATGAAAAACTCAATCAGAAGGAAAAATAGTCAGAATCCCTAACTGGGAATAACAAAAGGACAAGAACGCGAAAAAAAGTTAAGTTTCTATGGGAGGCTTTTCATGCCATCAAACAATCAGCGAAGAACAGAAGAAAATTTCGAAAACGATGAGTGAGGGTGAGAGAGAGACGGCGTGGAGCAGGGGATTCTTTCAAGAAAAACTTAATTCAACAACACCTCCCAGCTTTGTTCCAACAGATCAAAACAAAATTCCTTATTTCAAGACTACAGGCAACTAATTTCTTCACAGGGTAAAAATGATCAAGCAAATTAGAACAATAGATCCATACATGATACATCGTTATCCCTAACAAATCCTCAATTTTCCGGATGAGAAACACTATATAGCCAGAATCATCAAAATTCACACAAAGATTTGAAAGAAACCACCAGATCTAACGAAACCCTAAGGAAATTCTCGAATCCTAAAAAACGAGATGAAAAATTTACCAAGAACAACTCTTCGTAGTCCTGCAAGAGGCTTTGATGCCGAAGCTGAAAGAGATGGCTATCACCCAAGAGGGGGGGTGAATTGGGTGTCTAATTAAAAACTTTGAACTTTAAAAATCTTTTCACAACTTACTGAAAGTAGTTTGAATGACAATAGTAATTTATAAAGTGATAAACAATCATTCAAACATATATCTTTGGAATGTAAGAGATAAGGGAAGAGAATATGCAACCGTGATTTATCTTGGTTCGGCCCAATCCTTGACCTACGTCCAGTCCTCAAGCTCCACTTGAGATTTTCAATCCACTATCTTCTTTCAACTTGATTACATGTTCTGTACTTGAAGTAATCCTCTCACTAGGATTCACTCCCCCTTACAAATTGTAATCAAAGAACACACTTGATTACACACTCTGTACTCGAAGTAATTCTCTCACTAGAACTTACTCCCCTTACAAGCTGTAATACAATGGGTTTCCCACTCAATATCACCCAATCTTGAGTAACTCTCAGATAGAAAGATAGGATGTTTACAAATAAATCTTCTCTCTTAGAAGTGAATGGATAAACACTGAAGCACAATACGCCTTTGATCGTCTGAAGCATGTCCACAAATGATATAAATGATGTTAAGAAGTATTATAAATCATTTGGGTATTCATCTGGATGTTCTTGATGAAAAACGAGATTTTCGAAACGCTGATTTTCTGAAGCAGAGGTGCAAACTCGAGTTTTGAATCACAAACTCAAGTTTTGAAGATGCTCTGACGTTGGTTGCTCTCTATGTGATGGAAACTTGAGTTTTGATTCTAAACTCGAGTTTGCTCCATTTGATAGCAAACTGTGCAACATCTCGAAATAAATAGTCAACTTTTGAGGTACATATCTCCCTGGTCTGAACTCCGTTTTGGTCCGTTAAAATCTTAATAGAAATCCCTTTGAGTCTTCTTTCATATGCCACCAATTTCAACTTAATCGGACTTGTACTTTGTGAGATATACTCAAAACATTGAAGCTTGGTTTTCTGTGTGGCGTGAATTTCACTGTCAACTTCTACAATTCATATCTACTTCATCTGAACTCTTTTTGGCTTGAATTGTATATCAAAATGACGCATTAGGAGTCTATTTTCATATGCCACTAGTTTCACCTCAATCCAATTTCTGGTTTGGGAGATATGATCAAATTACCAGACATCGCCCAAGTGAAAAGTGAAACAGAGTTGAACAGAGTTGCTGAAGAGAGCTGGAAACTCGAGTTTTGAAATGGAAACTCGAGTTTTCCTTGTCCAGAGACGCCAGAGATGCTGAAGACATTGTAAACTCGAGTCAGTTAATGATTAACTCGAGTTTTGAGTTCCAAACTCGAGTTTTGACTTCGAAACTCGAGTTTTCTCATACCGGAGAGGCAAATCGTTGTAGCGAAGTTGGAAACTCGAGTTTTAATATCTGGACTCGAGTTTTCTCATCCTGGAACTGATTTTTTGCGGTTTTTAACTCTGAATTGACCCATTCCAACTTCCATATGATTTTGGAGACTTCTAGCATCAATATATGAACTTGAATAATGATATTCTCAATCCATTCAACAAGTTCTTCCTTCTTTCTTCTCTTCTCTTCATCATTCTCCATAATTCAACTATTTCTTTCTTTTCTTCTCTTCTCTTGTTCATTCTCCATCATTCAACTTGAACTCATCATTCTTTGCAAGTTCTACTTTCTTCTATATCTCATCTTTTTCTTGAACTTGAAAGACTTGGCTATCACCCAAGAGGGGGGGTGAATTGGGTGTTTGATTAAAAACTTAGAACTTTAAGAAACTTTCTGCAACTTATTGAAAGTAGTTTGAATGATAGTAATAAGTTATAAAGTGATAAACAATCATTCAAACATATATCTTTGGAATGTAAGAGATAAGAGAAGAGAATATGCAATGCGTGATTTATACTGGTTCGGCCCAATCCTTGACCTACGTCCAGTCCTTAAGCTTCACTTGAGATTTTCAATCCACTATCTTCTTTCAACTTGATTACATCTGTACTTGAAGTAATCCTCTCACTAGGACTTACTCCCCCTTACAAACTATAATCAATACACCCGTTTGATTACACACTCTTCACTCGAAGTAATCCTCTCACTAGGATTCACTCCCCTTACAAGCTGTAATCAACACAATGTGTTTCCACTCAAGATCACCCAATCTCGAGTAACTCTAAGGTAGAATGATAGGATGTTTACAATGATTCTTCTCTCTCGAAGTGTATGGATAAACACCTGAAGTACAATACAAAACATTTCACTCTCTATGATATATAGACATTGAAAATCGAGAGTAAATGATAAGCGAGATCGAAGTAATAGCATGTTGAAGAGGTAGGCTTGTTTCTCTGCTTGTTGTTGTGTTTTTGAAGGTTTGTATGCAGCTCTATATATAGCGGCAAATCTTCATATGACCGTTTCTTCTCAATTGAATTCTCTCCATTCGAAATTCTAGTTTGTTGTGGAATATAGCCGTTGGGTCATTATGTTTCCAGGATATTCGGATAATTGCTCCTCTGTTTGACGCGTGAGATTAATGCTTTTGATTCTTTCAGTCGTCATCGACTTGCTTTTAATTGACTTTAAAGCAAATTCAAATCTGTCATAATAGAAACTTTGAATGATGAATCCGTTGGGGCTTCTATTTCATCTTCTGAATGCCTGAACGTATTGGAGAAGCATTACACTTGAGCATTTGTCCAAGTTCCTCATTCAAATCTGTCATCGCTCCATTTCTGGAAATGTACAGCAAGTTCATCTTCACAAATCTGTCATTTCTTGATTTGCTTCTAATCCTTCATTTTAATCACCTATAACTTATACATAAATGATATAAATAATGTTAAGAAGAAGTATAAGTTATTGGGTAATCATCTGGATGAGAAATGAGACTTTGAATGATGTTTTTCCGCATCGGAGACATGAACTCGAGCTTGGTTGAGTAGGCTCGAGTTTGCCAGGTATTTTGAATGTCAAGTTCAGGTGCAAACCAGAGGTTTTAAAGCAAACTCTAGAGTTTGCAACATTTTTAGGATCTAGGCTCGAGTCCATACTTGTAGGCTCGAGTTTGGATGATTTTCGTGACCTGGTAGCTCTCTGTAACCCGCGAACTCGAGCTTGTCAACTAATAGGCTCGAGTTTGCTTCTCAGCGAATTGTGCAACACCCAGAACAGACTGTCTACTTTCGGGGGTCATATCTCCCTGGTCTGAACTCCTTTTGGGTTGGTTCAACTATCGATTTTAAAGCCCTTTGAGTCTAATTTCCAATTCCACCGATTTCAGCTCAATTGGATTCTCCGTTTGAGAGTTATACGTAAAACATTGAAGGTTGGTCTGCTGGGTGACGTGAATATCACTGTCAACTTCATAAATTCATAGCTCCTTCACTTAAACTCCATTTGGGTTGAATTATATATCCAAATGACGCATTGGGAGTCTAGTTTCATATGCCACTGGTTTCACCTCAATCCGATCTCTGGTTTAGGAGATATCATCGAATTACCAGACGTCGCCCAAGTGAAATGCTGAACAGAGTAGCTGAAATGCTGAAGACCGCTACGAGGCTCGAGTTTGTCAACTAATAGGCTCGAGTTTGGAGTTCCAAACCTGAGGTTTGAGTTCTAAGCTCGAGTTTGACTTGTCCAGAGGCGCGGAGTTCTTGAGGACATTACAGGCTTGAGTTTGCTAATGATGGGCTCGAGTTTGCTCATCTTGGAACTGATTTTTGCTGGTTTTAACTCTGAATTGATCCGTTCCAGCTTCCATATGATCTTGGATACTTCTAGCATCAATAAAAAAGTCCCTTGGCCGTTTTGTGTAATTTTGTGATTTGAAGGGACTTTTTTGTAATTATTTTTGTTCCTTGAGACTTGCACGTAATTTTCCCTAAAGAGAAACTCAACCTTTAATTGATTCAAGTCCAGGTTTTTAAAAAAATAAAAATTAAGGAAGAATTGGCGAAGTGGACCCACAGAATTTTTTGATTGTGTGTTTAAACTTATAATTTAGGGTGCTTTTTCGGATAATACCCCTAACAATTCTGTGGGTGCACTCTGTACTCCGTTTTCATCACTTCTCCAATTCGCCCCTTCGAAGCTGCCCGCTCCTTTCCCACCGGCCACCACCATCACTTCTTCCACTCTGTTCTCCCTTATTCCCGTCGCACGTCATAGGCCTCCTCCCTCCGCCATGCCACCCCTCAAGCAGAATGTGAGGCTTCTGAGCAAAAAAAAAAAAAAGCAGAATGCAAGGCGTGGACGGGTCGCCCAACTTCCTTACCCCGACCCGTCCGATAGATTTAGGCTCCTCTACCACTCCCTGCACCTGCTCCTCCCGCCTTAAACGAATGGCAACCTGGACCACCCCCTGGTTTCGCAAACCCTTTGCCTCCGCCACCACCAGAAAACCCCTTGCCGCCGCTGAAAGCCGGAATATTACCAAGAGGGGGGGTGAATTGGGTGAAAACGAAAGGAAATCACCAAGAGGGGGGTGAATTGGGGATTTTAAAACTTTTATAATAACTTTGCACCCAAGCTGAAGCTAAACGTAAAGAGATAGGGAAGAAGAGCTTGACACAGAAAGTTTATCTGGTTCGGTCTAAATTCTTGACCTACGTCCGGTCCCAGATTCTCTGGGTTTTCTACTATCACTTTAACTCGAGATACACACTCGTACTCAAGGATTATCCTCTCTCAGGATACACTCCCCTTACAAGTTGTACTCGAAATCCCAATCTCCAAGTCCCCTTGACTTGAGATCTTTACTGAATGTATAAGAATTCTTGAGCTTGCTTTTCGTTTCTGCTTGATCTTTCGGTGGTGCTTCTAAGTTTGTAATCAGCTCTTTATATAGTGGTGAGTTGCAATGTGACCGTTACTTCTCAACTTAGTATGTTCTTCATTTGAAATTCAGTTTGATGAGGATTATAGCCGTTGGGTCCTGATCTTGGTGATTCAATTCTGGACGCGTTGAAATCATTCTTCGATTCTTGGCGTTAATGATTCGTTTGATCTGATTTTAATACCTCGAAACATTCTCAATATAGAGTAGTTAAATACGTTTGAATACACTAAATAAATGTCATCAATTCGTATAAACATGGTAAGTTTGCGGTTCAAAAGAATCAGGATGAAATCAGTAACGATCATTTTTGTTTCCGTCTTAAACTCGAGTTCTCTAAGTCAGGCTCGAGTTCGTAAGGCTTTTTAGAGTATTTGGTTTATCTTCTGAGCTAGCAAACTCTGGAGTTTGATGTAAACTCTAGAGTTTGTATTCTGCTTCACCATGTGAACTCGAGTTCACTAAGGTAGGCTCGAGTTCGAATATTCTCTAAGCTCTTTATCGAATGAATACACAGAGTAATATTTCTCAAGTTAAGCGAGCTCGAGTCCATTAGTGTTTAGGCTCGAGTTTAACACTATTCATGCCTAAGAGTTTTGGTGCTCAATTAGAGTGGATCGAGACACGAGTATAAACTCACAGAGTTTGTACACTTGCTTTTCTTTCTTGAGATGAAGGGCTCGAGTTCATTATTCTTAGGCTCGAGTTCAGCGATATTTATTCTATGACTTATTGAAGTGAACTGGAGGTTTGTGCTTAAACTGCAGGTTTGCAAAGAAGGAAAACTTGGGAGCTCTGCACAAGGGAAAACTCGAGCTTGTAATAACATGCTCGAGTTTACCTATTTTGTAAACTCTTCTTCGTTTGTCAAACCATAGAGTAAACTCTACACAAAAGCATTAGGCTTGAGTTCATATACTTGGGCTCGAGTGTTCATTAAACTATAGCCATAGAAACAAGTGAACTCTACTCAAAAAGAATAAACTCTGGAGTTTAAAGAGATTCAATTTAATTAGAAAACTTCCCGCCATGGGAAAACTCGAGCTTGTCTATACAGGCTCGAGTTTACTTGTTTTTGTAAACTCTTTATTTATATCATGAGGGTTTAGGCTCGAGTCTATTTACTCAGGCTCGAGTTCGTTATGCTGAAAATATCCGAAGAGCTCTGCTTGCGTAAAACTCGAGTTTGCTTAGTCGGGCTCGAGTTTTGCGGTGACAAAGTGATATTGACTCTTTTGTCATTTTAAAAGCATTCGTACATGTTTACAATTGTTATTAATCATCAAAACATATAGAGAACTAACATTCTCCCCTTTTTGATGAAGCTTTAACATAAATCATAACACATATTGTCATTGCATAAGCTAAAACATTTAATGGTTTACAAAATGACATTTAGAGTTTCAAGCATACACATATCTCAAAAAAAACAGCTTGACAACTTGACTTCTCTTTCTTTACTTCAACTCTTCTCCCCCTTTGGCATCATCGAAAAGTGGAGGATGAGTTGAGATAGAAGGTGGATGAAGAATCGGATCATGGGTAGATGGTTCGGGGGCTATGGAGGTTGGGATTGGTTCAGAAGAAGGTGGAGGTGCCGAAGAGCTAGGTCCAGCGGAATTGATGGACTGATTTGCTAAGATTTTGTCCATTTTGTCATGGAGGTGGACATAGACACCAAAAGTGTGGAGATCTTGACCGAGTGATCTCCAATTTGATCCCCGAGACCTTGCACTTTCTCTTTGATAATCTCATGTTCAAGAATGAGATCTTCTTGTGCATCGAGAGAACTCCTCATATCCTTTCTTGGTTGTGGTGAATCCAGATTCTATCTTGGAAGAAAGATCGAAACAACTTGGGCAATGTAAGTCTTTATTCTTTCATCCAAATCGAGGGAAAGGATTGTGGTGGAGGTGGTGCACTTTGAGCTTCTTGAACTCTAGATTGAGTTGCTCTGGTTCTAGTAGGTCTAGAAGGTGCTCGGAATGATCACTTCCTTGATCAAAGCTTATCCTCATCAAATTGAGGATATCTTGTAAATTTGGTGGTTTTTCGGGTTTCTCATTGGGTGGTAAATACCGGACCCTTTCATGAAACATAATCAGCGAGATGAGGCGGCAAAGGGTATCGGGATGTTTTTCTTCCATGGAAACGAAATTTGAACATCTCTTTAAAGATCCAATCTCCTATGTTATGAGGGACTTGATCTATGATAGAAGCAAAAATAGGAAGTCCTTTTGGCAAAGTGAGTGAAATTTCCTCCCTTTTGTACTAAGTTTCTAGTGTAGATATACCAAGCGGCTCTTTGCTTAGGAGGCATCGATCGGAGGGAAATTCGAATATCTACAACATCGGTATAGGCTCGTCGGGTCCGAGGTGAAAAAAATTTGCCTATTCGTATAATTTGGAGAAGCAACGGGAGGAGGATTTTGGATTTGGAGGAGAGAATTGAGGTATGCAAGCGGTGATGGTTATCTGTTTTCCTCTAATGGATGTGGTAATCCTTTCCTCAACCAAATTTCTATCCGCATCCAATAAATTATCACTTTGCATACAATAGTAAAGGTTTTAACAAAGGATGGACTATATGAGGCTCTAATGGATATGAGAGGTTCAAATTGTCTAAGCCGGTGGGTAAGATCAAGGTTACATTCCTCTTTTAAAGTATCTAGATTGACATACACGGTATGGGCAAAAACTCTTAACCTCATAGTTTTCTTGGAACCGTATGGCATCCTCACCATATAGAGTGACATCCTCACTAGAGAATCCTTTAGGGATGGAGGAATGATTGTAAATTTCAAATAATGCTGGGTTTTCTCTAGATACGAGGAAGAGAGTGTTGTTGGTGATGGGAGGATGATTGAGCTTGAGAGCTAGGTTGACTAGAGAGGTCTTTCGAGATTTGTGTATCGGTTCTTTGTCCCTTCGAGGTGGTGTGTCGGCGGTTGAAGCTTTCTTTGAGGTATTCATCTTGACTGTGGTTATTGGAGTGGCTTGGGTAATAGGAATACCAGGAATTTGCTTGTCAATTCCATGCTTGAATCGTTTTGGAAAGCGATTTTCTTCGAGGAGGACGTTGAGAGATGTGGATGATCGGCTTGGGGTTCTTGAGGATCGAGAGGATTTGGAATCTTGGGTTGCGATCGCTTGGGCGCCATGTTCTGCGGTTTTCGTTGGAGGAGATTGAGAGAGTTTTTAGGTTTAGGCTCGAGGGAGAGATAGAGTGAAGACGAAAAGACGGGATTTTAAAGAAATTTTATCGACGCAAACTCGAGTTCTTAAGTGTAGGCTCGAGTTTGTGTAACGTTACTTACACAGGAATTCAAGAGTGTATGTGTGAACCCTTGAAATTTCTTGTGAGGCTCGAGTCGATTATATCGTTGGTTCGAGTTTGTGCGGTTCTCCGAGGTGGATTGCTCTGCTCGCGAACTCGAGTCCGTTCACTAATAGGCTCGAGTCTGTCAAAATCTCTGAGATGAGTTGCTCTCTGTCTCTCGCGAACTCGAGTCCATTCACTAATAGGCTCGAGTTTGGTGACTGATAGTTGTATTTCTCTTTGGTTCTTTTCGAGCTCGAGTCTGTCTTTGGTAGGCTCGAGTTTGTGACAACTTTTCTTGCACTCGATTGTTTGGGATTTTGATTTTAACATACAACCTGCACAAAACATATCTACATACTCAGATGCTTAAGTTAGTGGACAATAATCAAAACAAAACATAACTAACATTTGAATTACTTACAACTCATTGGGATTTACCATTCCCAATTCTCTTCTTATGAATACAAATTGTTCTTTTGCTAGTGGCTTGGTGAAGATATCAGCGAGTTGCAAGTGAGTTGGGATGAACATGACTTTGACATCCTTCTTTTGAACATGGTCTCTTATGAGTGATGTCTTACATCAATATGTTTGGTTCTAGTATGTTGAACAGGGATTCTTTGCCAAACTTATTGTGCTTGTGTTGTCACAAAGAATTGGGATTTCTTTGAGATGGACTCCCAAATCACACAATTGTTGTTTGAGCCAAAGAACTTGAGCACAACAACTTGAGGCAGCAACATACTCGGCCGAGTGGATGACACAGGCCAGCTGTTGTCGCTTTTTGAACCAAGACACTAATGATCCTCCAAAGAACTCACATTGACCACTTGTGTTTTTACGCTCGGTCTTGTATCTGCATGATCCGAATCGGTATAGGCTACTAAGTGTTCATGTTGATCTTTGGGAAACCATAACCCAAGAGTCTTTGTATCGGCAAGATATCTAAAAATTCTTTTAACATGTTCAACATGAGACTCCATGGGGGCAGATTGGAATCTAGCACACATTCCAACACTGAATTGAATGTCTGGACGACTTGCTTGGTAAGATAGAGTAATGATCCAATCATTCCTCTATACTTAGTGATGTTGAAGTTAGTCCCCTTTTCATCGGCATCCAGAGTTGCAGCTTGAACTCATTGGAGTATCTGCTCCATTACAATCAGCTAGACCATATTTTTTTAATAGATCTTTGGATACTTGGTCCTGGGAAATGAAGATTCCATCATGGCGTTGCTTGATTTGAAGTCCAAGGAAGTAATTAAGTTCTCCCATCATGGACATTTCAAATTCTCCCCGCATTGTCTTGGCAAATGCTTCACACATAGTATCATTAGTAGCACCAAAAATAATATCATCAACATAAATTTGAGCTATTAATACATCACCAAGTTTATTCTTCTTTATAAAGAGAGTTGTATCCAGCTTTTCCTCTAACAAATCCTTGATCAAGAAGGAAAGTGCTTAACCTCTCATACCAAGCTCTAGGAGCTTGCTTAAGACCATATAAGGCTTTCTTGAGGTGATAAACATGATCTGGATGATGTTCATTTTGAAAACCTGGAGGTTGTTCTACATAAACTTCCTCCGGTATAAAACCATTTAAAAAAGCGGATTTTACATCCATTTGGAAAAGTTTGAATCCTTTAACACAAGCAAAGGCTAGAAGAACTCTTATAGCTTCCAATCTTGCTCTTGGAGCATAAGTTTCTTCATAATCAATTCCTTCTTCTTGATTATAGCCTTTTGCAACTAGCCTTGCTTTATTTCGAATGATTATGGCGGATTCATCACATTTATTTTTGAATACCCATTTAGTACCAATGACCGGATGGTCTTTAGGTCTGGGCACCAAGTCCCAAACTTGGTTTCTTTCAAATTGATGTAATTCCTCTTGCATTGCTATAACCCAATCATTGTGCGAAAGGGCTTCATCAATCTTAGAGGGTTCAATTTTCGAAATGAAAGCCGAAAAAGTAACTTCATTCAAAGTGCTTTTTCTGGTTCTTACCTCCTTGATTTGCATCACCTATCACTTGATCCAGAGGATGACTCCTACTGTATCTCCATGATTTTGGTTGAGTTTGAACACTGTTTTCATAAGCATTTTCACAATGTTTTTCGCCGTGAATCATCTTGCAAATCTTTTTCCGTATTTGTTGAAATAGAAGTTTGGTTTGTTACAGGGGAGAATCATCATCATCATCCAAGGACTTGTTAGATTTAGTTTCACAGAAAACAATATGCATAGATTCTTCAACAAGGTGATTACGAGTATTATAAACTCTATATGCTTTACTTCTACTTGAATAACCCAAGAATATACCTTCATCGACTTTGGAATCAAATTTCCCAAGTCAGTCCTTACCATTATTGTGGATGAAGCATTTACATCCAAAGATATGTAGTGAGCTAAGTTGGGTTTTCTTCCTTTGTAGAGTTCATAGGGAGTTTTGTCCAATTTCTTTCGGAGATATGCCCTGTTTGATATATAAACCAGTGCTCATAGCATCACCAAAACACTTGAGATGTTTGGTTCTCATTTAGCATTGATCTTGCCATTTCAGTAAGCACTCTATTCTTTCTTTCAACAACTCCATTTTGCTGTGGTGTCTTGAGCCGAGAAGTTATGATTGATTCCCATACTATCATCGCAATTCTCCAAAGGCATGGTTCTCAAATTCTCCACCATGATCCGTACGAATACCCGCAATAGATAATCCTTTCTCGTTTTGGACCTTCTTGGCAAACACAATAAATTGATCAAATGTTTTATCTTTTGATGATAAAAGAATGACCCATGTAAATCTTGAGAAATCATCTACTATAACTAATGTATAAAGATTGCCGCCAAGGCTCTTTACTCTAGCTGGTCCAACTAAATCCATATGGAGTAATTGAAGGGGTCTATTAGTTGATATTTCTGTTTTCGACTTGAAAGAAGATTTGGTTTGTTTACCTTTTGACATGCATCACAAATCATATCATTTTAAAAGAAAGTTTTGGTAAACCAATAACCAATTCCTTTTTCTGTAGTTTATCAAGTTGAATCATATTGACATGTCCTAAACGTTTATGCCATAACCAACTTTCATCTAAGTTACCAACAAAACATTTTTCAGAATCAGAATTGTTTTTAGACAGTTAAGAGTATAACAATTACCTTCTCTTGGAGCTCGAATAATGCTTTGGATTTAATACTATATAAAGAGAAAGCATCCTTACTTACAATCAAACATTCTTCTGAATCAAAGATGACTAGGTTTCCTTTGTCCGTGCTTTGACTCACACCTGAGGAGGTTGTGACATAATCCATCCACAAGATAAACATCTTTGATTTGAGGTCCATTGCTATTTCCAATTTTGCCAATGCCAAAGAATTCTTCGGACTCATTTCCACCAAATGTTACCTTGCCACCATCCTTATGTTTGATTGAAGCAAATTTGGATTGGTGGTTAGTTTGTGTCTTAGGAATCATATAGGATCCCTTAGGCACCCATTGATAGTTTCCTACAGGTTTGATTAATCTATCTTTCTTATGAAAGCATGAAGAAGTAGTATGACCTTTTCTATTACAATAATTGCAATGTGCAAAAGGATTTGAGGTATGGACAAATTTTTGAAAATAATTCATGTAAGATCTTTGTCCATGCTTCTTTTTGCCTTTCTTTTGTCATAATCAGGTTTGTAACCAATTCCCGATTTGTCATTTGTAAATCTTTCTTTGTTTCAAAATTACCTCAAGCATTTCACTTCCTCTAGTGAATTTTTCAAGAGTCTTTGTAAGGTATTCATTTTTCTTTTAATAGAACATTCATCACATATGAGCTTTTCGGAAGTCGAAAGATTTTCTACTTGTTGTTCAAGTGTTGTATTCTTCCTTTTTAAACCAAAGTATTTTTCAGCAAGTTCATCA
This sequence comes from Acacia pycnantha, assembly GCA_025563575.1. NCBI lineage: Eukaryota > Viridiplantae > Streptophyta > Magnoliopsida > Fabales > Fabaceae > Acacia > Acacia pycnantha. Next base: position 861,033 of record JAMWYP010000292.1, read on the forward strand.
AATTCATTTTGAACAAGTTTATATTCGAGAAACAATTCATTATAAGTTGGTTTTGTATCATGATTAGAACAAGTAGAGTTTTCCTTTTCACAAGTAGAGATAGGTGTAGAAATCGTTTGAACTTGTTCTTCTAATAGTTTGATTTTTCTTTTTGAAAGTAAGAGCTCTTTTGCGGTTTTCTTAAACTCAAGATAAAGAGAATCATATGTTGAAGATAATTCATCATAGGGTAAATCGGGATTACTTACCTCTTCGTTGTCTGGATTCCTCTTGAGCCACAAGGCGAGATTGGCACTTTGTTCCTCTTCTCGCTTCATCTTCATCGATGAGCCGTTGCCCACATATAGGCGTCATAAGCTCTTTTCTTGAACTTATTGAATTTCTTTTCTTTGTTTTTCAGTTTGCGGACATTCCGATTTGATGTGGCTGGTTTCTCACATTCATAGCATATAATTGGTTTCTTAGTTTCTGTGCTAGAATTTCCTTTGTGAAACCTTCTGTGAGATTGGTCCTTTTTGTAGAATTTTTTGAATCTTCGACCATCATTCCTAGCTCACCATCTTCATCTTCATCTTCTTCATCGTCATCCGATTTAGCTTCTTTGATGGTTTTAAGAGCTATTCCCTTGTTCTTGACATTGATATCATTTAGTCCCTTTTTGAATTTGATCTTCCCTCATATTGAAGGGCCGCCAAATAGGCTTTGCCACGGAGGCCATTGATTCGCCTCGAGATTCTTCAATTGCAGTGACCTTGGCTTCCCATTCCTTGGTGAGAATATTTAGTATTTTCCTCACTTGGGCAAAGTTGTTCATATTCTTTTCCCAAGGCAATGAGTTGATTGATCAAAGGAGTGAATGCGAGTTGAAATTCACCAATAGATTCTCCGGTCTTCATCTCGCAATAGATCGTATTCGATCATGAGAGTATTGATACGATTTTCTTTGATCGCAGCTGTTCCTTCATGAGCTATTTCAAGAGCATCCCACATTTGCTTAGCAGATGGCAAAGTGCAGATTCTCGAAGTACTCTTTTTGGCCAAGAGCACTTTGGAGCATATGAATTGCCTTCATGTTGAGAGTGACTTGTTTTTTATCATTGTCATCGTACTCTTCTTCTTTCTTGGGAGTTCTGATGTCAGCTACCACTGAGGAAGGAACATAGTTTCCTTTTTCAAAGACCCTCCACAAACCAAACTCGAGGCCATTACATAGACCCCGAACTTAGCCTTCTGAATGAAGTAGTGTTCTCCATTGAAACCTCGGAGGACGGTTGATTGAGGCTCCATCGGTAGAATTCCTTCCATTGGATCTTTGTGTCTAGGATGTTAATCCTTCAAATTGACAACGAGGCTCGATACCAAATGAAAACGAAAGGAAATCACCAAGAGGGGGTGATTGGGGATTTTAAAACTTTTATAATAACTTTGCACCCAAGTCGAAGCTAAAGAAAGAAAACTGAATGTATAAGAATTCTTGAGCTTGCTTTTCGTTTCTGCTTGATCTTTCGGTGGTGCTTCTAAGTTTGTAATCAGCTCTTTATATAGTGGTGAGTTGCAATGTGACCGTTACTTCTCAACTTAGTATGTTCTTCATTTGAAATTCAATTTGATGAGGATTATAGCCGTTGGGTCACGATCTTTCCTGGACGCGTTGAAATCATTCTTCTGATTCTTCGCGTTAATGATTCGTTTGATCTGATTTTAATACCTGAAACATTCTCAATATAGAGTAGTTAAATACGTTTGAATACACTAAATAAATGTCATCAATTCGTATAAACATGGTAAGTTTGCAGTTCAAAAGAATCATGATGAAATCAGTAACGATCATTTTTGTTTCCGTCTTAAACTCGAGTTCTCTAAGTCAGGCTCGAGTTCGTAAGGCTTTTTAGAGTATTTGGTTTATCTTCTGAGCTAGCAAACTCTGGAGTTTGATGTAAACTCTGGAGTTTGTATTCTCGCTTCACCATGTGAACTCGAGTTCACTAAGGTAGGCTCGAGTTCGAATATTCTCTAAGCTCTTTATCGAATGAATACCGGAGTAATATTTCTCAAGTTAAGCGTGCTCGAGTCCATTAGTGTTTAGGCTCGAGTTTAACACTATTCATGCCTAAGAGTTTTGGTGCTCAATAATTTATTCTATGACTTATTGAAGTGAACTGGAGGTTTGTGCTTAAACTATGGAGTTTGCAAAGAAGGGAAAACTTGGGAGCTCTCTGCCAAGGGAAAACTCGAGCTTGTAATAACATGCTCGAGTTTACCTATTTTGTAAACTCTTCTTCGTTTGTCAAACCATAGAGTAAACTCTACACAAAAGCATTAGGCTTGAGTTCATATACTTGGGCTCGAGTGTTCATTAAACTATAGCCATAGAAACAAGTGAACTCTACTCAAAAAGAATAAACTCTGGAGTTTAAAGAGTTTCAATTTAATTAGAAAACTTCCCGCCATGGGAAAACTCGAGCTTGTCTATATAGGCTCGAGTTTACTTGTTTTTGTAAACTCTTTATTTATATCATGAGGGTTTAGGCTCGAGTCTATTTACTCAGGCTCGAGTTCGTTATGCTGAAAATATCCGAAGAGCTCTCTGTTTGCAGAAAACTCGAGTTTGCTTAGTCAGGCTCGAGTTTTGCGGTGACAAAGTGATATTGACTCTTTTGTCATTTTAAAAGCATTCGTACATGTTTACAATTGTTATTAATCATCAAAACATATAGAGAACTAACATTGGGGATATTAAATTTTCTTGCAAGTTAAACAAAAATGGCAAAGGAGGAAGAAGGAGATGGACACAAGGCAATTTATACTAGTTCCGTCCTAATCCTTGACCTACATCCAGTCCCCAGACACACTCTGGGATTTCACTAACTTATGATCAAATGATTACACACTCTGTAACACTCGGAGCAATTCTCACTCTTGAATTACACTCCCCCTTCCAAGTTGTAATCAAATAACCCAATCCCAAAGTCCCAACACTTTGAGATTCTTACAAGGAAATGATAATAGAAGAATAACTCTCTGTAAGAGCAGATAACCAGAAGCACTGAAGTACAAAGTATTACACAGTCTCAGCAGAAAGTATTTCAAAGTATTAGCAGAAAGTATTCAGAAATTATCAGACAAGAGGTTAGCGTAACTAAGCTCTTGAAAGTATATTTCTGTTTTGTGCGATTTCTTTTCTATGTGCTAAGTGCAATGAGCAGCTTAAGTCTTCACCTATTTATATTACTTTGGAGTTGACCATTGCAGCTTCTTATTTTTGAATTCAAAAACTCATTCCATATTTATTCGCTGCATAATTGATTTTGGTCTGATTTCTTTCCGTTGGAGCTTTTGGAGGATCGGTGATGACCATAATCTCAGCCCATGATTCCTTTTCGTTGAATATAGCTTCAACGCGTTCTGAATCATTCTTCCTGGTTCGTTTGAAGATAATCTTCCATAATTCCAGCATATTTCTGATTTTGCGTTGATCAGAGAATATTTGCGTGACCCAATCTGATTTCAAATGATCTTGTACTATAATTCAAATATTTGAAAAGTTATGAGCAAATCGGTCAGTAATCAAATCATTAAAGATCTTCATTAATAGTATTCAATTCCAGAATCACGATTCGAAATCTCGACACAGCAGAAATGTGATTACCGAACATACTCGAGTATTAAATGTTAATACTCGGGTACCTATGTTGTTGGGATACATCGGAAGCTTTGAATTTTGTCTATACTCGAGTATTAGTTTCTCATACTCGGGTAGCTATGTGGTCGAGATACTCGGGTATAACATGCGTGAGTATAGTCAGTCCGAGAGCAAGTAACATGTCGAGATGAGGTATACTCGAGTATCATCTTACCCATACTCGAGTATTATAACAGGTTCAGTATACACTTGCTAGAGCTTTAGATACTCGGGTATTCCTTATCAATACTTGAGTATTGTTTCTTGAAACACTCGAACAACTATGTTAGGTCGACTATACTCGGGTATTATACTTCCATACTCGAGTATACATTAAAGCATGTGATTAATCTTGATTCAAAACCTTAATTGATGTCAAGTCTTGTTATCATCAAAACTTTGGGAGCTAACATTCTCCCCCTTTTTGATGATGACAATACTTAGATTGATGTTTTGAAATTTTGGTTTTGAAATCATTGAAGCACATTGAAGCAATAATGATTCAAGGAAAGCAATATGGCACTATAAAGTAATTTCATTCCATTAGTCAACATATTGCTGCATATACATGTCCATAATGTCAGAATTCACAGAGTTCACAAAAAGGGACATGAGTTCATATTGTCATTACACCAAAATGCAGAAAACATCCTAGTCCTAGAGCAAAATAGAAGTAAAGTGAAAACAGTAAACAGTATCAGCTGGCTTGCTCTGGATCTGGCTTTTCTCCCCCTTTGTCATCCATCAAGGAGGGGGAAGCAGGAGCGGAGGTGAGATTAGTGGGAGGAGCAATGATAGGATTAGTCACACGAGGTAGAGGAAAAGAGGAGGGAGGCTGAGCTCTGGAGGAGCTGGCGCCATCAGAAGCGTGTAGAATCTTGTCAAGTTTGTTGTCCACCAGAGAGAAGATGGTGTGAATCTGATCAACTCAGAACCCAAAGTCAGCAAAGTGACCCTCAAGATTGCTCAATCTGTCATCCAGGAAATCCTTCAGGTCTGTTTGAGTGTCAGCCTGTGCTTTGATTGCTTGAAACTCCTTCCTCATTTCTTTAGTGTATGACAGGAATTTGGAGTCAACCAGCTTAGCCATATTCTTCATTTCAGTGGCCAAGGCCGATAGCATTTGAGAGTTGAGGTCCTAATAATGCTTGATGAATGGATTGAGAACATCTTGAATAGATGTATTGACCAAGTTCTGGATGGCGGCTTGATTGAGGGGAAGAGAGGTAGAGTGAGTGCCTGCCTCTGAGGATTGAGCTTCTTCTTCGGGTTGCGTGGAGGAAGAAGAGACAGGTTTCTTAATGCTTTTCTCGTTTTGTTTCCCAGTAGCCTTAGTGAAGGAAATTTTCATGTAGCGAAGTTTAGACTTGCCAAATTTCCTTGGGAATACTGCTCTGTCATTATCCAGGAGGTACCAAATATTGTTGAAGCCTAGGATTTGAGAGACAAGAGTTGGAAAGGGGATTGTATTTTTCTTGGAAGCACTAGAGGTGGATAAAAAGTGTGACATTTCAGAAATAATCCACTTCCCCAAATTCTGTGGTTCCTTAGCTATGATGGAGGCAAATAGTTCATAGTCTTTAAGAACAAAGTGCGTATAGCTTTGCCCCTTGTTTACCATGTTGCGAGTGTATAGGTACCAAATGACTCTATAGGTATCACACATTTGGATAGGCTTGAATTGCAATGGTTTTCCATCATATTCTTCATGAGGTAGTAATATTTTGAAGCATTTAGATTGAGAAAGTTTTGGGGGATCCTCAGGCACAGTTGTGAATCCAAACAGGGTATTAAGAGACTCAGCAGAAATTTTCAATTCCTTTCCTCTGACAGAAGTAACCAAAACATCCTCATCATGTTTATGGACTTTCTCTGCTTCAAACATATTATAATAGAATACTTTGACAACTTGAGGAGAATAAGGTGTGGAAATTCCTAATAGAGGCATGTATGGGGTAAGCCAAGGTGCAAGATCCAGATTGCAATTCTTCCTAAAATCTTCTAAGACCAAATAGACAGTGGGACAGAATGGTCTGGTGCCATAATTCATTGCAAAGGAATTGTCATTTGGAAGAACCAGAGGATCTTGGCACATACCAGGAGGACAGTAAAGAGCGCTAATCTGACCAATTAGTTTTGAGGCCAAGGGACTGAGATTCTGTGCGACTGAAGCTTCTACTCGTTCTGAATTTTGGGGCTTTTGGATTCAGTCTTCAACACTCTTTGAGCGTCGTTCGTGGAATACTTCATCGGAGTCATTGAACGCTAATGAACTTCCAGTAGCCACAGATTGCGAATTACCCTGAGATTGAGACGGGGTTTCGATTTTCTTTTTGCTGGAGCAAGGCAAGTCTGTTTGAGAATGGGTGTTCGATTGATGTGGCGATTGTGGTTGGTGACGATAAGATGAATGGGGCTTCTTCGTCAGAGGTATTTCAGAGGATTCAGAGGAGGATGATGCCATTTTTGAATTTGGTGGAGGGAACACAACGGTAGGGACGAGTGACGAGGACGGCGGATGAGTAACGGAGATGTGAGTCACAGTGACGGTATGAGAGAGTATTAGAGAAGATGGTTCGAAAGTATGAGAGGAGGAAACATTTGATTGAGAGACGGAGTGAGAGAATCAGAACGGCGAGAGAGTTTCTGAAAATTACTGAAATGCCCAGACAGTACTCGAGTATTGAATTTTAAATACTCGAGTATGGTACTTCTACTTGCTAAAGGAGTCTATGCTAGGGTTTTCATTACTCAGATAAGTTCTAAGATAAATACCAAAATACCTCATTTCAAGTATGTATTGTGAATACTTGAATTTCTTTGATTTGTAAAATGATCTTTGATCATCAGGTGAATGATGTTGTTTCAGATGTTGATGCATAGTACTCGAGTATGGAATTGATCTACTTGAGTATGATCCATCGGCAATAGCTTCCTTACTTTGTTAGTACTCGGGTATGGATGGAGAGTACTCGAGTATCAGTTATCTCAGAAGTTTTTCTTAGTTTCTGCCGCCAGGATACTCGGGTATGTATGTGGGATACTCGAGTATTTTTGCCTATTCTGCATTCAATGACAGGTTTAAACGCTGATATTGCTCGAGTATGGCTACACCTACTCGAGTATTGACAGTTTGCATGTTTATTCATTGAACATCTGCAAAACAAAATGCTAGATACTCCGATGCTAAAGTTAGTTTCCTCATAATCAAAAACATAATCAACAACTTTTTGGCTACTTACAATTCATTGGGATTTACCATTCCCAATTCTCTTCAAATGAAATTGAATTGTTCCTTGGCCAATGGTTTGGTGAATATGTCAGCAAGCTGCAAGTCTGTTGGGATGAAGCCGGCATGATCAGAGTCTGAATAGGCTACCAAGAACTCTTGTTGACCTTTAGGGAACCACAATCCAAGCTCCTTTGTATCTGATAGATAACGAAAGATCCTCTTATCATGTTCAGCATGAGATTCTTTGGGAGCGGATTGAAATCTTGCACACATTCCCACACTAAACTGAATGTCAGGGCGGCTTGCTGTAAGGTAGAGCAATGATCCGATCATTCCTCTATATTTAGTAATATTGAAATCCTTGCCCTTTTCTTCATCAGCATCTAGTGACGCAGTTGAGCTCATTGGAGTATCAGCACCATTGCAATGTTCCAAACCAAACTTCTTAAGCAAATCACGAAGGTATTTGTTTGTGAAATGAAGATTCCATCCTTTCTTTGTTTGATTTGTAAACCAAGAAAGTAGTTCAGCTCACCCATCATAGACATCTCAAATTCATTCTGCATTATCTTTGAAAATTCTTCACACAAAGTATCATTAGTAGAACCAAAGATAATATCATCAACATATATTTGCACAATCAAAATTTCATTTGACTTGTTGGTTTTAATGAACAGTGTTGTATCTGCCTTGCCTCTATTAAACCCTTGATCTAATAAAAATTTACTTAGTCTTTCATACCAAGCTTTAGGGGCTTGTTTAAGGCCATATAAAGCTTTCTTTAATCGATACACACGGTCTGGATGATGTTCATTTTCAAAACCAGTCGGTTGTTCAACATAAACCTCCTCCTGAATAAAGCCATTAAGAAAAGAACTTTTGACATCCATTTGATAGAGTTTGAAATCTTTAACACAGGCAAAGGCTAAAAGAACTCTTATAGCCTCCAATCTAGCTACTGGAGCAAAGGTTTCTTCATAGTCAATTCCTTCTTCTTGATTGTAACCTTTAGCCACTAGTCTAGCTTTGTTACGAACAATAATTGTAGATTCATCTCGTTTGTTCTTGAATACCCATTTAGTTCCAATGACCGAATGGTCTTTAGGTCTAGGTACCAAATCCCAAACTTGATTCCTATCAAACTGGTGTAACTCCTCTTGCATTGCTATCACCCAATCATTGTTTGAAAGGGCTTCATCAATTTTAGAGGGTTCAATTTGAGAGATAAAATCAGAGAAGGTTACTTCATTTAAGGTACTCTTTCTTGTTCTTACTCCTTGATTCACATCGCCTATTACTTGATTTTGAGGTTCAGATTCAAAAAACATTTTCAGGATTTTCAATTGAGGCAGGAGTAGTTTTTGAAAAGAACTGATTTTTGAAAAGATTTTCCTCATCATCATCCAGAGTTGTCTTAGTTTTAGATTCACAAAATACAACATGCATAGATTCTTCAACAACGCGGGTGCGAGTATTAAAGACTCTATACGCTTTACTTCTATTAGAATAACCTAGAAATATGCCTTCATCAGATTTAGAATCAAATTTAGCCAGATTGTCATTTCCATTATTATGTATAAAGCACTTACAACCAAAGACGCGTAGATGGGACATATTTGGTTTTCTTCCTTTGTAGAGCTCATAAGGTGTTTTATTCACCTTCTTTCTCATATAGGCTCGGTTTGATATATAACTGGCCGTGCTCATTGCATCTGCCCAAAATACCTGTGATGTTTGATTTTCGTTTAGCATAGCGCGGGCCATTTCAGTAAGTACACGATTCTTCCTTTCAACCACACCATTCTGTTGTGGTGTTCTTGGGGCGAGAAGTTGTGGTCAATTCCGTGAGCATCACAGAATTCTTGAAAGGCTTGATTTTCAAATTCTCCTCCATGATCAGTTCGGATAGCTGAAATACACATACCTTTCTCATTTTGTACTTTCTTGGCAAACACAACAAACATATCAAAAGTTTCATCCTTTGAAGATTAGAAAATAGTCCAAGCAAATCGAGAGAAGTCATCAACAATGACTAAAGTATATAAGTTTCCACCAAGACTCTTGACTCTAGCTGGACCAACCAAATCCATATGAAGTAGTTGAAGAGGTCGATTTGTAGAAATTTCAAATTTGTTTTTAAAAGATGATTTAGTTTGTTTACCTTTTTGTGAGGCATCACAAATCATGTCGTTTTTAAATCGTAATCTAGGTAAGCCAATAACTAAATCTGTTCTTAACAACTTGTCTAACTGAAGAATGTTGACATGAGCCAGACGCTTATGCCATAGCCAACTCTCATCCAAGTTGCTAACAAAACATTTTTTAGAAGTAACTTTAGGTAAGTCTAATGTATAGCAATTACCTTCTCTAGGAGCTTTAAACAGTATCTTAAGTTTACCTTTGTCGATGGGAAGATCATCTTTATTGACAATGAGACACTCTTCTGAGTCAAAGATGACCCATTTATTTTTGTCAGCACTTTGACTCACACTTAGGAGGTTGTGATTGAGACCTTCTACAAAATAGACATCTTTGATCATGGGTCCATCTTTTGTACCAATTTCACCGATTCCAGTAATCTTTCCTGATTGGTTGCCTCCAAAGGTGACTTTACCACCATCTTTTGATTTCATTGCAACAAACTTAGCTTGATCTCCTGTCATATATGCGGAGCATCCACTTTGTCAATGTACCACTTGTCTATTCTTGATGCTCTCAAACAAACCTGAAACAAAAAAAAAATTAAGTTTTAGGTACCCATCTTTTCTTGGGTCCTTTGGGGTTAGTTTGGGCCATAGGAACGTAGGTTCCTTTTGGGACCCATTTTTTGTAAGATACTCATTTTTATTTTCCAGAATAGGACACTTGTCACATATGATATTTTCAGGTGAAGAAATATTTTCTACTTGCTGTTCAAGAGTTGTATTCCTCATTTTTAAAGCACAATATTTTTCCGCAAGTTCTTCAAACTCATGTTGAATAAGGTTGTATTCAGTAAATATTTCATCATAAGTAGGTTTTGCATTTTTATCAGGACAAGCAGAGTTTCCACAATTTGAAACAAGAGGTGGGTTTTTTATTTGTTGTTTAAGCAATTTGTTTTACTTTCTGATATTCGTAACAGATGACTTGAGCTTTGTCACTTTTGTTGTTTGAATTTCCTTTCTGGAATCTATTTCTGAAGCCTTGATGCTTTTTGTAAAATTTCTTGAGTCTTCGTACGAACATGGCCATTTCCTCATCCTCCTCATCATTTTCGGGTTTGTCCTCCTTTTCTTTTACAGAGTTTAGAGCAATACCTTTGCTTTTGCTGTTGTTGTTGACCTCGTTCAAGTCTTTCTGGAATTTTAACTTACTCTCGTATTCAGACAATCTTCCAAACAGGGCTGCAACTGAAGACATTGATTCTCCACGGGCCTCTTCTATTGCTGTTACTTTAGCTTCCCAATCTTTTGTTAAAACATTGAGAATTTTTCTGACCTGAGGACCTTGATCATATGTCTTGCACAAGGCTGCTAGTTGATTAGTTAGATGTGTGTAGTGGAGTTGGAACTCAGCGATGGTCTCTCCGGACTTCATTCGTAATAGATCATACTCAGTGGTAAGAGTATTGATGCAATTTTATTTGATTCCAGAAGTTCCTTCATATGCTATTTCTAGAGCCTTCCACATTTCTTTTCGGTAGACAAGTTGCATATCCGGAAGTACTCCTTTTGGTGAGAGCACTTTGCAACATCAAGACAGCTTTACTGTTGAGAGTAATATTTTTCTTGTCAGTCTCATTGAACTCATCTTCTGTTTTGGGAGTGGCAATTCCTCCTTCAATATTTGTAGGGATGTAGTCTCCTTTTTCAATTACATTCCAGAGTCCATACTCGAAGCTAGCACGTACACCTTGAACTTTGCTTTCCAGAATGAGTAATGTTCTCCGTTGAATCCTGGAGGTCGATTGATTGAAGCACCATCAGGCAATATTCCTTCCATGATCTTATCTCGGGATGTTAAGCCCAATTGAGACACCTATACTCTGATACCAAATGAAAGCCGAAATATTACCAAGAGGGGGTGAATTGGGGATATTAAATTTTCTTGCAAGTTAAACAAAAATAGCAAAGGAGGAAGAAGGAGATGGACACAAGGCAATTTATGCTGGTTCGGTCCTAATCCTTGACCTACGTCCAGTCCCCAGACACACTCTGGGATTCCACTAACTTATGATCAAATGATTACACACTCTGTAACACTCGGAGCAATTCTCACTCTTGAATTACACTCCCCCTTGCAAGTTGTAATCAAATAACCCAATCCCAAAGTCCCAACACTTTGAGATTCTTACATGGAAATGATAATAGAAGAATAACTCTTTGTAAGAGCAGATAACCAGAAGCACTGAAGTACAAAGTATTACACAGTCTCAGCAGAAAGTATTCAGAAATTATCAGAAAAGAGGCTAGCGTAACTAAGCTCTTGAAAGTATATTTCTGTTTTGTGCGATTTCTTTTCTGTGTGCTAAGTGCAATGAGCAGCTTAAGTCTTCACCTATTTATATTACTTTGGAATTGACCATTGCAGCTTCTTATTTTTGAATTCAAAAACTCATTCCATATTTATTTGCTGCATAATTGATTTTGGTCTGATTTCTTTCCGTTGGAGCTTTTGGAGGATCGGTGATGACCATAATCTCAGCCCATGATTCCTTTTCGCTGAATATAGCTTCAACGCGTTCTGAATCATGCTTCCTGGTTCGTTTGAAGATAATCTTCCATAATTCCAGCATATTTCCGATTTTGCGTTGATCAGAGAATATTTGCGTGACCCAATCTGATTTCAAATGATCCTGTACTATAATTCAAATATTTGAAAAGTTATGAGCAAATCGGTCAGTAATCAAATCATTAAAGATCTTCATTAATAGTATTCAATTCCAGAATCATGATTCGAAATCTCGACACAGCAGAAATGTGATTACCGAACATACTCGAGTATTAAATGTTAATACTCGGGTATCTATGTTGTTGGGATACATCGGAAGCTTTGAATTTTGTCTATACTCGAGTATTAGTTTCTCATACTCGGGTAGCTATGTGGTCGAGATACTCGGGTATATCATGCGTGTGTATAGTCAGTCCGAGAGCAAGTAACATGTCGAGATGAGGTATACTCGAGTATCATCTTACCCATACTCGAGTATTATAACAGGTTCAGTATACACTTGCTAGAGCTTTAGATACTCGGGTATTCCTTATCAATACTTGAGTATTGTTTCCTGAAACACTCAAACAACTATGTTAGGTCGACTATACTCGGGTATTATACTTCCATACTCGAGTATACATTAAAGCATGTGATTAATATTGATTCAAAACCTTAATTGATGTCAAGTCTTGTTATCATCAAAACTTTGGGAGCTAACAGCCGCCTCCACCAGAACATCCTTTACCTCCGCCCCCACCGAAAAACCCCTTGCCAGCGCCTTCACCAGAACATCCTTTGCCTCTGCAACCACCAGACAACCCTTTGCCTTCTCCTCCTTCTGTCAACCCAGCCCCTGTTCCTGACCTCGACGCGGCCACCACCATCACTCTCTCCGATTCTCATTCATTTGTTCACTTCGCATTGGCCTCGGACTCTTCCTCCCTGGAGGACACTGCCACCAACGCTCCTCCTTGAATTAGTCGTCAGGGCGACAGCTCCGGTGCCCCAGTTCCACCTGGCCGTGGTTGATTTATCACATCCATTATTTTCCGTTCCTTTTTCCTTTTTCTATTTCCTTGTACTTGAGGACTGACACAAAACTTTTCCCTTTTCAAACTTTATGTTTCTCAGCACTTAGCACTATCGGCGCATCCCTTTGTCTCGCCTGCTTTGGCAGTCTCGCTTCTGTTCTGTGTTGCTATATTTCTGTGCATGCTCAATGTACACGCTGCACTGCTGCACACTTGTGGTTTCACATTGTTTTTATATTCTTGCTCCCTCTCAACACAATGTTTCTTAATCATTGGTGCTTCATCCCAGATAATGAGATCCGTTGCCTTGATCAACTTTGCAATTGGTGAATTATGAGTAATTGAACAAAAAGAATCTTCATTAACCATCAATAGGATTACATAACCTTGAATGTGCAGTTCTACCTGCTGGTAGTAGAGTTGCTGCTATTCCACTTGAAGCTTAGCAGTGGCGGATCTTTGGTGAGGCCAGAGCGGGCCATGGATGGCCCCCCAAAAAAAATTAATCATGCAAATTGAATGTGGGAATTTGAGATCTTTGGGTTTAAGCCAGTGGTGGATCTTTGATGAGTGTGACTTATCCGATCATGCCCTTTGAATAAAGTGAGCAAAACCGTCAACCCGTCCTCTAGTTTAATTAATTAGGTTTAAATTTTTGGTGAAAGCAATCTTTAAACCACATGGGAGAAAGATCCTAGGAAACGAAGTTTAGTAGAAAATGCAGATGTAAGAAAATATAAAAAGAAAAAGTAGTTCCGTGAGATCCGAAAATGTTACCACGACAGTAATAGAGAATGCAGATATAGAGTATATGTTTACTTTCATCATTAATAAATCCATCAAAAATAATTTGCCACATGTCATTAAGTATTATTATTATAGAAGCACAAACCCTAGTAAGTTTTCAACTCACACTACTGACAGTTAGACAAATCGAGAGAGAAAGAGCATAAATTGACAAACAAAAGCATCTATAGTAATTTATATTAGCGTCAGTGCAAAATTAATGTGGTTGTAGATATGAAGAGGAAATGAGAAGTCGTCCATATCAAACTAATGAAACAAAAATATATTTTGCTACATAGCAACTGAAATTGTCCGAAACCAAGCCACCAAGTTATAAGAAGTTAAATTTGTAATATAAAACAGACTTAAACTAAGTAATGATATATGCTTCAGTTACATCCCCGTGCATTGTTTGCTTTCAAATATTCAACACCCTCTTCTTTGCATCTGAAACCTCCGGGAAATCTGGGTTAACATATAAACGGGTAGCTCCCAGAAAGTTGTCTAACTCGACTCCTACAGAAGATGAAAAAATCAACAATTGATTACTGCATGTTAAAATTGATAATATAAAAGCAAATCAATAAATTCATCGTCAACAAACCTCTTTCAATGATCCGACTAAACTGGACATACTGGAGAACAATGAATGTAGTAGAACCATCCTTTGTAGTTTCCAGCAGATCTCCTACATTTGTTACAGCAGCATCGCCACGCAATATACATCTAATCAGAAACTCCTTCCTGCAAGTATGAAGCAGTAACATAAATTTGAATACGACTGCAATAGACATTTCCGGAATGATTTCAGTGATGACTACAAGTATTCATACCTAATATCTTCCAACTCCAAAATCAAAGACATGGAATAAACCCCCCTGAACTTGTAATTAGCAGACCAATAATAGGAACATAAAATGCCACACACATCTGAACATGCATCAAATTCAAAGTTATCTTATTTCAGTTGAGAGCATTTCCAAAGTTGTTAAATGACAGAGGAAAGGAAAATAACAAAAAACATTACCAATGGCCGATCTGTTATTTGGTATGCCCCACCAGTTGCAATCGTCAATATAATGTAGCCTAAACAACCGTTTAGGAATTTGTTCGTTCAACACAGGTGCAATCGTTGAATCTTGAGTTATCACGATGTGCAAAAACTGATGAACACCTTCGCCTGACTCTCTTACAAAGAACTTAGAAATTGCATAACAACCACCTTCAATTAACTTCCAACAGTGTTTATCCATAAACTCAATATCCATGATCCTTATCATCATACGTGCATTAAACTGGAAAAAAAAGAAACAATATAATCAAAATATACTATGATATAGTTGCTGGAAAAAACTGGTAGCGACATGCAAAGATACCTATGACTCACCGAAGTATAAAAAATGATTAAGTCCACTGACTCAAGATCCAAGATGGGGCGTCTGTGAACAGTATAAGATCGTTGAACAAATCTCTGAATGATACGATCAACTCTTAGCGTCAAAATAACGTATGCAAATCCTTCAGTTGCCATTGCCAGAGAGTTATCCATGTTATGCGACATATACCAGATTGGATTGAGAGAAAGAGAAGTTATAGAGGTTCTGATATGTGGTCACCAGAAGTTAACGTACAATGAGCCTTATTTATAATCGACGGTAATGCAGTTAATGCCGAAGACATGCGTTGTGTGGTTCAATTTTTAAGACATGATTGCTAACGCTTCAAGATACGTTTTGATAGATATCAAATCGTTGTGTCAAATAAAAAATAGGTCTAATTAATAAAATACTAAACCAAAAAATTAAAAGAAATAAAGGCAGAGAATATTCAAGAGACGTTAAAAGCAGTAAGGAACTTATAATATTTAATATTCTATCACTAATACTGCCACGAACTTCTGATTACTTAATGTCACCAGAGAGAGTGTTCAACAAACTGGAAAAACAAACAAAACATGAAATAAATAAAAAACCACAACTTTTTAAAAAAAGACCCTAACATCTGAAATTTTTAAAAAAAAAAACAACTTCTAAAAAGTAACTGGTCCTCCTGGCAATTGTAGCTTCACACTGATCTTGCACTAACATCTGAATCAGGGCTATCATCGACCTCATGAGCCACATCCCTGTTAAGTTCAAGCGAAAATCAAAAACCGCTGGATGGTCGTAGTTGAAATGAGCCTTAGATAACTCGCAATGGCTTGAAAAGACTATGTCCCCGCCATCTACAATAATGTTATCAATATGTTATTTTGTAGATTACTCACTTGAAAATGACAAAAATTGAATCTACGTACAAACCGCTGAGCCTCTTCATCTTCACCCACAACAAAGCTACCACAACGTCATCTTTATCCAATACCTGCGAATAACTATCCCAAGCCCAAAATGCCGAAGATCCTCTGAAACAGCAGTAGAACGGATTTCCACTAAAAAAGAATGAGTGAAAAGTAAGTAAAAAATCAGGAATAACTCTAAACACTCATTCTGATCAATCCAGAAAGCACACCTCTCATCCATTATTTCAAAATTGAACTGGTTTTCGGTCTCACCATTCACCACCACATCAGTCATGCTATAAACTCTTGTTACCAAACCTACCACATCTGCAACAGAGTTAGTTGTTACTCAGGAAAAGAAAAGAGGAAGGAATCAAAAGTTTAGAAACATGTATTAATTATCAAGGTTGTTTCAGTTAAAGTTGTTGCAGCAAAAAGAAGCAATGGTTGGAAAATCGTATATGGTGTTAAAATGATATCCCTCACAAGCTGTACTTCAGTAAATGGTTCTATCACAATCATCATATCTGGGTTGATTAAATTTGGCCCATGTTCTATACTAAGATTTCTTAAATTGAAGAAAAATCCAGTTGTGAGGACTCCAGAGTGTCTTCGAATCATGTCCCTCCTACGCACAACTACCAACGCAATATATCCCTACAGGGAAAAAAAAGGGTACAAGTTAATTGAATCATTCATGCAGATCATTGAGCCCATGTTACTGCATACTGGACACTAATTAATTACTGTGCACTCAAGATATGACTCTAGAAAACAAAATATTACCTCCGCATCAGTTAAAAGATCATTATAGGTAATCTAGCGATGCATCCTCATGGATGGAATATCCCAGAAAAAACCAATGACCTTAACGCAAATGGACCAATTGTTGCTCCTGCTGTCACATTGCAGGAATGAAACAACTCTGGTAGGTGGCATTTCAGTGAAAAACATTCTGTAACATGACATTTTCAATAACAATATATGATTTACAGATTAGTGGGTCAAATGAAGACAACTGTGAACAGGAGAAGACCTCTTATGGGTTTAAATAGAGAGACTCCCTGAACACATCAAGTCGAGAATTAAAACGAAATTGCATGGGAATAGTCATTGACGCATGGGGGAATGGAATCTGAGTCATCGAAAGTGAATATAGTATTAAACTATTAATTGAGTTGAATACTACTTGGAAGGGATAGGCCAATACGATATGGTTCCCTAGAGACGTGCTCAATATAGTCATAGACATCGGATGCAGAGGAAGAAGAAGG
The DNA here is from genome assembly GCA_025563575.1 of Acacia pycnantha. Lineage (NCBI taxonomy): Eukaryota > Viridiplantae > Streptophyta > Magnoliopsida > Fabales > Fabaceae > Acacia > Acacia pycnantha. The sequence continues at coordinate 878,011 of JAMWYP010000292.1, forward strand.
GATAGAGGAGATGAATGTGAAGAAAACTAAGCCTTGGTTTGGTTTGGGGGTAGGGGAGGGGAGGGAAAAAATTCAACCACGACAGTTATATCATAACAAACGTAATATAACGAGTAACAATTAAACTAAATACGACCATTGTAAAAATAACAGTCGTAATATACATAAAATATTTTCAATAAACTTAATTAATTAATCTTCATCTGTATGCGTCTCTGGTCTCCTTGAATTCTGAGCCCACTCAATAAATGTAATTAATTCATCTTCATCTCTTTATTTTCACATTCAGCTCTCTTCCCCTTCAATAAATGTAGATGATGAAGTAGTTAATGAATACATTCAATAAAAAGCAAGTTTAGAGATTCTTTTTAAGGGTTTGTTTTCTTTTCTTGTCAGATCAGCCTGGACTTTGAAGTAGACTTTTCTTTTTTGGTTTTTCCCATTGAAACTGGAAAAGAATCTCTCAACTTGCTCATCAACTCAATGAGAAAACAACAAGCGGGCCTTTGTTTAAGTGATTCTGAAGAAATGGAGGAAGTGAAGAAAATGGAAAAAATTGGCGGCGGTGGCGGAGAGACGGCAAAGGAGTACGTGCTTTTTCACGGTGACAAAGCGTTCGTCACCGAAATAAACGTTGTTTGTTTGATTGGGCCGGTGACCGGCGAAGAGCGCATTCTAGTTACTGTGAAGTACCTAGGCGAGGAGGATTTGCACTATACGATTGGGAAAAGCGTCAAATTAGGGTTTCTAATAAAGGATTATTGTGACAGGAAGCACATTGCAAAATCAAATCTTCAGTTTACTCATCAAAAGGCTGGCAAGCAGGTCGTAGAGAATCCAACCCCAGAGGAATTTGGAATGAGACATGGTGATGTGATTCTAGCTAGTCTCAAGGTGATTTGGATTAGACGCGATTTCAAAGGTTTAAATGCATTTCCAAACGAGCAATTAGTGTATCTACAGAAATAGAGTGATAAAAACTTGATTCCTGCAAACATGATTTTAATTAATATTTTTTTCAAAGCATTGTTGGATTTGGAAATCAGACTTAAACTTTATATTCAGAGTGGTGTTTTATTGCTCAAAGGATTAGAAAGTTGTCAGAACATGAAACCCACAAGAGTCAGGAATGAGAGACGTGATGTGATTATAGCTTTCTTCAGGTTAAGAGGATAGATAATGTATTGAGTTGTTTTGTTTTGTTTTCTAATTACTGCATCCTTCATATATGATGAAGAGTTTGTTGACTCATTTGGTGAGATTTAAGGATGTAACAACTATACGTTGGTTTCGTGAAATACCATATTTTATTTTGACTGCCTCTACATAGAAACTCTTCAATGTGTATGATCAATAGGATACTTTGGGAAGACTTTTAAATTTTGGATTCAAAGTAAACTGAAGATTTATATATAAGACCAAAATCAATCACAACTAGTTCTTATGTTGAGGACGGGAGGTAGTATCATTTTTTTTTAACTCTGCATCTAAATTTTCTTTTGGGGTCATGTTTATTATCAAGTGCGTGACAAGTCTGTTCTTATTTGGTTCCAAGTTTTTCCTTTTGAAAACTATTATCCATCTTCCTTTGTTTCCCTTATCCTTAATTACAGCTGGAAGTTCTTCAAGAATTGGAGGGTAATGAAACAGGTTAGATCAACTAATTGCATCTGTTGCTGGTAGAGATTTCTGAAGGCTCTCAATCTATCAAGGATGGTTTTAAATTTCTACAAAGGATGAAGGTGGAATATCACCTAGAGGGGGGTGAATAGGTGATTACAAAATTCTTTCGCTAATTGCTCAGTCACCCACACAACAGATATAAATCAAGGAAAAGTAGAGATAGAGAATAGAAGATTGACACAAAGAATTTATATTGGTTCGGTCCAACTCTTGACCTACGTTCAGTCCCCAGAAACACTCCGGGATTTCACTAACTTACCCAGAAACACTCTGGGATTTCACTCACCAGGAAACACTCCGGGATTTTACACTTGCTCAGAAACACTCCGGGACTTTACATTCTCACCCAGAAACACTCTGGGACTTTACAATTGCAATTACACACTCTGTACTTGAGATGATTCATTCCCTAGGACTCACTCCCCCTTACAAGTTGTAATTGTATTCCCTTAATTAAGGTTCCACAACCTTAAGATTTACAGATAATCAAATGATAACTAAACTCCTCACTGAGTAGATAAATGAATAAACACTGAAGTACATAATCGATCATCTCACTCTCTACAGAGAGTAGGCAAAGTGTTGGCATTTTGAAGATGTAAGCTTTTGTCTCTAACTCTTCTATCTTGAATGCTTCTGCCTTTGTAGTTGATGACATTCGACCTTGAGCAATCCAGTTTAGAATATGACCGTTGGGAAATATTACTGTTGGAATATTACCGTTGGGAAATTCAAATCGTAGCATTTGAACCTGATGAACAAGTTGAGCATTTTAATTCATTGAAGAACATTACAGTTGAGTATTCAACTTCGTTTCTACAAGTTCCTTGTTGAATTCGATATTCTCTTCCATTCCTGAAAATCTGCAGCATCTTTATCTTCTGACAACCTCTTTATTGCAATTTAGTTTTAATCCATATAATACTCTTCTGAAACTCATTAACAAACTTTTTAAACACAATTGGAGACAATAATGAGTGAAGATACAAAGTATATGAACCATAATAAGAGATTTGACAGGATTTTGATCTTAATCATAGGTTTTACAATAGGTTAGTCATCATCAAAACAAACCTTTGGAGCTAACAATCTCAGCATAGGATAGTCGGTATATTTTTCTTTCTGAGCGAATTTGGCATCTCAAATTTGGCACCAAATAGGCAAGCCACCCATGCTCATAAATATCTTCAAGTCTTCTTTCCAATGCAATAAGAATCAGCTCCAAATTCATTGTATTTCATCCATTATCATCAGATGAATGGAGGTTGTTCTTGACCAGCGTTTTTTGCAACGTTCTGAACTGACCGTCCACTTTTGAGGGCCATATCTCCCTGGTCGGAACTCCATTTTAGTTCATTCAAATATTTATTGAAATCCCTTTGAGTCTATTTTCATATCCACTGATTTCAGCTCAAATGGATTTGTATATTTTGAGATACACTCAAAACATCGAAGCTTGGTCTGCTGTGAATTTCACTGTAAACTTCAATAATTCATAGCTCCTTCATATGAAATCCTTTGTACTTGAATCTTATGTGAAAATGATGCATTGGAAGTCTAGATTCATAAAAAATTGATTTCACCTCAATCGGACTTCTGGTTTGAGAGATGTCGTTGAATTACCAGAGGTCGCCAGCTGAATCACAAAACATAGTAGAACAGAGGTGCTGTTGGCTCTAGTCAATAGTATTTAGCTCGAGTTTTGAGGCAAACTCGAGCTTAAAGTCCCTGGCTCAAGTCTGGGCTTCCTGTGGCTCGAGTTTTGACTTCCTGAAGCTTGATTTTGCTCGTTTTAACTTCGATTTGATCCATTCCAACTTCCATTTGATCATGGAGACTTCTAGTATCAATTTAGGAACTTGAATAAAGATATTCTCATTCCATTTAGCAAGTTCTTACATCTTTCATCTCTCATCTTGATCATTCTTCATCATTTTAACTTCACATCTTCTTTGATTCATTTTATTTCTTCATCTTCCTCTAATTAGATACTTATTTGTTGATCTTCTTCTAAATCATTCTTCATAAATAAACTTCACATCTACATTAAATCTAAGAGTTAACCAAAGTAGAAGATAAATGAAGTATAGGAATTTTCTCCTCTTAATAGATAAGAATATTTGTCATCATCAAAACTAAGCATAACTAACAAAGGAATTAGTGAAAGACTGGTGTTTCAAATGTTTCATGGACATGGCCGGGTTTGGAATGTATGTGTGTGTGTGATTAGTACATCTTCAAGGAGGACAACTTCTGAGACTCCAGTTTATCATAGACACTATCAATCCTTGCTGTATACGAAACTTTGAATTGATTGTATTGTTGCTGTGGAAACCCTGCCTGGCTAGTTTTGAATCATACCCTGAAAATTGTCATAATTATTACTCTTCAGTGCTTATTAAGAAGTAGTATATTTAGTTTTTCAATATTAATCTATTTTGAATGCTTTTGAGACTTTGAATGCTTTTCATTTTCTGCAGATTGGTTGTTGTGTATCCTTTTGAAAACTATAAGTGAGGCTAATAATTAAATTGCCTAAAATGATACCGCCTCATTTTTAATGTCTGGTTTCATGAAAATAGTCGGTGTAGAAATACAACAAAACATGTTTAATTAGAATTAGAAAACATGTCGTTGAAATAACGGTTATGTAACGTCTGTAACATAAAACAGTCGTGTATTATTTGTCATTTTTTGATAATGCAATTGTTTCATATAAACCATATATGAAACACAAGTCATAGGTCTGTGATTACAAATTACACATTTGCAACATAATATACATTTTCAAATTCCATAATTTCCCCTCTAACATACTTAAATTAAGTTTCGTCACGATGCTAAAATAACTAATTAACACCAATACAACTTCAAACCTAGCGAATACCAGATAAAAGGCGGAGTGATACTGGTTTAATGAGAAAAGGAAATGAACGGTTGAGATTTAAATAGCATGAACGGTCAAGATCAAATTTTTTTACTGAAACGGTGCGTGCTGCGGGCGAGCGCTCTCTGCCTATTTTTCGTTGAGCATGGAAACTGGATCAAAGACCCGATGACATAGGCGGTGGCACTGTTGTAATTTTCTCCTACATTTTAACATCCTATTTTAAAACAATAGTGAAAACAGTTAGTGTATCTAAGATACATTTATATTTTTTAGAGTAAATACCCTTTTTGGTCCCTGAAAAAACACGCGCTACCCATTTTGGTCACTGAGTAAAAAAATGTCATTTTTAGTCCTTAAACAGTAAAAAAAAAAGTCCCTTTTAGTCCTTTTAGTCATTTTTTGTGGGCATTTTAATCCCTCACAAATTCCCAAAAAGTCCTTTTTAGTCCCTAAAATGGACCAAAAATGATATTTTTTTACTCAGGGACCAAAATGGGTAGCGCGTATTTTTTCAGGGACCAAAAAGGGTATTTACTCATTTTTTTATTTTTTTGAGACACCATGTATTTTTATTTTTCAAAAATTTAGTGCTACTTACCCTTAGAATAAAAAAATATCAATATTATTTAGTTCAAGCCTCCCTCATGTCATTTTCGAAAATGGGAATTTTAAATTCAAAACTGAGTAAATACCCTTTTTGGTCCCTGGAAAAAACACGGATGCCCTTTTTGGTCCCTAAAAAAAAATAAGAGAAATTCCCAAAAAGGTCCTTTTTAGTCCCTAAAAAGGACCAAAATGACATTTTTTTTACTCAGGGACGAAAAAGGGTCAAATGTGTTTTTACAGGGACCAAAAAGGGTATTTACTCTTCAAAACTTCACCTCATTCATGTACAAAGAGATCTTTTTTTGTAGCATAGATTGATAAGATCTGCAAATTAAATCAAATCAACAACATTGATTAAATTATGGGAAGAGTGTGTTTGTGTAGTCCTTTCCACATGAGGTCATCTATACTGTACGGTTGAGCATATATTGTAGGGGGTTGAATATATAATTGGTTTTGAAAGTTTAACATTGATGGATTTTCATGATCATATTAGAAGATGGTCAGAAGTCAGATGTATTGAACAACATAATAAAAATGGGAAAATCCCTTTGAATCTACAATACCAAAAATAATACTTGAAAAGTGTAGTATTACTTACAAGTTGTGCTATATTGACCAATATCATCCAATAATCATATTCTGAAGCATCTTAAATACTAGAGCATAAGCCAAGACAATGGTGTAAATAGATTCAAATCGAAAAAAACAAAATATCTCCACTACACTAGTGCAAATAGAGTTGTACATCAATCAAAAAAGGAAATTTTTAGTCGGTATAAAGATTAGCTCCACTTATAAGGTCATGGATATCACGAGTCCCAACACTTGTATAGGAATTTACTTTTAAAACTGATTTTCAACTACACATGTGAATTCATTAAACCAAGACCAAAATCTACTAGATCATATAAAAACAAAAAATAAAGCATACAATGTAACTACAAAGTTTAGCCACTAATATAGATGCCACAATATCTTGAACCTCTGGGAAGCTTCAGCAACTCAACACAGAAATTGTTTCTTCCGTCCTTATTCACAAATGTACTAAACTCAATTGCCATTTCTACCAAGGCCATGGCATTTTCGAGTAAAACTTTTACTCCCATCAAGTCCTTCTCATCCCCTTTCTTTATATATACGTTAATGAAATGCAGGCGGTAGATGAAACATGGAGGCAGAGGGTCCAATATGTTATCCTCAATTGGATCAGAGGACATCTTAATTCCATTTTCAATGATATATTCAAATGTTAGTCCCTGCCATTGCAATTAAGTAACCACAAAAAGATATGATTACATGGATGTAAAATTACCTCCATGAACAGTAGGGATTAAAGGAAAGGAATGTTTTGAAGCACCATCAACAAGCCTTTGTTTGAAAGATTAGATGTTTCATAATCCAACTCTAGATGCCGCACACCATTGAACATAGGTACTTGAGTCGCTACTTCTGGAATGACAAGAAGGCACTGAAAACAAGAAATCAATGTTTAGTTAAAAAGAGAAAATTTAAGTGGTGCACAATACTACACTTTGAAGGAAACTAATTGACTAAATAAAGAGATAGGAAAAAGCATACCAGAGAATTCCTAAGTGTCAGATTTGGAACATGCGTATCTTAAAAGCTTTAAAAAGTGATTGATAACATTTATTGGGCCATTTTCAAGTGAATAAAGGTTGATGTGAACCTCTTCTAGCAGCTGAGAACTTAAAATGTTGAATTCAAATTGAAATTCGCCTTCATAATGAAAACATTTTAAGTCATGACCAGAAATAACAAACTCATCACCATTGAAACTCGGTGGCGTCTGTTCGTCATCCTCAATCATGGTAAAATTGTGAAGCCTTGGAGGAGATACCAAAAAAACTGCTTTTACACATTTCTAATCACACTCATCTAGTTTGAAATCTTCAAGCAAAGGACAACAAGAAAATAGTTTTTGAGTTGAATGCTCATCGGGAAATGTAACTCTAATTAATTCCAACTTCTTTAGATTGAAGAAACAAACCGAAGAGGGAAATTTAAGAGTTATCTCTGCTGCAGAAATAATCAAACTAGTGAGAGTTCTACAGTTCACACAGCTAAAAGGCAGAGTCAAAGGAGAAAAACCGTCAAGACTGAGTTCAACATCTTAGACATTGAATCCCACGACACCAGAGAACCATGCTTCTATTTTAGACATAATATCCACCTCCCCAAAGTCGAATTCAAATATGTCGATATAGAGTGAAAAGCTAGTTATGTCAAATGACCCACGAAGTCGTAGTAATCTATTAATGATATTCACGAAATCCATTGGTGGTTCCGTCCCATGATGAAGGCAAAGTTTGGGGATGGAGGTCCATATGTATTCCCATCTTTTGGATAATACGCTAGTTCGTACAGCCTCTTTTGTTGGAAGAAAAGAAAGAATGTGTGAAAGAACTTTCTCAGGCAATTCACTTGAGCTTATTCTAACTTTGTGGTTCCTGTCTTCCATTGTTCCAATTCCTCCTCCTCTAATCGTTTTCTGATCTAAATGGAAAGACAATCCTAACAAACAAAAGTGGAAGAACAAATTTAAAATAAAGAATATACAAGTGCAAAAGATGGTACAAGCAAAAGCATGGATAGATTAGGTCCAAAAAGATAAAAGAGAACAGAAGTAATTTTTTCTGGGAATTAATGAACAAGTGAAATGAGAAGCCTAATTATGATTCATTTCCATCCAATATTTCTTGCTTTCTTTCCACTGTAGATAAAATTCTCATTTCCATTGCATCATTTTAGAATACACAAACAAAATGATCAATAGTTCATAACCATTACTCTCAGCAGATTACTTTTCAAAACTGCATATAGGGTGGAGATAAGGAGAATTGACCACTAATTATCTAACTTATCTTTCTAAGACAATAACACATAAGTGCTCAGACTACAGAAAATATTTCATATGGCCTCCAATCCAAATATGTGTGAAAGGGCATGATCGGATAAGTCACACTCATCTGAGTCATGTCCTACCCCTTCAATTGATGTGTGAAAGAAAATGTTTCTTTGTCCAGAATCATAATAGCAAGACAAAGTTTAGATAAATGTATCGATAATAAAGTCCAAAAAGGCGGAGGCGAAGGATAGAGAAATAGTTTCTTTTATGAAAATGTTCCAGAAATCAAATCATTAGTTCATCAAAATTAGCGGATGAAACTTCGAAAGACCAAATAAAAAAAATAGTAATAGAAGAAACAAATTGAAACCAATGAATAGTGGACAAAAAAGATAGTGAAGTGTAAAGATGTTGATAAAGAAAAGGGAAACCAGAAGATACGCAAAATCACAAGTTTACCTCAAAGCCTCAGGGAGAAGAATAAAACAAGCGTGAAGAATTCGTCTATATATATATTCCTATGTGCCACCACGTCTTCCCAAGTCCCAACTATATATGCGTCTCCTCGAGTTCTGAGGCTTGCCTTTTCAATAAATGTAATTAATTAATCTTCATTGGTTTTGATGTATGAATTATGAGGCCTCTTTATTAAATTTAATTTCTTTAACTCGATTTGATGATTTTAAACGACTACTACTTTTTATGAACTTTGGCATAATCTAGCATTTTCCAGATCCCGTCGTTGAGTGTTTCTTTATTCTCGGTTTGACTGTTCAGAATCAGAGTCTCTTCCACTTCCAAGTGAACTTCCCAACTGTATATGCGTCTCCTCGAATTCTGAGCCCACTTCAATAAATGTTATCAATTAATCTTCATCGGTTTTTCTAATGAATTATGAGGAGACATCAATAAATTTAATTTAAATCGAGTTGATGTCTTGACTCACTTTTTACTGGTCCAACAAGATAAAATTTATTCACTTAAATTATTAAGTTTATTGCATTTTAAGCTCTTTTAATGTCCTTTTCATATATAACAAATGGGAATTATTAGTCGTGAAAAATATCCACGACCGTTATACTTAAAGAGGTCATTTTATTTAACGACAGTTATATTTAAAATGGACATGGAAATTATTTATCACGAACTTTAAACGACCAGGTTCTTAGAAGCAGTCGCGGTATCGTCTGACTCTTTCTACTCTATGACATGTTCAACGTTTTCACAGAGTCTCTTCCGCTTCCAAGTAAACTTCCCAACTATGCGCCTCCTCGAATTCTGAGGCCTCTTCAATAATTGTAATTAATTAATCTTCATCTGCTTTGATGTATTTAAGCTCCTCTCGTTCCTTTAGTTTATGCTCACATTCATCCCTCTTCCCCTTCTTCTGTTCCTTCCTCCTCCGTTTAACTGTCTGCACAGGCTTCCGGGTCAGAGGGTGACTGGGACCTGTGTTCCATAAGCTTAATTGCAATGAACAGAAAATAAGGAGAGGTAGGTTATCGAAAGCTTGAAACGAAGATGGTTAACGAGATAGTCTACAATGAGAAGTGGAGAGACTCCTTATCTCACTATAGACTATCTCATTCATGATCTTCGTTTCGAGCTTTCGATAACCCGCCTCTCCTTATTCTCTGTTCATTGCAATTAAGCTTCCGGAACACAGTCCCAGTCACCCTTCGACCCGGCAGACTGTGCGGTGATCTGAGTGACAGGAGGAAGAGCCGGAAGAAGGGGAAGAGGGATGAATGTGAACATGAAGAGAGGCGGATTATCGGAAGCTTAAACTAAAGATCATGAAGGAGGAGAGAGTGTATAGTGGAAGAATGGGCGAGTTGACCGTTTCATTATCCCTAGTGTTTTATGAAACTGTCTTATCTCGCCCGTTCTCCCACTATACACTCTCTCATCTTTCATGATCTTCAGTTTGAGCTTCTGATAGCCCGCCTCTCTTTATAATATCTTCATTGCAATTAGGCTTCCAGAGAGAAGGTCCCTGAGGAGCTTAAATACATCCAAGACAGTTGAAGATCACTCTACAGAAGACTCATCGATTCGATTGTGATGACTCTACAGATTATGTACTTGTTTTGCTTTTTATCTATGTACTGATGCATGATCGGGCAACATCAAAAAAATATTATGAATCACAATAATATATTAATTTCTAATCTTCATCTAGATGATCATGTTTAATTTCTTATCTCTCATTTGTTCGAATATTTTGTGATTATATAATTTTTTCCATCATTAAATTATATTTATGTTAATTTGTACTGTCATTTAAGTCTTGACCGGCGCATTTGATGTAATATTGTCACAATAAGTTTCAACTTTAAACCATTCTTTATTTGCTCAAGAAGATTATTTTTATTACCATAAAGTCGAAACATTACAACTTAAACCAATACAGAAGGAATGACAGCCGACTAGCTATACCAGATTCGTATCGATCTCCATTGGAAAAATAGTAGCCAGCTTCAATTTGTAGCTTCGTCAATGAGTCTAGCATCGTTAGGGAATTCTTTTCTACTCCAGGGCATAAGATCATTTTTGCAACTTCTAAGCACATACAAATGCATCAATTGGTAATTGATCGATACCCGAAGAGACTTCACTACGTACTTCAACAAAAGCTTGCAATTCACTAAGCTTATGGGACATAAAGGTATATTTTTTAGGATCTTATTCTTCGAAGTTACTCTTGCAGCAACCTTACTAATTGAGATTGTTCTCAAGACCAATGCATTCTTCTTCATTTGTACGACGACAGTTTCCAAGATGAAATTCTTTTAAGTTTGATGAAACACACTGAGGAACATTAGCCGTCGGTTCCAACCTTTCACTGCATAGCTATCCAAATGTTTGAATTATAGTTAGGATAAACTAACCAATAAATTGGTAATGAACACAAAAATATAAGTTGAAGATGAACATACCGCTTCAATCACAAGAATTTCAAGCTTGGGGCAGCTTTGCAGTAATGTAAATGTTGTATTCCAGTCATGATGATAATATTCGAATGCCAAGCAGGTTAAATTATAAAAATTTGGAATGTCGGGGCCCATTATAAAATCTTACTGCAACAGGAAGAACAAAAATGTAAAATGAAAAGAAAATAATATGACCTCACTAGTACCAACGTACCGAATGTAACCGTAGGGATGTAACATTAGACAACACTATCAATGGACGTAGAGTTTGTGGAACTTCTGCCAAAACGAAATGGTTTAGTCCTCCAATATCAAGTGTTCATACTGCAAGAGGAAAAACAATAATGTGCAAATGAAAAGCAAATAATATGACCTCACTAGTACCAACGTACCGATTGTAACCGTAGGGATGTAACATTAGACAACACTCTCAAAGTACGTAGAGTTTGTGGAACTTCCGCCAAAACCAAATGGTTAAGTCCTCCAATATCAAGTGGAGGGTAATTTCCTGAATAAGAACAGTCTATTACCAAGTCTCTGAGCAAAACACATCCAGAAAGAAGTATTCCCAAGCTTCTAAAATCTCGAAATTCAACATTTGTCAAATGCAATACTTGAAGCAAACTCAAATTAACATGAGAAAGAGAGCTTCCCACTATTACTCCGCCACACACATTCAAAACCTTAATGTTTTTCGCTGTGAAAATATTAGAGGGCAACGCTTTGTCCCCTACGAACAAATTTAACTTCAGATGTTCAACTTCATTAATACTCATAGCATTAATCCACTCACTAATCATCCGAGGACTAAGATACTCATGAGAATTTTCATAAAATCCACACTCAAAAACAAACTTTTTGACAGCGTTCAGATCTATTAATTTGAGCATTTTGTCCAGGAACTAGTCGAAGAATGTTAAGCTCTGAGAGTCTTGACGGCGAAGTTCAAGAGTGGGAAGGGAAAACCAAAGTGGTCTCCACTTCTTTGATAACGGGCTTGTGGCAACGGCTTCTTTTGCTGGAACAAAAGAGAGAATATGGAGAAGCAATGAATCTGGAAAATGAGAGATCCTATCCCTCATTTGTGCTTCTGTTTTATGTATTTTGCTTGCGGTCTCTGAGTTCTGCATAACCCTTTCGCTCAGGTCTTCAGAAATCTGTTTCTTAACAAGTATTGTAACACGGGCTCTACGCCTGTACCGACAGAATACAGAATAAAAGACACGCTCATTTCACGCGCCCTGGATAAACATCTACAGTAGGCTCGAGGGAGGGGATGAGGAGTTAGGGCAGAGAGGTGCAAAAATGGAGTAGCCGAGAGAAAAGCGGGTATTTTTGAATTACAAGGCGGCAGGCACTAATGGCCTAAATTACAAGGAGCGGGATCAAACCCACGACCTCCCACTAATTGGGGAGTACCCATACCTCTAGGCCACAAAGCCTTTGGCGTAAAGCGGGTATTTTAACGATGGGTTAAGTACCATTTTTACGTCTGAAGTACCCCTCCAGGAGCAATGTTGCCCCTTAATAGGATTATTTGACACCTAGGACGGTAAGATGGACAGCCACGTTGGACTTAACATGTGGGTCAAATGAGTTTTTTTTTAACTCTGGTCAAAACCGTCCTTGTCTGGCAGGTAAGAGTCTCAGGCATTGGTGTTTAAATAGCCAACGTTTTCGAGGATTTGTACCGGTGAACGCGTGACGATGGACTAGAGAAGAGGAGTTCCTGAGTCGACAGATTCAACTTGATCGACATCGACAAGGAGGAGGAGGGCGACGATGCTACGGCGTGTTGACGGAGATGTTGCAGAACTGTGTTCGTCGACGATGTGTTACTGTGGGTTGTCTGCACGGCTATATAAATCCTGGACCGAGCAAAACCCAGGTAGGAGATTCTTCGGATGCAGAAATTATCAACAGGTAAGTGTAAATCATTGGATTTGATTGTTATGATTTCAGTGAGGGGGCGTTTTGTGGAATGATCTGGGCGTTTAGTTAACTGATCATACTGTACAGGAAAGGGGCTGTGGGTTTTTCAAATGGCATGACAGTGAAATGAGAGAGACGACAAAACATGTGATAAACGAGCTCCTAGGACATGTGGAGAATCTGAATGACATGAATGTGGGGCGAAGGAGAACGGATGAGGAAGGGGGTCCAGAAATTGTTGAAGATGACATAGCCTCCATTTATGCTAACATGAGGAAGAATGAAAGGACACTGAAGCAAACTTTATGTGCATTGTTCATCACTTGGTTATTTTGTTTATTTTTATTGTGTCGTTAATTGAAGAGGATTTGGGGATGTAATCCAACTATTATAAGAATGATATGGAATGGGGGATGGAATGCAATGTTTGAGGATGTAAATGTATTGGTCATTTTACTGTGTTAGCTTTGTCTGAATTGTGAAAGTTATTGATCATTTAACTCTAAATGAATTGGTCATTTTACTGTGTTATATTTGTTAAAGTAAGTAATTGAATAAGACGTAAAATGTTAAAGCAAAATAAGCAGATGCAATATAATGTTATGCCAACAAAAGCCTTGCAATTTCTGAATTAAATGTATACTGGGCAAATTTAAAAGAAGGTCGTCATGTTGTGACAACACAGGACCCTAATAATGCCAACAATGGCAAAACCAAAAGTTGATAACCCTAATAATGCCAATAAATTATGCCAACAATGGCAATACCAAAAGTTGATAAGCCTAATAATGCCAATATGAGATGCCAACAATGGCAACACCAAAAGTTGATAATTATGTCTTGGCAACAATAATCCTAAGTGACAAGTACTGGACAATAGTTTATCCAACATTGGAATGTTACAATACAACACAAAACACGCCAACATGAAGTGGCAGTGAATGAAAGAAATGACAAGCACTCCAATTAGCCACCTCCCCTTCCTATTCCCTTTCCTCTTCTTGCAGGGGTGTTGTTAACAGTCGGAGAAGTGTTAATGGTTGATTGCATCCGCTGAAGAAGTTGTGATCTTGTAACGGCATGTTGCCCCCTCAACAACAGTCCTGGCGGAGGCTGGAATGGGAGATCAATAGGAATGGGGACTCTTGATTCATCATCGTGATACTTGACAGTCTGACTTCCTATGCTATGTGGAGATGAACTCATGCTCCTTGAAGAAACGAGGATCATTGTTGTTGTTGCATTAATGGCAAGGTCACAGCCGTATGACCACAAGGACGAAGTGTATCTGAATATGGAGTGATGATCGTCGCATTGAATCCAAATCCATGTTCACAAATCTCTTCAAGCTTCATAAAATTTTCTTGCCGCAAACCATATCCATAGGTCTTCATGTCTGTGGCGAAAATCAACCGATCCCCGTTCACAACAATGAATCCTGTTACAATAACAGGATCTTCTTTCACTCCCATCGCTTTCACCCTGACTTTTACTATCCTTCTCCACTTGGAAATCTCATAATCAGTTAAAACCCAAATAGTAAAAACATTCTTCCTCAATCTCACCAAACAATTCGACTCATCTGAACTTGTTGGTTTCCCCCATTTATAAATTTCTATTTGGCAGGTCAAGTCATGGGAGCCACTTTTAGCTTCTTTAGGGATTCTAATCATCCTTGAGCTTCCATCTTCAACAGTATAAGCCATTATATATGGCCTGAAATAAGGACTCTGTTTGATGAGATAAGGATAACAATCTAATATAAAGTGAAGAGCTTTTCTGTAATAAACATGTTGGTCAAATCTCAAACATCTTCCACCTTGGAAGAAGCTTGCTTCAACTGACTTCCACATACTCTCCTTCATAGAGTAGAATTTCAAATCAAGATATGGAGAAGCCCACTCATCTTGAGACTCAAACAGATATAACATGAAATCTTTTGAGTCTTCCACGTTACAATGTAAGACAACTCTAATAGCAGCACCTGGGTGTGTTTCCAGATAATCTAGCATTGCAATGGGAAGATATGATTGCGTAATCGGGTTGCAGATGAACAACTCTGTATTGCTCCGACCAAGAATCAAGCCATTGCTTGAAGCAATAATATCTACAGTTGGGTTGTCTTCCAGAAATTGGAAGAAACCATGAGATGCACCAGATGTTGTGTTATTTGATGATAGGTGATGGAACTGAGTTTGTTTCTGAATCCAGTTTGGTTGCAGAAAGAAACAAGAGTCATCCCTTAGTAAGGCATTCTGGGATTGCTTCTGTATGAAATAAGTTTCCCCCGGTGAAGATATATTCTTGCAGAATTTGTTGACGCATTTGAACTTGTAGACTGATTTTGCAGATAACCATGAGAAGATCTCAAGCACAATATCATGTGTCATATCCATGGCTAATGAGTTTAGAAAAGGAACGACGGTGTGGCTTTTCTTGACGCTGGGTGGGGTTCGAAAAGACAATTGTTTATATATATATATATATATAATCAATAATGTCATTTTGAGCAGAGCTTTACGTTGGTTCAAATATTTAGACACTTTGTAACAGTCACAGTCGTTCGTTGTATATAATAATGTGAATCAGAAATCTCACTGTCTTTTCCACGACAGTACTAATACACACGTCGTCTATATTATATTGATATTAATTAATATGTCAGTATTCAGTCTAAAATTAATTTTAACCCGTCATCTCTATAATATTGATATTAAAAAATTGATATGTTAGCAATCAATCAGTCGTAATTTTGAAATGACGCAACTGTTTATAAGACAGGATTTCGATTGTTTCGAAAAAAAATATACAAACGTATTCGGAATTTTTGAATGTATCGAGAATTGGAAACACCGTGTCGAATCGGTGCTTCATACCTCTTACATATATAGTAACCCTTCATTAAAACTCAACACTCATAATATTCTCGATCAAAGAAACCAACAACCTCAATGATCTCATAATTCTTCTTCGTCTTAAATGGCGTCTGGTGATGATCATCATCATCATCTTCCTCATTACACTACCCCTCCCACTACCACCATTGAATCTCTCCCAAACCATGTGTTATCAGAAGTGTTAGCCAAAGTGGGGTCATCATCCATGGGTAAACTCTACGAAATCAAATCTTACTCTAAGAATTTCAACAATCTCATCGAAGAAGACGACTACATCTATAAGCACATTAACATGCACAAAATTCGCTTCATTTCATGGAACCTAGAGCCCCAAGAATCTTCCTTCGTGGCCCGTTACAGAGAATGCAGAAACCCAGAAAGCTTATACAGGGATGGAATGGCCAAATTCTTCTGCTCCAAGCCTGATATAATGGATCTTGGTGTGGGTCTTGAAATGCTGAAGGAGGCTTCATTGCAGGGTCACGTAGAAGCAAGATATGTGTGTGGGATGATTCTTCTGTGTAGCGAGGTTGAAGAATAGAGGAAACAGGGGTTTGAGTTTTTGCATTTTTTCCTGGTGAAGCTTAGGTGCGTGAGGACAGTTAGGAACAAGGTGAGGGCAGATTTAAATACTATTTGGAAGAACCTTATTGTTCGTATGATGTTTAAGGATCATCGTCGTTTGTGTGGTTTTGACATGTGCCTTGGGTTGTAGGAAATCGCAAGATTGGAAAAAGGATTGCCCGTTCTTGATGATGAAGAAGATGGATTATCATTAATTTCATGCGAGTTATGCAAATGAGATTATGAGTTGCATAAGTTTTCTAAGATATGTTGCTGAGTCAAATTAGTGGGTCATCGATCTTTATTACAACTTAGAAGGTTTTGGTTCACTTTTTTGTAGTAGTTAATGATATTATATATTGTTTGTGTTTCGATGGAATATATTTGGTATTAGGTGGTTTTTGGATAAATTCTGACCATTTATCTCTTTTTTTTAAATTCTTTTTTTTGTAAGAAAAGAAAACGAGAAATTATCAGCTATATAATAAATTATGTGTTATGAAACAAAGTAAGAGAGATTAAGATGAGTGAGATGAAGAAATGCAAGAGAGAAATTGAGGGCAAGGAGAGAGTGATTCTTCTTTCCATTTCCTCTACCAGCTTTTGATACATGCCTACTATATATAGGCAATGAATCCTTAACTTCCATCACAAGAGTTACAAACAAGAGACTAAATCTACATAATGGTATAACATGAAGTTTTGTAAGTTAAATAAAACTCCCACTAAGCCATTCATGTCATAGGTTATATGACTTTAAGTGTAGAATTCCAAAAGCTTCATCTTGAAAGGTTATGAACATTCATACCAATATTGGAATATTTATAAAATTATGATAAAATCTAATGAACCAAATTTTGTGTTTTTATGGTTTTTTAATCAACAAGTTTTAGTCGAGCTTTTAATATACCAGTCGTGGTACATTTCTAGCTTGGTCTATTTTTACTGTGATATTATAGTTAATGAAAGACAATTTTTATTATAACAGTCATTGTACATTCCAACAAAATTAAAAGAGAGAGTCGTAAAAACACTTCAAATACTCACTAACAAGAAAGTAAAACAAAACAAGAAAAAGGAACTAAGGCCCGGCAGGGCCAGGAGGAGCAGGAGCAGCGCTTGTGGCCGTGTCGTCCACCGAGGAGAACTCGGAGACGTCGGAAAAGCGAGTCGTGCACAGGGGGCACAGGCGACGGGCAGGGAGACCATGTTGATCTCATGCCAGATGCGGTGTTCCTCGACTCGAAGAGCAGCACGCTGAGCGACACGGTCTAGCGGTAGGGCGGCGGTGAGGATAGTGGAGAACGATGGTGTGGGGGCGGAGCGATGCGTAATGTACTGTCGGAAGAGACAGAGATAGGAGAGGGAGGGGATGGAGGAGGCTGTGATCTGGGGTAGCCCGAGGACGATCCAAGGGGGTGGCCAGAAACAGATGGCGGAGGCAATGGTGTGATACGACACCGGAATTGAAGGTAGTAGGGGCGTGGTCGCAGGGTGTACCCGCCAAGGTGAGGGGTGGTTCTGGTTCGTACCATGATGATTAGGGAGAGGAAAGAAGGGTTATGGTTTGAGGGGTGACTGGTGAGGGTGATGGCCGATGGGAGTAGAGTGTTAGGGGAGGCGATATAAATTATAAAGAGGGTATGGGCGCGGAGAGTGGTAAAGTCATTATGATTTATGAAGGGGGTGGTGAGTGGTGAGCCGAGGGGATGTTTGGTTGAGTGGGGAGGTTGATGGGAGATGAAGGGACGGGTACGTGTGGAGGTAAGGAAGTTGGCGGGAACTGGCACAACGATTGAATGTAAATTTTGGTGACTTTGAATGCGGGTATTTAAGGATTGGAGAGTAAAGGAATGTGAATGGCTCTGTATTGGGTACTGTGCCGATTGAAGCGTGGATATTAATTGCTGAGTACTGTTTCAGGTGTTTCACAAGTAATTTGATCTACTTATATTAAATTTAAAGTTCTTAAATAAGAACAATGAAAGTGATCTTTAAATTATTGATATAGTTGGGCCAAAAAAAAAATCATCGATATAGTTAATTATAAATTAATCTTTTGAATAGTTAATTTACAATGAAAGCGAATTTTTAAATTAATCTATGTTAAGTGATCTTTTCAACGACAATGTTTATAATGTAAATCCGTCGTCTATATTTTTTTAATTAAATTGATTGAGGTGGCCTCAGAAATTGTACATAGAAGAATTAATTAAATTGATTGAGGTGGCCTCAGAATTCGTACATCATAACCGAGGAAGAAGAATTAATTAAATTTATTGAGGTGGCCTCAGAATTCGTACCCCACTGATGAAGATAAATTAATTACATTTATTGAAATGGCCTTAGAGAATTCGAGGAGACGCATAATTGGAAAAAGCTAAATTATACTGCGACAGTTTCTTTATAACGGTCGTGTAAAATTTGTGCTAAATAATTTACATTTTAAATATAAAGACCTATATTGAAGTATAACGGTCGTAGATAAATTTAACGACTAATAATAACCGAATGTTATATAAAAAACGGACGTGAATATCTGCTTCTAAAAGAAGACTATTATATGTCCAACGACGTGAATATCTGCGTCTAAAAGAAGACTGTTATATGTCCAACTATTGTGTTAGAAACTGCACAAGATTACACTTACAGTCTTTACTCTTTACAGAAAGAGAAGCTACGGAGATAGATACGCACTCAAGCAAATCTGACCGTTCAATTTTTCATTTGATTTAATTAATTATTCTTCATCTGTCTTGATGTATTTAGCTATTTAAGCTGCTTGTTACGTTAGTTTTTCCCTCACATTCATCTCTTTAACTCATTCTTCCTCGTCTGCGTCGGCGATCACAAGGAAGGTTGGTCGAGTCGCTCCTCCTACGCGCTTCTGTAACATCCCAGATTTTGAGCCTAAAGACTTGAGAATAAGTCTATTTTTTGGAAAACTACTAGACTCTATTTTTGGGAGTGACAGATTTAGAGACAGTATTTTATGGGTCATGAATAGTGTTTACTATTCACAAATACGTATTTACTATTCATACGAAATTTAATAAGGAATGTATAATATTCCAAATTTTTATACAATTGGAAATAATAAAATGATTTATGGGAATTTATTATGAAAATGTGCTTAAATAATTTAAGAGCTATTTTCTGGGTTTTGAGGCCTATTTTCCCAATAAATCAAGGAAAAATAGTTAGAGGATAATTTGTGGCCTATAAATTTTAGTGATTATATTTTATGGACTAAAGAATTTAATTGTGGAAGAAAATCCTTATATGAAATTAAGGATTTAATTTCCAACATTTATTTAATATTTGCAAATAAATATTAAATGGTAGTAATTGAATATTGGTAAGTATTTATTAATTGGTTGGTGAATTTCTGCATACACAACATCTACCATTCTCTTGCCAACCTCTCACACCAAATTCACCTACACATATTCAACACCTACTTCATCTACCAATCCTCCACCAAACTACAACACACTTCACCATTTTCCTATAAATAGAAGGCTTTTCTCTTCAAATTCTTCACACCAAAATCAGTTTAATACATCTGATTCTAGAATTAGAGAGTGAGTAGAGTGAAGTTCTTGGAGCAAGAAGAGAGAAGGAGCAAGGTTCTTCAAGGGTAAGTCACTAGTTCTTGAGTTTTAGTCTTTAGTTTTTAGTAAAATTGTAGTTTAATTCATAAAATTATAGAATAATTTCCATTTCATGTTTTTAAGGCTCAATTACTGTTTAAACACAAAATAGAGTAAAAACATGTTGGGAAATGATTTTTGAAATTAAATATGTGAAAATTAATAAATTTTCCAGAAACTGGACTGTTGGAGTCAGTCGTGTTTATGGTGTTATTTTGTATATCAAATGAGGTCCAAAAATCATTATATTTTCCAGATTTAAAGTAGACATGCAGGGCTTTCTTTTGATATATAATAAGTAACGTTTTGAGCTTTGGACATGGAGCTATGAATTTTTGAAATAAAGCCATGTTTTCTGGAAGTTAAACTGGAACAGTGTTTAGAAAGATAACATCTGGGAATGTCTCATGACATTAGAGTTAAGGATGTTATTTTTCCTAGAAACTAGACATGTCAAGGGTTTTTTTGGCTTTGGAAACACTCAAAAATGATTTGTGTAGAATTAATTATGATTTTTCAAAGTTTCTGACAAATCTGCCCAGAAAATACAGCAATACGTTTTTGAAGAAAAGTAAGGGTAAAATTGGGATAATAAATCCACCAAGGGTAAAAGGTCAATAGTGGCAAAGATATCCCTTAGGATATTATTCTAAGTAATATGGTAATATGTTAGAATATTCGGGAGGTCCGGAGTCAGATTCGAAGGACGGACATATTATATTCACACAGAAGGAAGGTACGTTCGCGTACTAGTAACTTTAATCCCCTATATCTTGTTTGATTATATGTGATTGTTTGATTCATGATTGATTGTTTTCCAAACTGTGAATAGCCATCATATATTGTTATATCTGCTATAGAGGTTAACTGTTACCTGGGGTTCAATTTCGGTTGAATCTCAGCCTTGACTAAAAGTTCAGGGAAGGAACCTGGACCTGAGGAGGCACCGATGGACGGAGCCATGGAAAGGCATGGATGGATGGAGCTGTGAAGAGGCGCCGGTCAAAGACAAATGCCCGTAGAAGGACAACAGAGGCTTAGTTTCTGGCACGAATTCAATAGAGTGTTTCAAACAATTTGGTGTCTAAGGAAGGGTTGGTCTTGTGGTTCAGTCATAAGTCGCCGTGAAAGACGGGGAGACTTCCACTTGACTAACATCCGTCCTGGCCAATTCGTTTGATTAACTGTATTGGGTTCTGAGCCTCAAGTCTGAAAGCCGGAATATTACCTCGAGGGGGGGTGAATTGGGGATATTAAATTTTCTTGCAAGTTAAACAAAAATAGCAAAGGAGGAAGAAGGAGATGGACACAAGGCAATTTATACTGGTTTGGTCCTAATCCTTGACCTACATCCAGTCCCCAGATACACTCCGGGATTTCACTAACTTGCGAACAAATGATTACACACTTTGTAACACTCGGAGCAATTCTCTCTCTCGAATTACACTCCCCCTTACAAGTTGTAATCAAATGACCCAATCTCAAAGCCCCAACACTTTGAGACCCTTACAAGGAAATGATAATTGAAGAAGAACTCTCTGTAGAGCAGATAACAAGAAGCATTGAAGTACAAAGTATCACACAGTATCAACTGGAAGTATTGCAGAATATTAGGTGAAAGTATTCGAAAGTATCTGACAAGAGTATAGCGGAACTAGACTCTTGCAAGTATCTTTCTGATTCTATTTGTGCGTTTGCTCTGCAGTGTGGTGGTGAGAGCAGGTGGTACTTCATCTATTTATAATGCTTTGAAGATGACCGTTGCAGATGCTGATATTTTGAATTTCATTGAAGCCCATAATCTAATCGGATTCTTTTTGTGATTCTCATTTGATGACATTATCGTTGGAGCGTCTTGATCTCCAGGATACTTGCCCCTGATGTAGTATTTTCTGAAAATAGCTTTAATGAATCATGATTCGTGGTTGACTGTCCGTTTGAAAGAGATTACCCACGATTTCAGTGTCTTGTTCGTTTTCCATTTCAGAATCAATTGATAGCAATCATTTCTGATTTCCTGGAGACGTCGTAGAACGAAACATGCACAGGTCCGAGTTACTCTTGACTTAACTAAAAATACTTTAGGAAAAAAAATCTCGGACAAGATTGAACTCGGTTGAAGCAAAACTAGATCTCGGTCAAGTAATTTGATTTCTGATATTATCTCGGCTCCTTGATGATCCGAGTTGGAGGGAAACCGGTCGCATATCCAGAATCCCGAACCTCAGATGCCAAAGAGCTCATCAATCTCGGAACTTTTCCCTGATCCCTGTCAGGCTTTGCTGGGATCCTTGACCGGGTTGGCTTCGCCTGTATTCTCATTAGTGTTGACTTTGCCGGGATCCTTAGCCGTGTTTGGCTTTGCTGGGATACTTGACTGGGTTGGCTTCGTTGGAATCCTTATCCGTGTTGGCTTCACCGGGATACTTGATGTGCTATCTCGGCATTTGCTTTGTCGACATGCTATCTTGGAGTCTTGGCATAGGATCTTAGAATCTTGGCTTGGATAGCTGATCTAATTCGCTTACCGACATGTCATCTCGGCATAGGATAGTCGGTATATTTTTATTTCTGAGTCACTTTGGCATCTCGAATAGTCAGTGTAATTTGCTTATGCTTTCTGCCTTGATATAGCTCCAAACTCATTGTATTTTGTCCATTATCATCAGATGATTTGCAACATTCTGAACTGACCGTCCACTTTCGAGGGCCATAAATATCTGGTATGAACTCATACTTTAGCAAATTATATATCCCTGAAACGCTCTCGATCTCTAATTTCATATGCCACCAATTTAAGATCAATTGGATTTTTCGTTTGTGAGATACACCCAAATTACCGAAGCTTGGTCTGCTGTGTGACGTTGATTTCACTGTCATCTTCCAAAATTCATAGCTCTCTCATCCGAATTCCTTTAGACTTGAATCTTATTTCAAAGTGACGCATTGGAAGTCTAGTTTTCAAAAAAATTGGTTTCACCTCAATCTGATCTCTGGTTTGAGAGATATTGTTGATTTACCAGAGGTCACCAGCTGAAACGCGAAACAGAGTAGAGCAGAGATGCTGAAAAGCATTTTTGGCTCGAGTCAATCTTGGCTGGCTCGAGTTTTGAGCCAAACTCGAGGCAAAATTCCCTGGCTCGAGTTTGTGCTTCCTGTGGCTCGAGTTTTGACTTCCTGGACCTTGATTTTGCTTGTTTTAACTCCGAATTGATCCATTCCAACTTCCATATGATATTGGAGACTTCTAGAGTCGATCTAAGCAAGTTCTTCCATCTCCCATCTTGATCATTCTTCATTATTTGAACTTCACATCTTCTTTGATTCAATTTCTTTCTTCTCCTTCCTCTAATTAGATACATCTTCTTCTAAATCATTCTTCATAAATAAACTTGAGTAAATACCCTTTTTGGTCCCTGGAAAAAACACGGATGCCCTTTTTGGTCCCTGAAAAAAAATAAGTCACTTTTAGTCCCTAAAATGGAAAAATAAGGTCCCTTTTAGTCCTTTTGATCATTTTTTTGCACATTTTAATCCCTCAGAAATTCCCAAAAAGGTCCTTTTTAGTCCCTAAAAAGGACCAAAATGACATTTCTTTTACTCAGGGACGAAAAAGGGTCAAATGTGTTTTTCCAGGGACCAAAAAGGGTATTTACTCAATAAACTTCACATCTACATTAAATATAAGAATTAGTCAAAGTAGAAGATAAATGTAGTATGCAACATTTTTGCTCTTAAGAATGACATCTATATAAGACATCATCAAAACTAATCAAAACCAACAAAGTCAAGTTAAGACATGATGTAAGATTGTATAATTATTATTCAAAAGTTCTTATACAAGTACTGGTTTATGGTATCACATGTGTATTCCTTCGGGATTTTTAAGTTAACCAACTTATGCCTGGGCATTTTATATCTGTTACTCATTGTCCAAACGTTAATGCATGCTTTCCGTTCCGCATTACTCTGACTTGGCAACACTGTATTTTGGTGTAAACGGGCACTATAAGTGGTATGGAATTTGGGGTGTTACAATTTTGGTATCAGAGCATGGTTTGGACATTTAGGTTACGAGTACTGATATAATACTGATTATGTGATACAGGAAAGAGTAGAGATTCTGGCATTTGGCTAGTATGCTCGGATGAATAGTACCGTATACGGGAATAGTGAATAGTAATGTATACATGAATGTGAATAGTACTAATACTTGGAAAATTTTGAGTGAAGCACCACGTAAAGTACCGTAGTGTGGAGCCATCGTAACTACAAACCATAGAGTAGGGCTACCATTGTATTGGCTCTAAAGGTAAGTACATTATAATGAGTCTCACATCGAATAAGTGTTGTATCATATGACTCCAAATGAATGAGTTTTTGAGAAACGAGGGACCCACACCAAGGAATGACAATATTAATATGGTTCAATCCCTTAAAAAAGTGCAAACTCCTCGAAAAGTTGTGTTGTTTGGGATGTTATATCAAAATCATATCAAAGAGGTGTTTAACATTTTAAACATTGTGCGTCCAAATTTTCTCTGTTTACAGACATCTTATCAGGTACAGTAAGAGTAGAGTACATGTACCAGGTGTGAAGGATTTCTGTGACTTGGTTGAGAACACTTTGCAGAAGGACATTGACTTTAAAAAGGAAAGTGACTGTCATTCAAGATTTGCGTGAGATGACAAGCTAGGTATTTCATTACTACAAAGGAAATAGAATTAGAACCTCATAGAAATTGTTGAACTTTATTCAAATGTTTTGAGGATTAGACTAGAGATTGTGAATTACAATCATAGAATGTACAATTGGTATTGTTAAGGAATATGATTACTTAGCTCAGTTGATGTTGAGGTTATAAGAGTTGAATTGTAAATATTTGAGGATAGTGCTTAAATGTTGTAAGCTATGAATCATGATGATTCTAACATGTTTATTGAGTATGGTCGAGATTGGAGGAATAGGATGATGAACCTAAGACTTGTTTGGTCATCCAGAGGGATTGCCATCAATCGAATTGTGACCTAAGAATTGAAAGACTTGGCTATCACCCAAGAGGGGGGATGAATTGGGTGTTTTATTAAAAACTTAGAACTTTAAGAAACTTTCTGCAACTTATTGAAAGTAGTTTGAATGACAATGATAAGTTATAAAGTGATAAACAATCATTCAAACATATATGCTGGAATGTAAGAGATAAGGGAAGAGAATATGCAAACTGTGATTTATAGACCTACGTCCGGTCCTCAAGCTCCACTTGAGATTTTCAATCCACTATCTTCTTTCAACTTGATTACACGTTCGTACTTGAAGTAATCCTCTCACTAGGACTTACTCCCCTTACAAACTGTAATCAATACACCCGTTTGATTACACACTCTGCACTCAAAGTAATCCTCTCACTAGGATTCACTCCCCTTACAAGCTGTAATCAACAAAAGTGTTTCCCTCTCAAGATCACCCAATCTTGAGTAACTCACAGATATAAAGATAGAATGGTTACACATAAATCTTCTCTCACAGAAGTGTATGGATAAACACTGAAGTACTAGACAACTCATTTCACTCTCTAAGATATGTAGACATTGAAAACCAGAGAGTAAATGATAAGAATATCATAGTATAGGCATTCTGAATATGCAGCTTGTGTCTCTGCGTTTTTCTGCTCTTTGTATTCTCTTATCTCTTATCTTGTCTGTTGTAGACTTCAAACCTTTGGGTATTTATGCTGGTTGAGGCTTATGAACGTTGGGAAAGCACTGAGGTTCGAACTTAATGGAGAATATAGCTGTTGTAAGTGCTTCTTAATGATTCTCCTTGTTGTTGCTTGAATATAGCTGTTGGGAATATGTCAGATTTGAATATTTGACTCTTGAAGAATGTCTCCCATATATTCAGGTGCTTTAGTAGGCAGGAGCCTTGTTGTCTTCCTTGAAGAATGGTCGAGTTTCTTTCCAGGCTGTCATCCACTTGCTTCTGTCCAGAAGTTATTTTAAAATAATATCTGTGAACATTATGAATGGTGACCTGTCATGAACAGCCTTGAATTCATTGAAGCTTATGTCCGTTGGAGTATTTGATAGTTTGAATGTTTGAATCCATTGGTGAAGCATCACAAACGAGCATTCAACTTCATTTGTACAAGTTCCTCATTGAAATCTGTCATCTTTCCCATTTCTGAAAATGTGCAGCAAAGTTCATGTTCACACTTTTGATAGATCTTGATTCCTGTCAAGATTGATGTTCTCTCAAGCTTTAATAATCTGAAACATGTACACAAATGATATAAATAATGTTAAGAAGAAGTATAAGTCATTTGGGTAATCATGTGATTGAGAGATGAGACTTTCAGAATGATGATTTTCTGCATCAGCGATGTGAACTCGAGTTTGCATAAGTAGGCTCGAGTTTCCCTTTGTTGATGAAGGCTAAATTCCTCTCTGACTGAGCTAAACTCGAGCTTGTAAGTTTTAGGCTCGAGTTTGGTTCTCTCCAAAACCATATTTTGCTCTCTGTCTTGTCTAAACTCGAGGTTGTCACTTATAGGCTCGAGTTTGGATGATTTTCGCGACCTGGTAGCTCTCTGTAACCCGCGAACTCGAGTCTGCCAACTAATAGGCTCGAGTTTGGCTTTTTCCAGGAGTTTTATTTCCCCTGATTTCTCTCGAACTCGAGTTTGGCTTGGTATGCTTGAGTTTGCTTCACTTGATAGAAAACTTCCAACATCTTGAAAATACTGTCCAATTTCGAGGGCCATATCTCCCTGGTATGAACTTCGTTTTAGTTTGTTCAACTCTCGATAGAAAGACCTTTGAGTCTACCTTTCAATGCCACCAATTTCAGCTCCATTGGATTTGTCGTTTGTGAGATACAGGCAAATCATTGAAGGTTGGTCTGTTGTGAGACGTGAATATCACTGTCAACTTCATAAATTCATAACTCCTTCATCTAAACTCTTTTTGGCTTGAAATATATATCAACATGACGCATTGGGAGTCTAGTTTCATATTCCACTGATTTCACTTCAATATGATCTGTGGTTTAGGAGATATCATTGAATTACCAGACGTCGCCTGAGTGAAACGTGGAACAGAGTTGCTGAAATGCTGAAGACCGATGTAAACTCGAGTTTGCCAACTAATAGGCCCGAGTTTGCCTTATCCAGAGACGCTAGAAATGCTGAAGACATTACAGGCTCGAGTTTGTTAATTATGGGCTCGAGTTTGGAGTTCCAAACTTGAGGTTTGAGGATACAGGCTCGAGTTTGTCTTGTCCAGAGGCACCAGAGTTGCTAAAGACATTATAGGCTCGAGTTTGCAAGTTATAAACTCGAGTTTGCTCATCCTGGAACTGATTTTTGATGGTTTTAACTCTGAATTGATCCGTTCCAACTTCCATATGATCTTGAAGGCTTCTAGCATCAATATAAGAACTTTGAATAAAGATATTCCACTGCATTGCAAGTTCTTCCTTCTTCAATTTATTCTCTCCTTCTAGATTATCCCCCAAAATCATTTGATAACTTCTTGCTTCCTTGATATTATGATATTCCCATTATATTGTGCAAGAACTTCTTTCTTCAATCTTGATTATTCTCCATAGAGACTTCCAGCATCACATATATCAACATATAGTGCAACTTCTTCTTTCTTTAGTCTCCTTTCTTGATCATTCTCCATTATTCAAGTATACTCCATTGTAGCTCAAATATGATGAAGCTTCATTCCAACTTCTGTTTTAAAACTTTGCATCTACATTAAATATAAGAATTAGTCAAAACTATATAAGAATTATTCAAGTATGCAACCTTTTTGCTCTTAAGAATGGCATCTATATAAGACATCATCAAAACTAATCAAAACCAACATTCTCCCCCATTTTGATGATTGCAAATACTTTAAGAAAAATGTGTATGAATATGAAAGACTAATAAACCCAGCATATTTTTCTTGCCATTCTCTCCCCCTTATTTGTCATTTGCAAAATGTTGAGTTTAAAGAAGAGATGCTTGTAGAGTGATAAATATGTAACCAAATTAGACAGAATCAAAGAATTGATTTTCTCTCCCCAATTTGAAATTGTTTTCATTCTTAATATGATGCAATTTGGAATGTTTTTATGAAAACAAGTTTGAAAGAGTTTGGAGAGGTTTTTGAAAGCATCTTTTACAATTAAAGCATATAAATTCCAAACATGTGCAAAATTTACTGAATATAAAAGGATAAAGTTCAGAAATGCTCATGTAGGTTTTGCAAATTGATGAATGATCAATGAAGTCCATTTTCTTGCTTTCTTATTGTATGAGATCATTTCCATCCTTCTCCTTTCCTTCATACAACTCTTCTGCAGAACATGTCTCAGCTTGCTTCAAGAAGTTTTCTTCTTCTTTGTAAAGCAAATCACAACTTCAGTGTGATTGAGACATCTTTCCTCAATGTAATAGTTTCTCCTTGTAGTATGTTGATGAATGTCCTAGCATATAACAGAATATCCTTCTACAAATTGAACACTTTCTTTGTTAGTGCAGCATGATATCAAAATATCCCTTTCTATATGATATTTTCAAATTAGGATAATGAAGGGAAAAATATGATACTAATTCATCATCAAAACTGATAGGGCTTAGTAAATTCAGATGAAAATGCTTAAAATAGATTTTCTTCAAATAAAGGAGATGAGCTCTTAAGATATAAAACACATGAGAATGTGAAGCTCCCCCTTAATGAATGCATGACTAAGGGTAACAACTCTTATGCTCTTATGCAATTAAATCATATGAAACTTGAGCAAAGAGCATATAACCCAATCAAAGATCAAAGCGAAATTTTTATGTATGAAAGGTTCATTTTCGAAACATGCTTGAAAATAATGCTCATTATAAACATGGTGGAAGTCAACATGTTTAATGAATAAATCAGAATGCTTCAACATTAAGAGAACATGTTGAACATTTTCCTCAACAGCAAAAGTCATGAAGGTAAAGCATTAACGAAACATGCTTGACACAATAGAGATATATAAGCATAATGAGTTTGCTATGACAAGAGATAAACTTGCTTTTTAGAAAAGAGTCTTGAAAGTATATGAACATTCAAAGCAAGAATTTGAATGTAGTTACTCAAAGATGGATGAAGACAAAGTTTATGTAATTGAGTAACAAAATGACTACTAGGATTCATGATGATGAAGCACAAACTCATTAATCCAAATGACTAGTGTTCCAGAATTTTATCCTAGTAAGTTAATCCTTTAATGGTTAATGCATTATCATTCAATGCACTAATGAACATTTATAAATCTTGGAATAACTTGGCCAATAACAGCTTCACAAATTGAGTTCTTTTCTTGAAAATAAGCTTGAAACTCATAGATGAACAACTTGTTAGACATGAGGTCCAACTAGTTAGAGAATTAAACAAAGGAGTTCAAGCAACACATTGAATATCAAAGATCAATATGTGAATGATAGGAAAACTCAACTAGACAAGTTTGAAGCATATCCAACATTCAAAATACAATATTAACTTCCAATTTTGAAACATCATTTGAATGCAATCAAAGTATGGATATGTTTTCAAAACATTTGTTTACATTTTCACAAAACATTGTGAATTGAAATCCAAGCAAATTTAAGACTTGTGCATTTTCAAAAATATAAACTCATAAAGTTATGCACAAATTCACTTGTTTGATCAATAGAAACTCACTAACAATTTGATTAAATATAATGTTAGTGATTGGAATATATAGATCAAACAATAAGATTTCACAAATTCGAGCAACATTATTTCAAAATCATGGTTGACTCAAACTGGAGTTTGGAAAGGCAAACTGGAGGTTCATAGCAAACTCTGGAGTTTGTAAGCTTTCTCAGGTTCCAAACTCGAGTTCATAAAGGCAGGCTCGAGTTCAGAGCATCGTCAAGCAATTGTCGCGAAAGCCAACTGAAATCTCATTTTGTAAAAGAGGCAAACTTGAGTCCATTAGTGAGCAGGCTCGAGTTTGACACTGTTCATGCCAAAATAGATTAGTTTTTCAAAACGTGAACTGGAGCTTAAATATAAACTCTGGAGTTTGAAAATCAACTTTACTCATTTTCAAAGTTCAGGCTCGAGTTCATAATCTTAGGCTCGAGTTTGACACTATTCATGTTTTGTAAACTCTTCTTTATCTTTCAAACCACAGAGCAAACTCTACACAAAATGGATAGGCTCGAGTTTGTTTCTTCAAGATCGAGTTTGCAACATTTGACAAGTAGCAAACTCTACTCAAAATAAAATACTGTAGAGTTTAAGAAATGGTTTTCATTCAAAAAGGCTTCCCGCCAGAGGCAAACTCGAGCTTGCATCTGCAGACTCGAGTTTACATACTTGTAAACTCTTTTAACTCATTTTCTGGAGGATTCAAACTGGAGTTTGCATTTCTAAACTGGAGTTTGGCTTTGACAGAAAAATTCTAATTGAAATTGAATAAGTTTCAAATCCTTTTAACTTAACCAAAGACAAACCAAAAGTGAATTTCATATAATCATAGTAAGAGGCAAGAATTAGATATTACCGTAATTCCTCTTATCCTCATAGAAGCTTGCTTGGTTGAGATGGATTGATTAGATAACTCCTTTTCCAATGTTCACCATCAACATCCAGCAGCTTGTTTAGCTTTCTCAAGACTTGGATCATTTCTCTATGTTGCATCTTTGAGAAGCTTTCCATGATCCTACAAAGCTGTATAAATCCTTTTCTTTCTTGGTATCCAACCTTACTTGGATCCAATCATTGTTAGCTTGTAGAAATCAAAAATTCACATGCTCTTATGAATATAACCAATTCAGCATAATTGAGCACAATGAATTAATCATGACTTTATGCATAAAGAAGATACTTTCTTTTCAAATCATCATGTATGCATACAGAATTATTAACACTGCAATCAGGATGTTTAAAGCCCAATTTTTTGAATAAAAAAAATAGTTTTGCAATGTTCATTCCTACGGTTACAGAATATAAAACCTCAATGAATATTTCAGATGATAGCATAGGAGGTTTTACCATTGTATACCTTTACCTTAGGTACTTGGAGTGTTGGCTTTGCTTACCCATTTGTTCTTCATATGTCTTTCCATGGGTATCTGCAAAGTTCTCTCAGAGGATATAGACTTCCAAAGTTTTCTGTTTGAAACTTGAGATATTCTCCTCTTCTTGTTCTCCTCAAGATATTTGAATGATACTTTATGGTAGTTTGTTCTTGAGGTAGATGATACTCTTCTTAATTGTATCCATTGATTCCTTTGATGTTTAGACCTTGTAGTTCTAGCAATGGATGCCCTGAGGTTTCTCTTGCTTGATGCTATGATCTTCTTCATTGGTGCATGAGAAACTCTTGACTTCTTGTTCATCTTTTCTGTACCATTATGTCCATTGATTTTCAAATCATTATGCACACATAAAGCACTAGATGGACGTTTTGGTACCCATTTATACTTGGGTCCTTGACTGTTAGTAATGGACCTTACTTGTCCTTTAGGAACCCAAACAAATTTATTTCTCACATTATAATTTCTCCTAATATAGCATGTATGAGAAATATGTCCAGATTTACCACAATAATTGCAAACAATAGAATGATGCTTATTATAAACAGTTTTGCAAGAATTGTTCTGGTCAAGTGGATGCAATGTCAAATAATCCATATTTTTATATTCTTTCTTCCCACATGATTTTCAGCATGATTTTTGAAAACATGTTTTTTTTTCAAAATAGAATTAGTAAATGGTTGCAGAACAGTTTTATGCAAATGTTCAAAATCATTTTTCTTAACTGCACAAGAAGAATTGGAATTGTTTACCACATGTACATCTTGAACTCTAGATAATGATTGATCATAATCTTCCATGAGTTCTTCCTGGGAATCCTCTTCCTCTTGTTCTTTTGTGTTGTCTGGACCATGGAAGTGTTTGCTGGATTCAATGATTTCTCCTTCTTCATTCTCCAGTTGTTCATCAGTCATAGATGTGCAGCATATAGTCTTAGATGAACTGTCAACACTTTCAACTTTAAAACAATTGTTAGAAGTATAAATAGGATCAAGAGTATCCCAAATTTCTTTAGCACTAGAGCAACATTTGATTTTCTCAAAATCTTTTTCTGTTAAAGATCTGTATAATATGTTCATTGCTCTAATGTTCAATGTGTTTTCATATCTGTTTCTGTCCAATCCTTTCTTGGAGTAAAGTCAAAAACGTTTGTAAAGACTTTCCACATATCAAAATCAGTTGCTTTGATAAAACTAGCCATTCTAGCTTTCCAAAACCAAAAATCAATATCTTTGAAAAGTGGTGGAATGGTAAAGTCAAAACCTTTCAAAAACGAGCAGCACCCAAAATTAGCCATTTGATAACTCTTGAGACTGTTAAGTCCTTTAAACAAGAGTCTAGCTCTGATACCAAATGAAAGACTTGGCTATCACCCAAGAGGGGGGGTAAATTGGGTGTTTGATTAAAAACTTAGAACTTTAAGAAAATTTCTGCAACTTATTGAAAGTAGTTTGAATGACAATGATAAGTTATAAAGTGATAAACAATCATTCAAACATATATGCTGGAATGTAAGAGATAAGGGAAGAGAATATGCAAACTGTGATTTATCTTGGTTCGGCCCAATCCTTGACCTACGTCCAGTCCTCAAGCTCCACTTGAGATTTTCAATCCACTATCTTCTTTCAACTTGATTACACGTTCGTACTTGAAGTAATCCTCTCACTAGGACTTACTCCCTTACAAACTGTAATCAATACACCCGCTTGATTACACACTCGCACTCAAAGTAATCCTCTCACTAGGATTCACTCCCTTACAAGTTGTAATCAACAAAAGTGTTTCCTCTCAAGATCACCCAATCTTGAGTAACTCACAGATATAAAGATAGAATGGTTACACATAAATCTTCTCTCACAGAAGTGTATGGATAAACACTGAAGTACTAGACAACTCATTTCACTCTCTAAGATATGTAGACATTGAAAGCCGGAATATTACCAAGGGGGGGTGAATTGGGGATATTAAATTTTCTTGCAAGTTAAACAAAAATAGCAAAGGAGGAAGAAGGAGATGGACACAAGGCAATTTATACTGGTTCGGTCCTAATCCTTGACCTACGTCCAGTCCCCAGACACACTCTGGGATTCCACTGACATATGATCAAATGATTACACACTCTGTAACACTCGGAGCAATTCTCACTCTTGAATTACACTCCCCCTTACAAGTTGTAATCAAATAACTCAATCCCAAAGTCCCACAACTTTGAGATTCTCACAAGGAAATAATAATTGAAGAATAACTCTCTGTAAGAGCAGATAATAAGAAACACTGAAGTACACAAAATCAATCTGAAAGTATTGCAGAGTATTAGTGAAAGTATTCGAAAGTATCACACAAGAGTATAGCGGAACTAAACTCTTGAGAGTATCTTTCTTTTTGAGCTTTGCGTTTTCTCTGCAGTGTGTTGTGTGTTGAGAGCAGGTGTGCTTCCTATTTATAGTGCTTTGAAGATGACCGTTGCTGCTTCTGTGTTTTGAATTCAAATAGAGATCATTCCATTTGCTGCATATTGAATTCCATTAATCCCCATAATCTGATCGGATTCTTTTCGTGATTCTCATTTGATGACATTACCCTTGGAGCGTCTTGGTCGTTCGTGATACTTGCCCATGATGTAGTGTTTTCTGAAAATAGCTTTAATGAACCATGATTCGTGGTTGACTATCCGTTTGAAAGAGATCACCCACGATTTCAGTGTCTTGTTCGTTTTCCACTTCAGAATCAATTGATAGCAATCATTTCTGATTTCCTTTCCTGGAGACGTCGTAGAACGAAACATGCACAGGTCCGAGTTACTCTGACATATCTTGATATATCTCGGCCTTGCAGAATCCAGTTAACTAAAAATACTTTAGAAAACAATCTCGGACAAGCTTGAACTCGGTTTAAGCAAAACTAGATCTCGGTCGAGTAATTTGATTTCGATATTATCTCGGCTCCTTGATGATCCGAGTTGGAGGAAACCGGTCGCACATCCAAACCCGAACCTCGGATGCCAAAGAGCTCATCAATCTCATAACTCTTCCCTGATCCCTGTCAGGCTTTGCTGGGATCCTTAGCCGGGTTGTCTTCGCCTGTATTCTCAGTAGTGTTGACTTTGCCGGGATCCTTAGCCGTGTTTGGCTTTGCTGGGATACTTGACTGGGTTGGCATAACAAATAACTCCATATAAAAAAAAACTAACATAACAAACTTTCTTAATTTATTCAAATTAGTCAACTAGCTTTATATTAAGGATTGAGGTAATATAACTGGATAAGAAAATGTAGCTTGCTTACCAAGCCATCCACTTGATAATTTATTCACCACAATCTAATAAACTTTATAAATGTCTGATCTGACTAATACATACATTCATTTATCCATACATATCTCAAAATCTGTTGAATGAATTCCGCAAAATCTAACAACACCTTCAGTAAAATTATACCAAGACATAGTTAATAAAATAAAGGGCTAACATAATATTTGGTCTCAAGTTTCAAACCATAGTTTTAGTCTCTAAAGGAGAAAAATGGTCCAAGTTTTTATTAAATCGTAGGGACCAAAGTTTTAAATGAAATAAAACTTGAGGGAGCAAAATCAAAATGAGAACAAACCTAAGAACCAAAGATTGTATTAACCCTAAAATATACAATTAACATAGGAAAAAAGATGCTTAATTAATAAATGAAAGAATGTATTAACCCTAAAATAAATGAAAGTCTTGAGACTCAAGAGTATATTATCGTATCAAGATCACAGTCAACATGATGCTTAAATTAATCTTTCATAGTAGGAAGAAGCTCAGATTGATTAGCTTTTCAAATCTTGATCATCCCTCTGACACCCGAGCTCCTCAGATTGATTAGCTTTCAAATCTTGATTATCTCTCTGCCTTTTCTTTTTCATTATAAGCTGATCTGCTGTTTTGCAGTGGAATCTATATGATAATGGCCTAGCAGCTCCTGTCTTCCGATCCCATCCTCTCACACAAAGGAACCCTATCAAATACAATTCCCACCACCATCACATTTTAACTCATTCTGATTATAAATTAACTAAAACTCAACGTCATCATTTCCATTATTACCTTTCCAAAAACAGTCTTGGATTTCTTCCAATGATGAATCTGCTTTGATACAAGATTGTCAAATATTAGGATATTACCATATATAAGTACACAGTCAAATCTATATTATGTTGCGTACGTACTACTTATTATATTGGATGTTGAAGTCCCAAAATATGCAATTCGAGTATCAAGATTCCACAGCAAACTTGTAGGAACATCTATTGGATTTTGACTAGAATCGGCATCAGCGAATACCTGAAAAACATGTTACAAAAGCTTCAGCTTGACCAAATGGAAATAATTAGGTCAATTTAGATGATCTACCTCATTAACTTGGAAGTAAGTCCCATTTAGAGGAAATCTCCCATTTGTTGCAGTTCGACAAGGTACCTGTTGAGTCAAAATGGATTGTTATTGACTTATTATTATTAAAATTAGAGTTTAAGCCATACAGCATCTAACTTACCAAAATAGTTCCTAGTACTGTCCAATTGCCTTCTTCCTTGTTTGAGCAATAACTTTGGTTTTGAGCTTCTTCTTTTAACTCTCCTAATTTTATACAAACCAATAAAATAAACTTTTACAAATCAATTGGGTGGTAAAATACACAGGCATTCAATTATTCAAACTATTATATGTATTTGATTCGTTTTCACAATTCTGCACCTTGTGTCCACATGACGAGAAGATAGTTAGATGGATCGTCATCTTCTCTCCTTGGAAACTGTAAATAAAAACTAAAGATTAAGAAGAAATAATTTATATGACAAACTTTTGTTTTGTTCTAAAAAAAAAAAAAAGGCGTACTTACCCCATTTAGAAGAGGGTGAGCATCAGGAAGCACATAACTTCATGAAAAGAAAGCACATAAGAGCAAAATTAGAAGACTGGGCATTTCTAGGTCTCAACAATTAAGAAGAAATGAAAGACTGATGTAATGAAACTTAATTTTAGATTGTAAAGCTATTGATTCAGATATTAAATTCATGAGGAAAACCTTAGACATTATGAAGCAATATTACATACAAAGCTACAAGGGAGTCAATAACTTACACCATGCGCTTTGTCCTTAAACGAGTGACACATTTTAATTCTGGCATAAATTTAGATGCCCTGTTTGGATCATAAGCAACCAGAACATTTGAATTCTCCATTTCATTTAGTTCAAAGTAATTGCCACCTGCTTTCAATTGTTCTTTTTCAAGCTTTAATGTTGATAACTCCTCAAAGTAATCATCACCCTTGCAAGAGTCTTCTACATCTTCTATTTGACCCATTGTATTTATACGGCTCGGTGATGCAGGGAGGTTATTTTCATGGATCGGTGATGCAGGGAGGTCAATAATTGGATCACACTGCTTTGTAGTTGTCTTTGCTATATCATTCACATTACTATCATTTTGAGGAGGCAAGGCAAATGTTGCACTGCATATATACAAAAAAAAAAAACATACTGAATTACATATTATATTTCCACACTCAATTTTCTAGCACAAAATTATGCAAATCAGACCCCTACATTTATTCGTTCATATATTCATGATTAAAAAAAGAAAAAAGAAAATAAAACATAAGTATTGTTTTGTGGACCTATATCACATCAATATAGGTGTCACTTCTTTTATCTTCATCTTTCTCCAAATGCACCATATACATTTACTTTTGATCAAATGTAGTATATACCTTGGAACAGCACTTGCAAAATGTTTACATTCTCTTTTCATTGGGCAAGCTTTGCAATTGGGTCGTCGCTTGGTGCAAAATACCTAAAAACAGGTGTATGTTATGAGTTAAATTTTCTTTCTCTAAAGAAAAGTGAACAATTAATGACTCAAGGAATGACAAATACCTTTCCAAATGTGATAAGATGATAATGCAACTGATACCTATATAGAGTAAAAAGGATGGAGAAATGAATTATTTATATGTACAAGTTTACAGCAAGTTGATAACTATTTTGAATTAAAATTATAGATAATAATAACAGGAAAAAAGAAAAGAAAAAGAAAACAAAAGGGTACTTACAATGTCGGTTGGTCAAGAGTACATAATCGAGGCCAAAGATATTGTTGCACCATGTCAATTACAGGATACCTATAAAGAGAGGAAGATAGTTAAAATTCCTCATATGATGGTAAGTTTAGCTTATAAAAGAGTTAAACAATCTAACACATACGCATCTAACATATGGAATTCAACTGATCCAGGTAATGGTTCAAGGGGAACCCATCCTAATCGAACTGCTATTCTTCCAACATTTACATCCACCTAAGAAATGCATTGTACATATAAAATTCATTACTATAATTCCAAAAATTTATTTCCTTAAATGTACATTTACGTATTTGTAGATTCTTACCGGAAAAGCAACTTGCTCAAGTGCTAAAAGTCTTATGCATTCCACACTCTTCAATCCCAACCCATAAACTTTTAGAAGATAGTCCCTGTCAATAATGTAGAGAATTTATTGTCCTTGTCACTTCATAATATATGTTTGGTTTGATGATGATGATGTCATCACACATAAGACTCACTTTACTTTTCTGGGTGGAGCATGTCTTAACCATTCAAGATCCATGCTCCCATGCATTTCAACCAACATATTGAGTAAAGCCTAGAGATAATAAAAGAAAAATATTTTCAGTGGCTATAATAGTAAAAATACATAAAAGTTCATAATTACTATCCGATGTAATTATTATATAAAACGTAATTGTACTGGACCTGTACTCTTTGTGCAATCATGTTGTGTTGACCACGACCTTCAATAGCCTTAGCAACTTTATCAACGTCTGCGCATCTCACCGCTTCCCAATCAACTGAGTCAGTATGATTATTATTTCGATGTGTGCAGTATTGTATATACTCTCGTCTTAATGATTCCCAATATTGCTTGTCTTCTTCCTCAGCTTCTTGATCCTCTTGCATCTTTCTCTCTTGCTCTGTTTGA
The DNA here is from genome assembly GCA_025563575.1 of Acacia pycnantha. Lineage (NCBI taxonomy): Eukaryota > Viridiplantae > Streptophyta > Magnoliopsida > Fabales > Fabaceae > Acacia > Acacia pycnantha. The sequence continues at coordinate 916,144 of JAMWYP010000292.1, forward strand.
TCACCTTTTTTCCTTATAGAAGTGGACTTTTTCTTGCCAAAAACCATACCAGGAGAATATAGTTTTTTATTCCCCAAGTTTAAACTATTATTTTCTGTACAAGATTGTGAGGAATTTTGTGAGGAATTTTCATGTTTCGATAGAGGTATGTTATCTTTTCTTTCCTCAGAAAAAGTTTTGATAGGAAAGGTAGATGCAAGACACATGTAGGCAGAACTGTTTACAATGAAAATTGAAACATAATTAATAAAATTTAACCGACTAACCATATCAAATATATTTAAACCATCAAACCAAACCTTGATAAATGATCCGAGACATTTTGGGTTAAGAATACTCCAATGACAGAATCTAAAACAGAACCTTTCCAAGGCAGAAAAGATCTATTTCCTGAAAAGTTTATAATTTTACCATCAATATACTTCATATCATGAAAATGTTCATGGTAATATTGATAAAAAGTATAATGCTTACCAAGAAAGTTATGCATGCAAGCAATAAAAGCATCCACTCTTCCTGAAAAAATTGATCTTTCTTGCTCCCAATATTCTCTGTTACCTTCATCTTCATCCTGTGACTTTCCATGCATAAGTAAATTCCATTCTTTTGAAGTTTCTAAATCAAGCTTAACCTTTCCTTTATAAGGGAAGGGCACACCATTTTGACTACAGTAAGAAATTAACTCAGTGTTAACTTTTACTCCTCGACCCTTTTTTATTCCTTTATAAGAAAGAAGCCTCCTATCTTGATTTTGGTAAGGAACTTCCATCGTAATGTTCAAAGACTGGAATTCCTTAATAAGATCCTTCATTGTCTTAGTTGGTATTTTCATTTTTCTTCTTGCTTTCGCTTTCCTTTCATCATTAGCTTCAGCCTTCTTTGCCTTCTTCATTCTCTTCCTCTTTAGATTGCAAATTATAATAAGACTATCTAAGTTGATTTTCCTCTTGGCATAATATGATCGCTTTCGTTTTTTGTTCCACTGAAATGGCAATTCCCGCTCTTTGATGTATAGAAATAATAATTCTCTGTATCGAGTCCTTTTCTTTTGAATTTTTGATCGCTTCCTTCTAGGAATTTTGAGTTTCATTCTCCTAATTTTTGTAAGTAAAGGACAACTCAGTATTGTTAAAGAATCACCTTTAAAACCCAATTCATCGAGCTCATCCTGCATATGTAGAGGTTTTTCATAATTTTCCTCTGGTTGAAATATCAAAGACCGCTTGTATGACTCTCGTAAAGAATCACCTTTGAGCTCATCCTGCACAGGTAGAGGTTTTTCAAAATTTTCCTTTGGCTCAAATGTCAAAGATCGCTTACATGACTCTCTTTTTGAATGTAAGGGACCTTTTTTTGATATGATATCCTCTTTCGGAGTAGAAATCAATTCATTTTGAACTTCAGCAAGATTTGTCCTATTGAATTTGTCTTCATCCACTTTTGAAGCACCCTCTTTTGATTCCTTTCTTGACTTTGATTCTTGAGTCCTTTTATAATTCTTATTGTCACCATTCACTATGAAAACGTGCTCTCTCTTAGTCTTGCTTTCATTAGGCACTTTGGGCGTTGTCTTCCGTTTCATTTGTCCCTTCACCTTAGGCCAATATACTTTCTTCTTCTTCCTCTTCTTCTTCTTAGGTGTTTCAACATAATTATGTCCACTGGCCTTTCTCTTATTGTCTCTTAAAGCAGAGGTAGCAAAGACGGGTAAAGATTCAATAAGTTTGGCATTGAGACCATAACCTATATTGAAAAACAATTGCTTAGAAAAATGCCCTTAACCTGAGTAAATTAGCACATTCACAATTTACTTATTATCATCAACATTTTTTGACCAAAATCATCATCATCACCATTACTTACATTGGGGATGAGTCACAGTTTCAATGTCTTCTTGTGGAGGTGCAAAGTTCAAAGTTTCAGCATAAATGGGAGAATTGAGTCTCAGGGGAATCTCCTTTCCTGGGGTTGGGATGCCAAAGCTTGGCGAAAATTCAGCAAATTTGTCATTAATATCGCAACCTGCATTCAAACATAAATTGCTCAAAAATTGCTGCTAACAATAATAAATTAGCTCATTTGGAATTTACTCAAAACTAATGACATTATATTTACTTTCGGATAATGGAGACGCATGGTACATGGTTGCTGATTCTTCATCGGGTATCGAGACTGCAAAACTAACCCTTTTGCTCAATGGAGTCGAAATGACTAAGGATTCATCGCAGATATGGGACAAGGGAGTAGACTTTGCGGGGGTGCTTGGGAGCCGTTGATTATCTCCAGTTAGGTCCTTCTTATTCCTCCTTTGATAGACGTTTAGGAATGACTTCTTCATTCAAAGAATATGAGCAAACCTTCAACTTTAAAAGAAAAAGTTCATCATAAGCCTAATTTGTATTTTTTTTTTAACTCATATTTCATTCATAGAAGACAAATCAATAAAATTTAAGAAGCATAGTGGAAAATTCAATATGAACTTTCACAGTGTCATGGCAAAAACTAAAGCTTCGTATCAAAATCTCAAATAGAGAACTTCAAAAGAAATTTGACTAGTCACAAATAGATAATATAATTTAAACCCTTGCTCTCTGTCAAAAATATATTCCTATTAGCTTCCTCCCATCTTTCCTCTCCTGCAAGAGTGACAATTAGAAAACTCTGAAAACACGAAAACCAGAGAAATCCTAGTTAAATCAGCCGCTACCCGGAGTCTTAAAATCAGTTTCGAGTTTGAAGACCAAAACAGAGAAGGTTAGCAAAATGTATAACAAAATACAAAATATTAATGTATGTCATTATTGTCTGTTTCACATTTTTTATGCGAGGGGGAGAGCAAGAAAGTTTATTGCTATATCTTTTGTTAAGTAATTTTAATTTCAAATAATCAAATGAAAAAATAAATTAAATTTATTGATCACAAACCAAATAAGAAAAATTCAGAGAATCTGGGTCATACTCATACCGCCTAAGCTGTGCTTTATCCTCAAGAGAAGCAGAGGAGCATTTACGTACTACAAAATAAGAGCAATGACAGCAACAGAAGAGGGTCGAAAAATTTGGGGAAGCCAAAGCTTTCATAAACTATTTGCGCAAATGGAAACAAAACTATGAATCACAACCTGATGAACGAAGCCAGATAAGCTTGGGCCTCAAGGAAAGAAGCAATTGGAAATCAATTCAAGCTCGTGAGGGGAAAATATGCAGCTCGTCAGCCTTCCGGGAAAACAGTTGATTTTTTTTTTTTTAAATATCCTGCAAAAGAGATGTGATGAGAGTATGGGGACTACAGAATCACTTTTTCAGTAGAGAATTAAATACTTGATTTGAGCGGCTGAAATAATGCATTTTACGAAGAAGAGAAAGAGAAAAGATATGAAGGGAGGAGTTGCGAAGGTTTCAGATTATTCGCTCTCACCGGCGCTAACGTTTATAACAGCAAAGAAAAGCAGCCAGAATCGCAACTGAAAAGAAAAGCAGCCAGAATCGCAAAAGGGGAGCCACTAAAGAAAACCTTCCTATCTGAATTTCTAAAGATTCTCTATGAATATTGCATTTGAATTTCTAAAGATTCTCTATTGATATTGCATTTGAATTCCTAAAGATTCTCTATAGATATTGCATTTGAATTTCCAAAGATTCTCTATAAATATTGCTATAGATACATTTAATGGGATCTAATGTATTTTACTATATATATATGGACAAATAATCTAATAAGTTTTATATATGGACAAGAAGTAAACCTAATAAGTTATAACCCTAAATCTTTCTTTATTTGTCAATTTTAAAAATTTAAGGCTTCTGTTAGGCTTTAAAATTGTGAAAATAATATTTTATGGTTAAATAATCTATTATTCAACCTGCATCCCCATAAAACTTATTATACATATAAATAATCTCCGCAAATCTCCGTGAACGCATGCATAAACCCTAAATTTTCAAAGATGTCTCAATATTTTTATCATTCTTCCATCGCAAAACCTATCATTGAATCACCGGTCCGTACCAAAAAATTACTGAAACTGAACAATCCTTCATTATATATATTACTCCTGTAATCTATTCTTAAAACCTGATGAACGAAGCCAGGTAAGCTTGGGTCTCAAGGAAAGAAGCAATTGGAAATCGCGCGCTAGGGAAAAATCAGCTCTTCAGCCTTCAGCGAAAACAGTATGGAGACTACAGAATCACTTTTTCAATAGAGAATTAAACACATATAAAAGAGATGAAGCTGAAATAGAGAATCAAACAGTATGAAGCTGAAATAATATATTTTATGAAGAAGAGAAAGATAAAAGAGATGAAGAGACAAGTAGCGAAGGTTTCAGATTATTCTCACCGATCGGTTTTGTGTGGCGCTTCAGAATATTGGACGCACAGAAAACAAAAGCCGCCAGATTCGCAACGGGAAGGAAGAACAGTCGAGCAACTAATGAAAACCTTCCTATTTGAATTTCTAAAGATTCTCTATAAATATTGCTACAGATACATTTAATGGGATACTATAATATATTTTATAATACATATATATGGACTAGAAGTAAATAAACCATTTTTTCCACATCATCTTTGTTTTTGTCCATTTAAAAATATTATCTTCACAAATTAAAATTTTAAGGCTTCTAAGGTTTTAAAAGTGTGCTCAGGTAAACAATATTTTGTTAATTCATCTATTGTTCCGTTAAAGGAGTATAATACCTATAAATAATCTCTGCAAATTTCCGTGAACGTGTCTAACCCTAAATTTTCAAAAATTCTCTATAAATATTGCTATAGATACATTATTTAATGGGACTTTTTTTTTAATGTAATATATAAAAGATTGCAGAAGTTTTTTTTTTTTTGGTAAATGCTATTCTATACCAACAGCTTTGGTTGAGGTGGTAGGAGGTCTTACCCGATAAAGAAGAAATCACAAGTTCGAAGATGAGAACCTTTGTTCTCTAAGCCTGAAGAGAAAAACCCTTGACCAATCAAAGAAAAATAAAGGCTGTTATGTCTATATATATGGACAGGAGGTAAACCCGAGAAACATTTTTTTCCAAATCTTTCTTTCTTTTTGGCAATTTAAAAACATTATTTGCACAAATTTAAAAGTTTAAAGCTTCCGTCAGGTTTTAAAATGGGAGAATCCCATTTAAATCCATTTGAAATACACAAATCTAAATTCTGGCCTACATTTTTAACAAATCCTTAAGCTGGCCAAGAGGACTTATTAGGGATTAATGAATATTGGTAAAAGACCATAATGCCCCTCTCATCATTCATGAGTCATCCGTAAAGAATAAGAGTAAGGCAAACTAGGGCTTTTGAGTGACAAAGTTAAAGGAGAGAAGAAATAGAGTCACAAAGAAAATCAAGAGGTAAGTTCTGAGAATTTCTCTTCAAACCTAGTATATAAAATCAAGTTAGTGCCAATGGAATGATGGAAAATGTCAAAAATGTCAACACAAAAATAAGTCTATGATATAGGATAATCATCCTAAAAGTGTAATATTCTCAATTTTGGGCCTAGAGATTTAGGAATTAGCCTATGACAGGCAGACGACTAAGCCCAGTTCAAGAAAAATCCCAAGATGTCTAAGAGATAGAATGCCTCTCAAGGACTATGTTGTATGGCCATACTGGGAAAAGGACCTAGTATGCGTAGGTCATAGAATTAAAGTAGCGGTGCAGAAGGGCACAAAATGCTTATACGGTGTCATTGGGTTGGTAAGGAGATGCCACCCAGTTATGTTATAATGTATGGCATGATTGGTCGAGCAAAATGTGCCAGTATAAGTGTACATATGGCATTTCATGGACAAACATATATATGTACCCTGAGTTTTTGAGAGAATGGGAGAGGATAAGATCAACTTGAAATATTTTGGCACATGTTGAAAGGAAAAGTCAACAAAGTTTATCCTATTATGCTACTTGTCTTGCTATGGTGACAAGTTGACTAGTCAATGGACACATAAGCCCATGTAATAATGAAGGATGGTGAGTCATAGGGACACCTAAGCCTTCATGCAATTAATGTGTTCTCATCCAAAATACCACGTGTCACTTTAGGGAAAAAAGTTTGACTTGATAAAAAGACACCTAAGCTTGACCGTTTATGGTATATTGATGACTCAAATTCTTGTCCAACAAGCCAAAGAGATAAGTGAACAATCTAATCCCAAGGTAACACTTCTCATGAAAGGAAGAGAAAGGGACAAGAAGAATATTCAAGAAGAACTTGCACATGATTAAGTCAAGAAACTTACATAGAAAGCTATCTCTTGATTTTTAAGTATGCTTATGCCAAGCCTATAAAATTTGATGACATATTAAATGCAATTTAAGGACTCAATTATCTTCCCAATAGGCCAAAGATTTCGGACAATAGAGACAAGAAGAAGAAAGAAACAAATAACACATAAAATGGTAAGAATTAAGAAGATAAGTTCATAAAAGTGCCAAGTGTTCTTGTAGGATTTAAAGATGGTTTTGAAAATGACATCTAACCACCTTTATTTATGACATTTTGAAGATCAAATATCTTCCTCCATAAGCCTCAGATTCGTCCAAAACAAGGAGGAAGAGAGAAAGTCAACAAAACTTGCAAAATAACCCAAGCTTAAGGGATATTTTGTAAGGGCACTTTAGTCATTTGATTTGGGAGATTTTTAAGTGTCTTCTTGACATATTTAAGACACTTTGTACTCCCTATTTTCATGAGTATTTTGACCAAAAGAGGAAAGAATCAACAGAAGTCAAGAGGAATTCTAGAAAAAAGTTGAAAAATCAAGAGAAAACAAGATACCTAGGTTGCCAAGTGTTTTCATAGGATTTAAAGATGATTTTGATAATTCGACCAAAAAAAGAAAGATGATTTTGATAAAGACACTTGGACATGCATAATTAGTGGTATTTGAAACTCAAATGCCTTCTTTCTCAAGCCATAAACATTGGCCACAAAAGAGACAAAATGAAGAAAGGCCAAGAGGAGTCAAGAATTTTCTAGAAAAAGTGAGAAAATTCAAGAGAAAGGAAGATAAATCAAAGGGTAAAATGGTAATTGGAAAAATAAGATATTTTGCTTGGTTCATGACTACTATATAAGGACTCATTCCCCTCATTTTGTGACACCTTGTCAACACACACACACACCATACAGAAGGAATGTAACACCCAAATTTTCAAAAGCAGAATAATTTTTTTTATTAGAGTAGAGCATCGGAGCAAATAAAGTATTGAGTAACTGATACAACATTAACTGTGCGCGTAGCTGTCTGTTCATAAAGAACGATACATTTATCGGTACATATCTTAAATATCTTCGATCGGGTCTTCACGTGTACTGTTTTCTCTTCTTACTCTTATCTTCCGTCCTTGGTTCCCCGAACCCTGATGCTATAGTAAGAGCTAAGGTCCAATACTCATCGGACCCCAGGTAACGGTTAACCTCATGCTTATATAAACAATATATGTATAGCAGATATTTCTAATATTACAGCAATGATCAAGCCAATCAGATGTATGATCAATCAATAGCAGTACAATCAGATGTAAAGTTAACTAGTCTGCACTATTCACCAGTGCCACGATAGCATGTCGTGCCCTCAGCGCTAGAAAAACTTATCGGTGTTATCATGACATAACCCGTGTAAAGCTGTATGTAGTGATCTAAGTCCCATACCTTAGTCACAGTGCATGTCTAAGACAGAGTCCCCTCCATGATTTTATGAAATTATCCGCATCATATATAAGCATACTATAAGCATCAGAGTCAGTGTTACAGTACACGTCCGTACCTTCGTTGATGAATACGGTACATCTGTCGGTTAGATCGCAATCACATATATCCTATAAGCATAAGATCGTATTTATTAATTCATAATTCATATCCTAACAGATATTTTACTCACAAATGACTATTTTACCCCTGACCTTAGAAAATCGCTAACCGATAAAATTTCGCCAGAGCTTCGCTACTCTGACTCCCAACTTTCAAAAACTTACTCCCTGCCATGTTTTTACCTCATCAGGCATATTTCAATGTAATGAGGCTTAAAAAAAAGAATAGGAATTAAGTTTCTTACTTCCTAGATCTAACTAGCATTTATACTAAGAACTATAAAACTAAAGACTAGAACTTAAAAGCTAAGGACTAGAACACTTACCCTTGAAGAACTTCCTCCTCCTTCTTGCTCCTACTTCTCTCTAACTCTTTAGAATGAGTTTTGGTGTGTGAATTCCAAATGAAATGAGAGGCTATTTGTAACATCCCAAATTCCATACTACAAATTGTGTCGGATGAAATGAGAGGCTACAACTATTGTACTGACATTGGTAAATGAGAACCGATAGAAATTAAATCGTAACTTGAAATATGTGAACTAAGTATCTAACATTAGGACATATTGTAAACAAGTGAATTTTTGTCCCTAAGTGGGATACCTCCGAAGTTATTTTCGTAACCGACGGGGTTTTTCCTAAAATGACTACAAGGCTGGAAAATACCCTTAATGGGACCATAATCTTTGTTAATCCAAATATTTCTCAAGTGATAGCATAGACCTCTAAAGTTACCTCAAGAAGTATTTGAGAATATTAAGAATATCCGATTAGAAACACCAAGCAGAGGAATTTATCGGTAGAAGAAAATCTCAAAGGGATATGATGACATGAGATGACATCATTTTTGGAATAGAGAAGGGGAGGGAGGGAGGCCAAATGGGTTGGGTGGTGGAGATTTGTTCTCAAAAGGAACCCTAGATCCTATGGTGTGAAGGAGAAGAAGTTCAAATCATTTACAACTTTGCCACACCTTTTCCCTATAAATAGGCCATCCTTCCATTTGAATTCTCACACCAATTGCTTAGGCAATTCGAATCGTAGAGAGAGGTTAGAGAGAAGGAGGAGCCCTGAGGAAGGAATAGCAAGGTTCTGGGTAAGTTCTTCGGTCCCTAGTTCTTGAAGTTCTAGGTTAAGTTCATAGCTTATGTTGTTTTGATCTTTAGTCTTCCAATATAATGTTGATATCATGTTTTATGATTAAATATGGTATTTATTTCAAAAGTATGATGGAGAAATAGATATGGCAAAATTTTGGAAGATTAGAGTCAAAGTAGCGAAGCTCTGGCGAAATTTCATCGGTTAGCGAAGTCAGGGGTAAAATAGTCATTTGTGACTAAAATATCCGTTAGGATATTGTTTATGAGTTAATGGATACGGTATTACCCTTTAGGATATCCGGGAGGTCCGGAGTTGGGTTCAAAGGGCCGGACGTTTGGCCATTTCACGGTGGAAGGTACGTTCGCGGCGTACTGTAACACTAACTCTTATGCTTGTTGTATGTCTATATATGATAGTTGTATTCATAGGCTAAGACTCTGTCTTAGATGTTTCATTATACATCCAACTATATACGGGTTATAGTCATAATAATGCCGTTAAGTTTTCCTAGCGTTGAGGACACGACCTTACATCGTGGCACTGGATAGTGCAGACAGTGAATAACATACATGAGCGTTGACTATGTGTGGTTATTGTTTTACATATGTGATTATGTACTGCTGGGATGTCATGAATAACTGTTACTCATATATTGTTACATAAGCATAAGGTTAACTGTTACCTGAGGTCCAATGGGCATTGGACCTCAGTCTTAAACGATAGTATAGGTAAGGATCAGGAATAGAGAAGGCACCGGTAGATGAAGCCATAAAGAGGAACCAAGGGGCAAGGCCGTGATAATGCACCGGTCGAGACAAGAGCCGGAAGAAGATTATCGAAGCCTATTGTCAGGCATGGATCTAATAACGTTACTTCGAACAGTTTGGTGCCGAAGGCAAGGCTAGTCTATGTGGGTCAGCCAATCAGTCGCCGTGAACTCGGTGAGGCCCCCATGATAGACACATACCTAACCATTCTGTTCAGTTGACGAAGTTAGGTTCATTGCCCCAAGTCTAGTCAAGGCTTGGTCTAAGTTGTATAGTTACTTTTTGAGAAAAGTAATTGTACAAATCTCTGTATATTGTATCAAGTTACAAATGAAATGAGAGGCTACAACTATTGTACTGACATTGGTAATTTATGCACCATGTATTATTTTAAAAATCATGGGGCAACTTATGTTCCCAAAATAATATTGGATTTTGCCTCTTTTATTTCCAAGGAAAATAATCCAAGAAATTACTAAAATTAGAGACAATATACTTTCCTATTTTTAATAAATATTAAATTGCCTCTTAGGATTTATTATAATATTCTCAGGGTATTTTTTGACCCATAAATGTATTTAGGCATTTTATTCCTTCTAATTTCAAGAGAAATTACCCTAGAAAATAGAATTCATAATTTTTGGGACCGCATATTCACCTATTTAGAATAGGTATTATTTATCAAAATATAATATTTAAGATAAATAATTATCTGGGTATTAAATTTCTCCCCCCCCCCCCCCGCGTTAAATTAAATTTCGTCCTCGAAATTTGTACGTATAACCACAAAGAAATAACCTAGACTTCTAGTCCTCGAAATTTGTCTATGCATACTCACTCAACATGCACCCTAACATTCAGACATCAGTCTTTATCCAACTTGTACTAAGGTATAGTATTAAATACAGAACTCACCTGTTCATTCTCTTAGTGCTTGGTTATGCAGGCTTCACTACCTGTCTCATTTAGCCTCTCGGCTTATCACACATTGGCCTTCCGGCTCAATCTATTATCACCGCACTGGAGATTCCAGCCTTACTGCCTAGGAAATCATCCTCAAGCCTTAGGCATCTCAACTACTACCTGGTACAATGAATGTTTTTGCCAGTCGTAAGATGTACTATAGACATACTAGTCTTAAGTCACATGACAATCAGCATCTCACGCAATGCTAAGTATCATCGATCTTATGGCCTAGGGACACCGCCCCGTGCATACCTGCACATTTAGGCCTTATTGCCTCGAGCATCTGCTCGTCTATTTCATCTAAGCCTTTCACATTCAAGCTCTCAGACTACTTTCTTAACACTATAGTTGACAGCTACTATCTGGCTTAACCAGCTCAGTGCTCTAGACCTTTCTACTAGTTCCTGTTCCTAGATCAAAATTTCCAATTACACCGCTTTTCCACACATTGAAAATTTTCCGTGGTCTTAGTATATTTCGCAATTTGCACTATACCAAAAAGTAATAGTGCTATCACATTTTCAAATTTAATCGCTGCCAACACAAATTCGTGAAAACATATTCACTGCTGAGTCAGTTTCAAAAAATGTTACTATCGACACATATTTCTGAGGGTATATTCCACTTTACAAATTGTTTTAATAACTGAAAGTTCACGCCACCATTCAATCACTTGGTACAGTGAGCGCTCTATCCCAATCCCCATATTCGGTCTCCTGCATATGCAGTACCGTCAAATAATATGGGAGAACCCCCGTCCCTCCCATAAGAGACCCAGTGTTCCTTACTGGCATATAAAGTAGTAACCCTATCTACCGGAAACTTAGTCCAGACTTAGTCAGGTTCCACCTATATAAAACAGACGCTCTTGGCGAAATGTTATGGATTGGGTGCGTTCTACTGTGGGTGCGGTTTTCATTTCCTCAAATCAAAATCCCTTAAAATCTATTTTTCCAAAAAGAACCTTTATCAAAGGCCAGCGATTTCAAACATTTCAAAACATCTGGCAAGACCCAGAAAACTGTGTACATCTACAACAGCTTCTGTCCTTTTAGTTCTGTACCACCTTTACCACAACAAAGTTGAAAACTCAGTTTCAAACTCTGGGTTCTAACAAACCCGTTTTATAAGACAACACCATTTAAAACTAACCATTACTGTGGTTTCAAATTCACTTGAAAACTCTTTTTCAAAAATTCATATGTTCAAAAGCAATTTCGAAGATACAAACACAGTAGGTGTATTGGCAAGTTAAAAATTCAACTTTTACAATCAACTCAGGAACCAGAAAACTAATCTTAGAAGGTCATTTACTAACTAATTGCATTCGGACCTCTGTCCTTGGCTACTCAACATTCGGCTATTACGGATATCGTCCGCTATTCTCAGGTTTCATAGTCTTTTCAAGACACTACCCGATGTTTATGGGGTCTGTTGCTATACTCTAGGACTTCTGATACGAAAATCGAAGTCTGAATGAAATTCTCACCCTGTGTGTCAAGGGAAGCGGTACAGAGAAGTTGGTACTTCCTAGGTTTTCCTATAGACAGTACACCTACTATTTAGGTTTCCCTGTAGAAACAGTGGCTTATTGACTAAGTTCCACGTAGGAACATAAAGTTACTAAGTTACCCTGAGGGGACAATCCCTGCCTTGTAGAGGCTGAACACCATACGTGCAACGGGGCGTGGCTCTGGGGACTGAGATCTTTGACCAAGTCCTTGATGGTGGTGGTCGATAGATAGAAAGGGGAAAGTACCCAGCATTTCTGGGGAGGCAGATATGCCATACTAGTACCTATGAGAAGTGTTGGTATGCAATGATATGTGTACCAGTATTAGTATCCAGATCCGATAGATGCTTTAAAGTTAAGCATACCTAGACGAGAGAAATCTCAGGATTCTTAACCCCTGGGAAGTAGCATAAGGATCTGAGATTCTTTAAGCTAAAGCATGAATACCTAGCGGTATGAAACATGGTAATCCTTTGGGATACTATGAGAATAGATAGAGTGATAGTCTTGAACCTGATGTTGGCAGAGATAGTGCTTAGGTCAATATATGACTAAGTATTGCCTATGTTCCAGTACCTGAGAGTAGGAACCCTGAGAAAGTATGAGTAAGGATACCTTAGGTTGTAATACCTGAGAGTTAGTTCCTTAACGGAACCATACAAAAGTTAGAACCTCAATAGCCATGGGTTATGGTTTCAAGGTGATACCTATAATCACAATGGTGTTAGTGACCAATAGATTTCCCTAAGAAGTGGGTGGTTACCCGATAGGGAAAATTGAGATACAGATGTTGCCTGGAGCTGGAGTGAGAGTCTGTAAGTAGAATTACCCCATATGAGATGGTAGAAATAGAAATAATAGAGTACGAAACCACTAAAGGTTAGGAATCCGGTAAGATTCGAGTTCTCGTTATAATGATTCAGAGACGATCGGTTGAAGACAGTACTACTTATGGGAAGCTTTGATCGGAGATGGCTACCTACGGGAAGTTTTGATCGAGGGGGTCTACCTACGGAGGGTTCTGATCGGAGGAGCTAACCATTCGGAGGGATTGAGTGAAGCGCCGAGTAAAGTATCGTGCGGTCGAGCCACCATGACAACAAACCGTAGAGTGCAACCGCCGTGATAACGAACCATACAGTAGAGCTACCAACGTATCGGTTCTCAAGGTAAGTACATTATAACGAATTCCGCATCTAATAGGTCCCCTATAGAAAGGATTTTACTTAGTTCACATATTTCAAGTTACGATTTAATTTCTATCGGTTCTCATTTATCCTACTTGCTTTTCAACAAATATCTCACCAAAATATCCATTTTTCTCTTTCCTTCCCACTTGTTCCACTTGCACATACACATTCAACACATTTTCTCTCTCCCTCCTTCTTCTAATTTTCGAATTCATGGGCAATTCTTGGCCAAGGATTTTGCTCCACCACTTGCACAAATATCCTATGTTCTATGTGTTCCCATTGGCTAATTTATTTTCACATGGATTAAGGCTTGATTTATTTGAACCATTAGATTAGATTTAAAAGATTAAATCTTGGCCATTGCTTAATGTTTGACTTGTCAAAGTGGATTAGCAAGTTTAATTAGAGCCTTAATCCCATGATTAATAATCCTTTGTTGATCAATTAGGCTTTAGGGATTTCATGTATTTAATCTTATACATTTTCTTAATCATTCCTAATTATTTAGCAATTATTCTTATGCTAATCTTGATCCTTCATTGGTCAATAAACTCAAATTAGGGGTTTTATATAACTAACTTTAGATATTACCTTCATTCATGCCAAAACAATTAGCAATTAATTACTTATCTAATCACCTACTAATTGTTGACAATTTTCTTAAATTAGATTAATTGTTTTCTCACAACTATTGTACTGACATTGGTCATTTATACACCATGCATTATATTAAAAATCATGGGGCAACTTATGGTCCCCAAAATAATATTTAATTTTTCCCCTTTAAAATTCCAAGGAAATAATTTAATAAATTGCTAAAATTAGAGACCACATACTTTCCTATTTTTAATAATTATTTGATTGCCTCTTTAGGATTTATCATAATATCTTCAGGGTATTTTATGACCCATAAATGTGTTTAAGGATTTTTAGCACTTTATTCCTTCTAATTTCAAGAGAAATTACCCTAGAAACAAAGTAATTACTCTACAAAATTTGAGACCACATATTCACCTATTTCTAGTAGGTATTTTTTTCTAAAATGTGACACATATCATAAGTGAGATTTTTAGGGTGTTACAATAAGTTGCCCCATGATTTTTAATATAATGCATGGTGTATAAATGACCAATGTCAGTATAATAGTTGTGAGAAAATAGTTAATCCAACTTAAGAAAATTATCAACAATTAGTAGGGGATTAGATAAATAATTAATTGCTAATTGTTTAAGCATGAATAAAGGAAATGTTTGAAGTTAATTATGTGCAAACCCTAATTAAAGATTAGTGACCAATGAAGGGTCAAGATTAGTAAAAAGGTGATTGCTAATTAATTAGACATGATTAAGTAATTTATAAGATGAATTACATAAAATTCATAAAGCCTAATTAACCAACAAAGGATGGGATCAAGGCACTAATCAAACTTGTTAATTAAGCTTTGACAAGTCAACATAAATCAAAGGATTGGATTGGAATTTAATAAGTTAATCCTAAGGCTATAGAATTGAATCTTTGTGAAACCAAGTCCACCAATGGGAGAATTTCCATTTAATTAACTATTAAATAATATAAGATAATTGAATTAAAAAGCAAATGAAAAATAATAAAGAGAGAGGGGGGGCAGCCGAATATAGTGAACGAAGGAGTGGAGTTAAAGAAGTAAACTTTACTAAGAAGATGTTGAAAAGTCAAGGTTTGCAACAAGCCAATGGGAGCTCTTGAAGATGGGATATTTGTGCAAGTAGATGAGCATATTCTTTGGCCAAGAAGTGTCCATCAATTTCAAAAATATGAAGAGGGAGGGTGAGAGAAAATGTTGAATATGGTGTGTGTGTGAATGCATATGCAAGTGGCCTAAGGAAAGAGAAAAAGAAGAAAAATAGATATTTTGTTGAAAAAGCAAATAGGATCAATGAGAACCGATAGAAAATAAATCATATCTTGAAATCTGTGAACTAAGTATTAAACATCAGGATATATTGTGAACGAGTGAATTTTTGTCCCGAAGTTGGTATTACCCGAAGTCATTTCCGTAACCGACGGAGTTTAACCTAAAATGACTAAGAGGCTGGAAAATACCCTTAGTGGGACCATAATCTTTGTTAATCCAAGTATTTCTCAAGTGATATCATAGACCTCCAAAGTTATCTCAAGAAGTATTTGAGAATATTAAGAATATCCGATTAGAAACACTGAGCAGGGGAACTTATCGGTTAAATCCATAAAGTAGAAGGGGTGACATCATGGGGATGATGTCATTTTTGGAGGAATAGGGGGAGGGAGGTCGGCTAGGTGCATTGGAGGGATGGGATGAAATTTTAACAAAACCCTAGATCTAATGGTGCAAAAGGAAGGAGAGAAAGTTTAATTAAATTACCAAGAGGCCACAACATTCCTCTATAAATAGACCTCTCCATTGCACTTCAAAACTCACCAATTCAAGAGAGCATTTCGAAAATAGATAGAGGTTAGAGAGAAGGAGGAGCTCTTGTGAAGAAGTAGCAAGGTTCTGGGTAAATTCTTCGGTCCCTAGTCTTAAGTTCTAGTATTTCATTCGGTAGTTTTAGTATAAATATTAGTTTGATCTTTAATCTTCCAAGTATAATTTTGATATCATTTTTTAGGGTTACATATGGTATTTATTTCGAAAATATGATGGAGATAGAGATATGGCAAAATTTTGGAAGATTAGAGTCAAAGTAGCGAAGCTCTGGCGAAATTTCATCGGTTAGCAAAGTCAGGGGTAAAATAGTCATTTGTGACTAGGATATCTGTTAGGATATTGTTTATGAGTTAATGGATATGGTATTACCCTTTAGGATATCCGGGAAGTCTGGAGTTAGGTTCAGAAGGCCGGATGTTTGGCCATTTCACGGTGGAAGGTACGTTCGCGGCGTACTGTAACACTAACTCTTATGCTTGTTGTATGTCTATATATGATAGTTGTATTCATAGACAAAGACTCTGTCTTAGATGTTTCATTATACATCCAGCTATATACGTATTATAGTCATAATAATGACGTTAAGTTTTCCTAGCGCTGAGGACACGACCGTACATCGTGGCACTGGATAGTACAGACAATGAATAACATACATGAGCGTTGACTATGTGTGGTTATTGTTTTACATATGTGATTATGTACTGCTGGGATGTCATGAATAACAGTTACTCACATATTGTTACATAAGCATGAGGTTAACCGTTACCTGAGGTCTAATGGGCATTGGACCTCAGTCTTAAATGATAGTACAGGTAAGGACTAGGAATAGAGAAGGCACCGGTAGACAGAGTCTTAAAGAGGAGCCAAAGGGCAAAGTCGTAATAATGCATCAAGGGTTGAGACAAGAGCCGGAAGAAGATTATCAGAGCCTATTGTCAGGCATGGATCTAATAACGTTACTTCGAACAGTTTGGTGCCGAAGGCAAGGCTAGTCTATGTGGGTCAGCCAATCAATCGCTGTGAACTTGGTGAGGCCCCCATGATAGACACTTACCTGGCCATTTTGTTCAGTTAACGAAGTTAGGTTCATTGCCCCAAGTCTAGTCAAGGCTTGGTCTAGGTTGTATAGATACTTTTTGAGAAATGTAATTATACAAAGCTCTGCATATTGTATCACATGAATATTCCTTCAGGAAATTTTTAATATACCAGCATACGCCTGGCATCATCATATGTCGGGGTATTTTTATACCAGCTACTCGTCATTGTCCATTTGTTAGTACATTGCTCTCCGTTTCCGCAATACTCTGATGTAGCACCTCAAACTCTGTCGAATTTTCTAAAACCAATTGTCATCCGACACAATTTGTAGTATGGAATTTAGGGTGTTACACTTATGGTCCCCAAAATAATATTTAATTTTTCCCCTTTTAAATTCAAAGCAAATAATTTAATAAATTGCTAAAATTAGAGACCACGTACTTTCCTATTTTTAATAATTATTTGATTGCCTCTTTAGGATTTATCATAATATCTTCAGGGTATTTTATGACCCATAAATGTATTTAAGGATTTTTAGCACTTTATTCCTTCTAATTTCAAGAGAAATTACCCTAGAAACAAAGTAATTACTCTAAAAAATTTGAGACCACATATTCACCTATTTCCAGTAGGTATTTTTTACTAAAATGTGACACCTATCATAAGTGAGATTTTTAGAGTGTTACATTTCTCCCCCCGTTAAATAAAATTTCGCCCTCGAAATTTGCTCTATATTAACTAGACTTTGTACTAACTAAACTTTGGACCATATGCTCCGGCCCGACTACAAGGATCTTCTCATGTTGTACTTTGATATATTGTGTTCCTGTGGCGCCCATACACCGCGGTAACACCAGATATCATAAATGTCTCCATGGCGCCCATACACCATGGCAACACAAGATACCTTAAATGTCTCCATGGCGCCCATACACCATGGCAACACAAGATACCTCATACTTAATGACACGATCATGGTCTGGTTGTAATAACTAAGAAACATGCATTAGTTACTAAAGGTTTTCACGTTAAGTAAGATAGCTATTGAGGTTCTAACTTTTGTATGGTTCCGTTAAGGAACTAACTCTCAGGTATTACAACCTAAGGTATCCTTACTCATACTTTCTTAGGGTTCATACTCTCAGGTACTGGAACATAGGCAATACTTAATCATATCTTGACCTAAGCACTATCTCTGCCAACATCAGGTTCAAGACTATCACTCTATCTATTCTCATAGTATCCCAAAGGATTACCATGTTTCATACCTCAAGGTATTCAGGCTTTAGTATAAAGAATCTCAGATCCTTATGCTACTTCCCAGGGTTAAGAATCCTGAGATTTCTTTCGTCTAGGTATGCTTAACTTTAAAGCATCTATCGGATCTGGATTCTAATACTGGTACACATACCATTGCATACCGACACTTCTCATAGGTACTAGTATGGCATATCTGCCTCCCCATAAATGCTGGGTATTTTCCCCTTTCTACCTATCGACCACCACCGTCAAGGACTTAGTCAAAGATCTCAGTCCTTAGAGCTGTAACATCCCGTTTTCCAAAAGCAGTATAAAATTTTTTCATCAGAGTAGAGCATTGGAGCAAGAGTGTAATTGATATATATATTCAAAATGCCCACTGGCTAATTATAACAGCGGTACAGTAACCGAGTATTTCAAAGGTGAAGTACAACAACCAAAGGAGGGCTTCCGCCGGAACATCAAAAGGGAAGTCTTCAGCCGGATCTTCTATGCGGACTGCTTGCCTCTATTCTCGGCACATAAGCCCCCAGGCAGATGTGTGGCCCCTAGCAACGTATTCTAACAACACATAAAATGTGTGGCCCTTAGCAAACGTATGGCCCTTAGCAGACGTACCCCAATAGCACAATAAGATGTGTAGCCCTTAGCAAACGTAAACATATCAACAGTACATAACATACAGCAGAGTCATCATCCATTACACATAGGCATACATATCACATATACGTATACAATAAACACCAGAGTTAGTATTACAGTACGCGAACGTACATACATACAATAAACATACCACATATACAATACAATACATGTAACACATATACGCATACCATAAACATCAGAGTTAGTGTTACAGACATACATACAATAAACATACCACATATACAATACAATACATGTAACACATATACGCATACCATAAACATCAGAGTTAGTGTTACAGTACGCGAACGTACATACATACAATAAACATACCACATATACAATACAATACATGTAACACATATACGCATACCATAAACATCAGAGTTAGTGTTACAGTACGCGAACGTACATACATACAATAAACATACCACATATACAATACAATACATGTAACACATATACGCATACCATAAACATCAGAGTTAGTGTTACAGTACGCGAACGCACATACATACAATAAACATACCATATATACAATACAACACATGAACACATATACGCATACAATAAATATCAGAGTTAGTGTTACAGTACACGAACGTACACACATACAATAAACATACCACATATACAATACAATACATGTAACACATATACGCATACAATAAACATCAGAGTTAGTGTTACAGTACGCGAACGTACATTCATTGACGAACGTAGGTATTTCTGACGGAAAACTAAAACTAACGTTTGACAATACAACAATGTTCGTGATTACGTATATCCTATAAGGAAAATATCACATTCTATTAACATTTGATATCATAACAGAATTTTAGGCATAAATGACCATTTTGCCCCTGATGCCCCTAATCGGCTGAATTTCGCCAAGATTTCGTTACTTTGACTCTAATCTTCCAAAATTTTGACATAACTCCGACCCCATCATGAATTTCGAAATTAATGACTAAAATACCCCTAACATTTGATATCTAATCATACTTGAAAGATTAAAGACCAAAACAACATCTCTACTATAACTACCGAATCGAAAACTAGAACTTAAGACTCGCTACCGAAAAACTTACCCAGAGCTTCGCTGCAAATTTCCCCGGACTCCTCCTCCTCTCTTCCTCCTTGAGAATTTCGAACTAGACAAGCTTCCTGGTGTGAAAATTTGAAGAGAGGTTGAGAATTTCATGCTTTATCAGACCAATTCCTAACCGTCGGATCGCACTTCTTTGAGTTGGCAAAATCCTAGCCCTCCAACACACCTCCTTACATCATTCTTCAAGACAATGAGGTCATCCTTATGATGTCACCCATGTGCTCTTTATGGTTTTTAATGATAAAGTTCCCTATTCGGTGTTCTAATCGCGTAATCTTGGAGAATCTCAAAAATCCGTAATCACAACTTTGAAGTTCTTTTCCTACTCATTAGAAATGTATGGGTTGACTAAATTTTTGATCCCTTTCAGGTCTTCTCCAGTCCTGGCGAAGATTTACGGAAAAACGTGTCGGTTACGGAAATAACTTCCGGAATTATCAACTTCGGGACAAAAATTCACTGATCCATAATTTGTCCAATTGATTACCAACTCATCCCCGTATATTGAGTTAGAATTTATTTTCTATAGGTTTTCATTTCTCAACTGCTCCTTTGTCCTTTTCGCCTTATTCCCTTATTGTTCCGTCGGTTTCGGAAATGACTTCTGGAGACGGCCCACTCCGAGATAAAAAAATCACTTGTCTATAAAATACTCTGACCTTAGAAACCTTGCTCATGGTTTTCTAGATAGGATTTAATCTCTATCGGTGGTCATTTATCCTATTTGCTTTTTCACAAAATATCACAACTTATATTACTATTATAATCAAAGTATCTAGATATTTTTTTCCTTCAATTCTTATCCTATTTTGACTCCTCAAAATTCGGCCAGCCGCTCCCTTTTTATTTTATTATTTATTTATTTTTTAATTAATTAATATTATAAAATAATTATTTTATAAAAAAATTTTACAAAATTTTCCTATCGGTCCATACTTTGATTTAGGCTTAAAATTACTTAATCTCACCAATTTTTCTTCATATCTTCCAATTAATTAGCAAATATATTTTATGCTAATTCTAGCCATAAACCACTAATTATAGGGTTTTACATAATTATCTTTGGATTTTCCTTGGTTTAAGCCCAAATAATTAGCCAGTAATTATTTAATTAATTACCCACTAATTGTTGATAATTTTCTTAAGAGTAAATACCATTTTGGGTCCCTGGAATAACATGCGCTACCCATTTTGCTCCCTGAGTAAAAAAAAATGTCATTTTGGTCCTTTTTAGGGACTAAAAACGATTTTTTGGGAATTTGTGAGGGATTAAAATGCCCACAAAAAATGACTAAAAGGACTAAAAGGGACTTTTTTCTTTTTTACTGTTTAAGGACGAAAAATGACATTTTTTTTACTCAGTGACCAAAATGGGTAGTGCGTGTTATTTCAGGGACCAAAAAGGGTATTTACTCTTTTCTTAATTAGAAAAACTCATTACCTCACAACTTTTGGACTTACATTGTTATTTTATGCTTTACATAAAATATTAAAAATCACGGGGTCAATAATGATCACGAAATACTTTTTAATTTTTCCCTCACTACTTTCCAAGGAAATCAATCCCAAAAATTGTCTAAATTAGAGACAACATACTCTCTAATTTTTAATAATTATTTTATTTCCTCTAAGGATTTTTCATAATTTCCTTAAGTCATTTTATGCTCCACAAGGGCATTTTGGTCATTTTTGACACATTATTAATTTTTCCTAATTTCCAAGAAATTTTCCTTTAGAAAATAAGATAAATTTAACATTCTTTTTGAAACCACATATTTACCTATTTTCAATAGGTATTATTTCCTAACTTATTATATTTATCATAAATACGATTTTTAGGGTATTACAAGAACCATGGCCCGTTGCACATATGGTGTTCAGCCTCTACAAAGCAGGGATTGTCCCCTCAGGGTAACTTAGTAACTTTTTGTTCCTACGTGGAACTTAGTCAATAGGCCACTGTTTCTACAGGGAAACCTAAACAGTAGGTTTACTGTCTACAGGAAAACCTAGGTATCGACTTCTCTGTACCGCTTCCGTTGACACACTGGGTGAGAATTTCATTCAGACTTTGATTTCCGTATCAGAAGTCCTAAAGTATAGCAACAAACCCCATAATCTGTGCTATCTCTACATTCTTTGGGTCTTAACTTACCCGAGCCTAACCCTTTTTCCTTTAGGGTATACGTTCTTTCTGTATCACATCACCAGTATTATATTAGTACTCTTAACCTAGTTGTCCATACAATGCTCTGAGACTAGCTATGAAGCTAGCTCTGATACCAAAGTGTAACACCCCAAATTCCATACCATAAATCGTGCCGGATGACACTTGGTTTTAGAAAATTTGGTGGATTTTGAGGTGCTACATCAGAGTACTGCGGAAATGGAGAGCAATGTACTAACAAATGGACAATGACGAGTAGCTGGTATAAAAATACCCCGACATATGATGATGCCAGGCATATGCTGGTATATTAAAAATTTCCCGAAGGAATATTCATGTGATACAATATACAGAGCTCTGATACCATAATTGTAACATCCCATTTTCAAAAGCCAAATAATTTTTTTTTTCTTTAAAATCATCAGAGTAGAGCATCGGAGCATAAGAGTAACTGATATATATTCAAAATAACAACTGGCGTATGTCTGACTAGTTGCCGTAGCGGTACATTAATCTGAGTGTTATCAAGTGTAAATACATCACAAAAAGAAATCTCCTGCCGGGTCTCTAAGCGTGCTGCTTGCCCTTCTCTTCTGCTCTCGGTTCTCCTAACCCTGACGCTATGTTAAGAGCTGAGGTCCAATGCACCGAACCCTAGGTAATGGTTAACCTCATGTTTATATACACAACATATGGATTATAGATATTCACAATACTAACAGAATTTGAACACACAACATATGTATCGCACCCAACCAATGCAAATGTACCGCACGCAACGAATGTAGATGTACCACACGCAGTGAATGTAGATGTACCGCACGCAGTGAATGTTCCCTTACATATTGTCACCAATAGTGAATGGGTCCCGAAAGCACGTAAACACACAAAAGATCACCAACCACATATACGCATACAATACTTATAATACATAAACGCATACGATAAACATCAGAGCTAGTGTTACTAGTACGCGAACGTACCTTCGTTGACGAAATACAGTACGTCTGTCGGTCGAGACGTGATTACAGTCATCCTATAAGGATGATATCGCATTTAATTCATAATCAACATCATAACAGGCATTCTAGTCATAAATGACCATTTACCCCCTGACTTTGCTAACCGACTAAATTTTGCCAGAGCTTCGCTACTTTGACTTTAATCTTCCAAAATTTTGCCATATCTCAATCTCCATCATATTTTTGAAATAAATACCATATTTAACCCTAAAATATGATATCAAAATTATATATGAAAGATTAAAGATCAAACTAACATTTATACTAAAACTACCGAATGAAATACTAGAACTTAAGACTAGGGATCGAAGAATTTCCCCAGAACCTTGCTACTTCTTCACAAGAGTTCCTCCTTCTCTCAAACCTCTCTCTATTTTCGAAATGCTCTCTTGAATTGGTGAGTTTTGAAGTGCAATGGAGAGGTCTATTTATAGAGGAATGTTGTGGCCACTTGGTAATTTAATCAAACTTTCTCTCCTTCCTTTTGCACCATTAGATCTAGGGTTTTGTTAAGACTTCATTCCATCCCTCCAATGCACCTAGCCGACCTCCCTCCTATGCAATCAATAAACATACCACCTATTGATTATGTACCTCCAAGTGATGTCATTTATCCTATTTGCTTTTTCAACAAATTATCTATTTTTCTTCTTTTTCTCTTTCCTTAAGCCACGTGCATATGCATTCACACACACATTTAAGACTGAGGTCCAATGCTCATTGGACCTCAGGTAACGGTTAACCTCATGCTTATGTAACAATATATGAGTAACAGTTATTCATGACATCCCAGCAGTACATAATCACATATGTAAAACAATAACCACGCATAGTCAACGCTCATGTATGTTATTCATTGTCTGCACTATCCAGTGCCAATCCCATTGGCCAAGAATTTTCACATGGATTAAGGCTTGATTTATTTGAACCATTAGATTAGCTTTAAAAGATTAAATCTTGGCCATTGCTTAATGTTTGACTTGTCAAAGTGGATTAGCAAGTTTAATTAGAGCCTTAATCCCATGATTAATAATCCTTTGTTGATCAATTAGGC
Organism: Acacia pycnantha; assembly: GCA_025563575.1. Classification (NCBI taxonomy): domain Eukaryota; kingdom Viridiplantae; phylum Streptophyta; class Magnoliopsida; order Fabales; family Fabaceae; genus Acacia; species Acacia pycnantha. Next base: position 940,260 of record JAMWYP010000292.1, read on the forward strand.
TTTAGGGATTTCATGTATTTAATCTTATACATTTCCTTAATCATTCCTAATTATTTAGCAATCATTCTTATGCTAATCTTGATCCTTCATTGGTCAATAAACTCAAATTAGGGGTTTTATATAATAAACTTTAGATATTACCTTCATTCATGCCTAAACAATTAGAAATTAATTACTTATTTAATCACCTACTAATTGTTGACAATTTTCTTAAATTAGATTAATTGTTTTCTCATACCATTGTACTGACATTGGTAATTTATGCACCATGTATTATTTTAAAAATCATGGGGAAACTTATGTTCCCAAAATAATATTGGATTTTGCCTCTTTTATTTCCAAGGAAAATAATCCAAGAAATTACTAAAATTAGAGACAATATACTTTCCTATTTTTAACAAATATTAAATTTCCTCTTAGGATTTATTATAATATTCTCAGGGTATTTTATGACTCATAAATGTATTTAGGCATTTTATTCCTTCTAATTTCAAGAGAACTTACCCTAGAAAATATAATTCATAATTTTTGGGACCGCATATTCACCTATTTAGAATAGGTATTATTTATGAAAATATAATATTTAAGATAAATAATTATCCGGGTATTACACTATTTATAGAAAGAAGCTATGACATTTTGGTAGTTCCTTTGAACTTTCTCTGCTGAGCTTCTGACCGTTGGATCTAGGGTTTTTTTCATCTTTGAATCCTCACCATACACCTCCCCAAAACGTCCTCTCTCTCCTCTCTCTTCCCTATCCTCCTCCACTTTAATGAAATCTTATCTCTTTTGGATTTCCCCTTACCGATTAATTCCCCTGCTTAGTGTTATAATCGCATGTGCTTATAAAATCACATATACTTTTAGAGATAAAGTTTGAAGTTTATGTAGTCTCTTGAGAAGCACTTGAAATAAGAAGAATTATGGTCCAATCAGGGGTTTTTACTTGCCTTTTAGTCATTCTAGGATAAATCCAAAAGTTACGAAAATGACTTCGGAGATAACCTACTTCGAGCTAAAAATACACTCGTTCATAATAAGTCCTTATATTTGATCTTTAGTTCACATATTTTAGTACACAATTTATTTTCTATTGGTTCTCATTTACCTGAGTCTTGAATTAATCCTAACAGCTTTTGAACTCAAAATATCTTCTTCATTTTGCTTGGCCCTCATTTGGCCACATCACACTTCACACACACACACACAAAATTTTGGTCCCCCTCCCCTTTTTATTTTTATTTTCACTTTGTTAAATAATTAATATTATATTATTTAGGAAATTTCTCATTGGTTGATTCCATTACACAAGGATTCTACTTTATGGTTAAATTATAACCCTTGGATTTAGCTTTATTAGATTTAATCTTAGCCCTTGATTTGTGTTTGACTTGTCAAAGTTAATTAATAAGCTTGATTAGTGTCTTAATCCTATGCTTTAATTAATAATCTTTAACATATCCTCTGTTGATCAATTAGGCTTTAGGGATTTTATGTAGTTAATCTTATACATTTCTTAATCATGCCTAATTATTTAGCAATTATCTTTATGCTAATCTTGACCGTTGGTCTCTAATTAGGATCATACATCCCTAATTGTGCCTTTAAAACATGCTACTTAATTTCTAATAAATGAAGATTTAATTATCTACTAATTGTTGACAATTTTCTTTAATTGGATTAATTATTTTCTCACAACTTTTGGGTTTACTTTGGTCATTTATGCACCATGCATCATTTTAAAAATCATAGGGCAACTTATGTTCCATTTTTAAATAAATCATTACTAAATTTCGAAAATTACATAAATATAGTTTTTATTGCAAATTTAATTTCCTAATAGTTGTTGCTAATTTTCTCTAATTGATTTAGGTATTTTGATGATATTTAATTACCTTTTATGACATAATTAAGATTATACTTAATTATGATAAATCTTAGGATATTTTATAATCCCTAATAGGCTTTAGAAAATTTAGCCTTTGGTTCTTCTAATTCTAGGAAAAAATTGTCTCTTTATGATTAAATTAAATACACTGCAAAATTTGAGACCACATATTCACCTATCTTCAATAGGTACTATTTGCTGAAATATGATGTTTATAATGATTATAAATTTTAGGGTATTACATTTCTCCCCCCGTTAAATCAAATTTCGTCCTCAAAATTTGCTCTATACTAACTAGACTTTGTACTAACTAGACTCCAGACCTTACCCTCCGGATATTTACTCTATCTGAATATTTTTATGTTTAAGCCGTTTTTTCTCGGTGATCGAGAATTCGCTCCGGCTCGACTACAAAGGTTTTGTCATGTCGCACTTTGATACCCTAAAGTGTCTCCGTGGCGCCCACATGCCGTGGTAATACAAATTACCAAAAATGTCTCACTGGCGATCACACGCCGTGGCAACATAAAATACCTCATACTCAATGATACGATCGTGGTCTGGTTGTAATTACTAAGAAACATGTAAAACGTTATGGAGGTTTAATCAAGTTCGGGGGTAAGGCTATCTGATAAGCGACTGATCCTCGCTATGCCAAAATAGCAAATGGTCCTACGTAACGTGGACTGAGTTCCCATCTCTTAAGCGTTCTACCGACACCGGTTACTGGGGATATTCTTAGAAACATATGATTATCGACTTCGAACTATAGAGGTCTTCTCTTTTTTGTCAGCGTAGCTCTTTCGTCTGCGTTACGCTGCTAGGGGTCGTCTCTTGATTACAGTGATTTCTTCGGAGGTCTGATTAATCAGATTTGGTTTAAGCAATTTCTGCTCAGATAAGGGTGACTGACACCTTCGCCCTCTCAATTTGATTGCATATACTTGGAAAACACTAGACATCTAGTCTATTCCCTTACTATGCATGCTTATTTAGCACGTACTTTAATATTCAAACAATAATCTTAGTCACTGTAACAATTAGCATTTCATACAGTGCTAAATATCACTATCTTAAGGCCTAGGAATACTATCCCGTGCACACTTGCACACCCAGTTCTTGAGCATCTGCTCATCTATTTCTTTTGAGCTTTTCCTACCAAAGCTCTCAGACTACCTTAGAGGCTCCATTATTCCTTAGGTCTTTAAGGTTTTTACTAGTTTCCATGCAAGAATAAGTATTATTTACTGTATTTAGCAAATTCTTCCTTAGTCAAAGTAAACACTATGCCAAGCCTTTATCATAAAAATGAAGATTTAAATTCTAAACATTTCTATCAGTAGTGAGGAAAAATCAATGTATCACTTACAAAGTAAGTGAAAAATAACTTTAACGAAATCCAAAACAACTTTTAAGTACCATTTAGTTACCATGAAATTCACAGGGCATTACTAAGTTTATGTCTATTACTTTCTACAGAAACACAATAGCGACAATTGACATAATAAAACAAAATTCAATCCTCAGCTACTACAGTAGCAAATAAAGTTCAAATTTCTGTTTTATATATTCCAAATCTAATGGTGTGGACCAAAAATTTCTCACACAAGTATTGGTGTAATGGTGCACTCAATTAGGGTCTCAGAAGTACCAGTACTAACATTACTAACTGTTAATTTAAAGATCAAGATTCATTTAAAGTGCATGCTCAAAATTTCTTATTTTAGAACTTCATTTCAATTCTCATGGGTTCCGTTTTTACAAAACTCAACAGACAAACTTCAAATTGCCAAGTCAAATAAGTCATACTATCTTGAAGACGTTCATCTAAACTTTAAGACAAACAAAGATTTATGATGTGAAGTTATTTCACTATGAAATGTGATCAGGAATCTCAATTTCACTGGACCATAAGTACCATACATTTTAAAACAGGGTTTTAATGCATGCCATAAAATTCAACCGAATATCACTTCAATAGTTAAATCTAGTTTATTCATTACGCTTTAACTAATTACAATATGCACCATTCGATATCATACCAATGATAAACAATCAAGTTTACAACAACAAAGATTACCACAAACAATGGTCGATCAGGTATTTTTGAGAAAAATAACATTAATCATATCTATTAGTCCAAGTGTGATATCAAAAATTCAGAGATTGGGAATGCACATACAAAATTGAACTTAATATAGTATACTCCAAATTACTTTCATGAGTTTAATCCGTTAAAGATTTTCTTGTATAATGAAGTAAAATTTCCGAACTCAGATTTAATATAACCAAATGAAGCAAGTAATATTACAAGAATGTACAAGTCATAGTTTTATTAGATATGAAACTTCTTTTCACAAACCACTTAGATTTCCAATTCCTAATTAAGTGCTACTTCCATCTTACGCCGAGCTCTCACAAAAATTCCATGCAGGTATCATAATTCAAAGTTCTTACAGTTAGCTGGTTGGATTATAATAATTACATGCATCATCCTTAGTGAAATACCTTGACAATGTGCACTTAACAATATTTAACAAATTTGAAGAAGAATAATTTTCAAAATTTAATTTCATACCAACTTAGTTTAGGAAATTTGAATGAAATTCTCAAAGTAGATTTTAGGTGAACAGTTATTTTTGACATCATGCTATTTGGAAATTTTCAGAGATAAAATGAGTGTTCAATTTCATGTATATAGACATCTAGATAGTACTGGAAGCAATAACTCATACAAATTCAAAGTCTAAATAACAAATATCCAATGCAATCACATATACCATGTTCAACAACTAGCATTTGAGAACAAAGGGAAATTCTTTATGACTTAATTTACCATTTTTAGTAATATGGTTTTTCCAAAATTCAGGGAAAACTTAATAGTAAGTCCTTCCTACTTTTAGTAAATATTTTTACTCAAAAAACCTTTAGAAATGTACTTTTCAACAAAAGGAATAGTACCAAGTGCATGTTATAGAATATAACGACTTCCTTTCTTCATTATTTAGAACAAACATAAAAGAACATACAACAAAAAGATGATCACAAAAGATTTCTAGTGCCACATTACAGAATATCAGATAAAGATCTAATTATATCCAAATCTTTTAACTTCTTCCTTATCATGATGGTTTTAATCAAGAAGCATTAACCAAACATGCCACAATATAGAAACCTTTTCATGCTTTGTAAAGAAACGTACTACTTGCAATTTTGACCAATTGATGGTCTCCACAAAAAGAGTTCATACAGGGTATTGATTAATGTGTCACCCATTTCAACAGTAATAATGATGTCAAAAACTCTATTTAATAAGACACATATTTTCACAACCACGATAAGAAAAGGATCTTTGAAATTTGTTGAGACATATTAAAACGTGATCAATAATAATTTTTCACTTAACACCCTACTTATGTGCTTCCCAACGGAATATTTTTCTTTCAAGTTTACATTTAAATCGTTAATGTAGATATTCATTCCTACGTAATAAAAGGAAACCAACTACTGGCTTTTCTTAACATATACTTAGATACTAATCTACTAATATTCTTTCTTCCTTGAGTAGATACTCCATAAAGGAATCTTCCAACACTAGTCAATCTACTCACCACTAGACTTATTAAAATAGCTCTGCTATCCAGGAAAACAATCTGGCATAGTGGAATAGAACAAAAATGGGCTACCTATAAGGCCTTCAATGATGCCTCGATTATGATTATGCCCGGGTTCATATGATGATCGAGACCCCAAAGAACATTGGGCCGGTAGTTATGTCCTACTATTCCATACTATGTTCGGCTATTCTAGTATAACTTCCATTTCTCAACTACATGCTATCTAAATCTAGCCTTTGGAGATGATACAGAAAGGAGTGGAAATCGGCTATACATTTTCCTTCTAAAAGTTCATTCACCCTTTTAGAAGCGATCTCGAGGGAAAAAGGTATAGGGTTTGTGTTACCCGATCATTTAACGGGTAGGGAAAACCCTTGCGTCACCTTTGCTCGTAAGTCGCCTTGACTCTATTCAGATGCTAGGGGTATGTCCCTTTGCTAGTCTTACCGTATTGATTTTTCATTAGGTACTCCGTTCGTAGAGTACATATAAGCCTTCTGAATATGTCTCAGCAGATTTGGTTCATAGAAAGATTCACTCTCCAATTCATCTTGATGGCTCAACGACTGAAGATGCTCACAGTTTATTGGATGAATGATCCAATCTGATAGGTATCTATGGCTCAGAAGGTATACTAGCCATCGATTCGAGATAGTACAAATAATCAGGGTTGTGTACGGGTTCAGAGTTGTATACCGACTCAAATGGGTATATGTTCGAAAGTTTACGGTCATAAATGAGCGTAAAGGTTTTTCCCCAAGTTAGGGTAATGTACCGACTCAAGGTAGTATACTGGTTCGAGATGGTATACCGAGTTAGGATGGTGTCATTATCCAGAACAAACTGGAGATTATCAGAGTCTGCAACAGAGTTGATGTCAAAATCTATGATCTCCGGGTAGTCGAAGTTGTCGCGTACCGATGAGTGAGGTGAATTATCAGGGTTATCAGAATTATCAGGGTTATCAGAAGTATTAGAGTTATCAGAATTATCAAGGTTTTCAGGATTATCAGGTACTGGTATCGGCATAGGTACAGGCGGTGGGAACACCGGCCCTGTGTTCAGTCTTAACCCTATCATATCGGGAACTACGGATATACGCATGGTACGTCTTACTTGTTTTATAATAGTTTATGTTTGGAGATCCATCTCCGTCCATCACTACAACGTCACAATAGGATTATACCAGTACACGATCGCAGTCTGGTTGTAATAACTAAGAAACATGGAACACGTGATGGAGGTGGTTCACGTAATCATATGATTTAACCGAATGGCTATCACCTAATTCATATATTGCATAGAGAAGATTCCTTTTAAGAGAGATAGTACCTTGGACCATCTCCGGAAGTTCCCTGTCCACTGTATCGGTTAGTGTGTACATTCGGCCCGAGTTCTGTGGTCTTAACTCCGCAGGTTCCTCAGGACAGTTCGCGATAAGGTGTCCTGGCTTCCGACACCTGTAGCAAACCCGTCTTATATAACAGTCAACACCAGGATGGTACCTTCCACAATTTGGACACGGTTGGGATCCCGGCATTCGTGGGTTGTTCTGCTGCCTAGACCGGAATGGCATCTTGCTTTCTCTTTGAGAGTCACTCCATGGCGCCTCTCTCTTTCGCGAGGAATTCCCGTGGCTAAACTCGCTACGACCTGCACTGCTACTGTTGTAATTCTGGGATTTACGCAGCTTCTTTAGGTTACGCCCAATTACCCGGCATGATTCTACCGCTTGAATCAATTCCGAAGACTGTTGAGACATATTCGGGGGGTGCAATATTTATGGGTTCAGGATTATAAATAGGTTTAAGCGGGTACTCCGGTTCAGAATGATACATGGGTCCTGGTTCCTGAATACGTGTAGGGGAGTATAGGTTCAAGAGCTCAGGGTTGTACTCAGGTTCAGGGTTATATTCTGGCTGAAATTGGTATTCGGGTTCAGGAAAATACTCAGGTTTAGGATTGTAGGTCGGTCCTTCTTCGTCCATCTTTACTGTATCCCATGGAAAACGTTAGACATATATAAGGAAGACAACGATTAGTTTATCACAGACTTTATCACACTAGTATTCAAACGAATGGACACTAGCAATATTTCCCTCGTTCAGGATTTCGTTGGTTTGTTCCACCCAAAAACGGGTATGGAAATATGTAACAGAAGTTCTCAACATAGGTCAAATACCGCATGTATTTATCTTTGTCGGTCAGAGAGTTTTGTCCGGCATGGCTCAGCTTCACATATAAGCTCTGTGCTAGGATGGTATTACCATCCAGTACAAATTGGAGATTATCAGGGCTATCAGAATTATCAGAGTCTGCGTCAGAGTCGATATCAAGATCTCTGATCTCCAGGTAGTCGAAGTTGTTGCCTACCGATGAGTGATGTGAATTATCAAGATTATCAGGGTCATCAGGATTATCAAGGTTATCAGGGTTATCAGGGTTATCAAGGACTGATATCGATATAAGTACAGATGATGGATACACCGGCTCTGGGTTAGAGTGATGCACCGACAGAGGGTGGTACACCGGTTCAGGATGGTATACCGGTTCAGACTGGTATACTGAAGTAGGTGGTACACCGACCTAGGCTTATATCAGTACTCATTTTCAAAACATGCTCTTTAAAAAGGCGTAGAGCCTAACTCCGTTACTCAAACCCATTGGCCAGGTAGGTATCTATAATGGGAGTCTCACCGAGTTCACGATGACTGATTGACTTACCCACATAGACTAGCCCTGCCTTCGGCACCAAAAGGTTTGGAATAACATAGTTAGATCTATGCCAGGACAACTGCTCTGATACCAAAAATGTAACATCCCATTTTCAAAAGCGGAATAATTATTTTTTTCATCATATCATCAGAGTAGAGCATCGGAGTAAGAGAGTAACTGATACATATATTCAAAATGCCAACTGTGTAGGTCTGACTAATCGCAATAACGGTTCATTAATCCTTATGTCTATCATAAACGTAAGTACATAACAAAAGAAAGTCTTCAACCAAGTCTCTAAGCGTGCTGCTTGCCCTTCTCTTCGGCCCTCGGTCCTCCCGAACCTGAAGCTATGTTAAGAGCTGAGGTCCAACGCGTACCAGACCTCAGGTAAAGGTTAACCTCATGCTTATATACACAATATATGGGTTACAGACATTCACAATATTAACAGTACATGAGCACATAACATATTTATCACACACAACAAACATATCTCAATAGCACATAAGCCCCCTAGAAGATGTGTGGCCCTTAGCAAACGTATTCCAGCAGCACATAAGTCCCCTGACAGATGTGTGGCCCTTAGCAAACGTATCCCAACAGCACATAAGTCCCCTGACAGATGTGTGGCCCTTAGCAAACGTATCCCAACTGCACATAAGTCACCTGACAGATGTGTGGCCCTTAGCATGCATACAGTTATCTTCTAACACCTATATCCATTCAATAAACATACCACCTATTCGCATACAATACACATAACACATATACGCATACAATAACCATCAGAGTTAGTGTTACAGTACGCGAACATACCTTCGTTGACGAAATACGGTACGTCTGTTGGTCGGAACGTGATTACAGATATCCTATAAGGATGATAACGTATTTATTAATCAAACAATATCATAACAGTCATTTTAGTCACAAATGACCATTCTACCCCTGACTTTGCCAACCGGCGAAATTTCGCCAGAGCTTCGCTACTTTGACTCTAATCTTCCAAAATTTTGCCATATTTCTATCTCCATCATATTTTCGAAATAAATACCATATTTAACCTTAAAACATGATATCAAAATTATACTTGGAAGATTAAAGATCAAACTAACATCTATACTAAAACTACCGAAAGAAATACTAAAACTTAAAACTAGGGACCGAAGAATTTACCCAGAGCTTTGCTACTTTTCCTCAAGAGCTCTTCCTTCTCTCTACTCTCTAAGATTTCGAAATGTCTAAGAGGATTTGGTGTGAGATTTTGCAAATGGAGCAATGGCCTATTTATAGGCAAAAACTTCACTATTCATCACTTTTTCTCCTTCAATTCTAGCCCTTAGATCTAGGTTATTGATCAACTTCCAATCCTCACCTTTGCATGCCTTTGCCGACCTCCCCCTTGCATCATTCTTCAAAATATGAGGTCATCCACATGATGTCATTTACACGCTTTATGAGTTTCTACCGATAAAATCCCCTGTTCAGTGTTCTAATCGCGTAATCTTAAATAATCTCAAATATTCCTTGACGTAACTTTGGAGGTCTATGATATCACTTGAGAAATATTTGGATTAACAAAGGTTATTGTCCCATTAAGGGTATTTTCTAGCCTGTTAGTCATTTTAGGACAAACCCCGTCGGTTACGGAAATGACATTGTGTAACATCCCAACTTTTTAAAGCAGTATAAATTTTTTTTTTATCAAACATCATTTCAAAATGATCAGAGTAGAGCAACGGAGCAATTGAGTAACTGATATGTATATATAAAGTGCCGTAAGTCTGGCTGGATACAACAGCGGTACAGAAACCGTGTGGTTCAAAAGTGTATAACAACATAAAGAAATCTTCAGCCGGATCTTCAAGCAAGTCTCCCGCCGAGTTTCTACGCAGGCTGCTTGTCTTTCTCTGCAGCTCTCAGCCCTCCCGATCCTGAAGCTATGTTAAGGGCTGAGACCCGCACCGGATCTCAGGTAACGGTTAACCTCATGTTTATGTATACAGACAGCAGACATTAACAATACTAACATCACTCTATCACAACCCATGCATATGTATTGCCCCCAGCATGCAGACATATTGCACCCAGCATACAGACAGATTGCACCCAGCATACAGACATATTGCACCCAGCATACAGACAGATTGCACCCAGCATACAGACATATCCTCTAACCACTATATGTACTCAAACAGTATAACACTCCTACACACATACCACATATATGCATACCATAAACATCAGAGTTAGTGTTACAAGATGTACGAACGTACCTTCGTTGATTCGTGAGACGTACTTCCTCCGAAAATCGTATTTTACTGGAAAATCGCGAAACATCCAACTGTGGCACGTCTGGGCAACAGAACGGCAAAGCAGATCATAGTTTCTGATATCCTATAAGGGTAATATCACTTTCATTAGTGATTTGACATTACGACTGTCATTTTAGGTAAAAATTACCATTTTGCCTTTCTACCCCTAATTGGCGGAATTTCGCCAAAGACTTCTTCATTTACACTTTTAGGACTCAATCCCTACCAAGTTTTACCTCTTTAGGCATCTTTCAATGCAATGAGGCCTAAAACAATAGTAGGAATTTCACTCCCTACTTACTAAATCTATCTAACAATTCTACTAACTACCGAACTAAAAAGCTAAAGACCGAAGGACTTACCCGTTGAAGACTTCTGCAAAATTTTTCCAGAGCTTCTCTCTCTTCTTTCTCCCTCTAGATTCAGCCAAGGAGGAGTGAAAATGGTGTGAAGAAATTCCAAGAGCAATGGCTTCTATTTATAGAGTTTTTAAGGGATACAAATGGAATTTTGCAACTTGTTCTTAACCATGGAAATTCAAAGCAAAATGGTGGTTAATCCTTGTCCATTGAAGCTTGTTTGGCCGAAATCTAGGGTGATGTGGCTGCCAAAGATTGGTCCAAAAATGGTGACTTGGTGTGCTTTAAGCCCGGTTTAATAGAATTTCCCCGATCGGTACCCGGTTTAATAGAAGACATCTTCTCACTTACTAGAAATGTCCAAGTTAACCTAAATTTTGATTCCATATAGGGCTCCAACAGTTTCGAATCATCAACTTCTCGGACAAAAATTCACCGATTCCAAATATGTCTAGATAATTTGAAACTCATTTCTAGATATTGAGTTAGAATTTATTTTCTTCAGATCCAAAAATGTGCCTATCTACATTTTTCCCTATTTTGTTTTATTAGGAAAATGCACAATCGGCTTCAGAATTAACTTCCGGAAGAGTCTAACGGAAGATAAAAATCCACTGATCAATATTTTACCTTGACTTTGGAAAATATATTCCTGGATCACTAGATAGGATCCGTTTCCTATTTAGTTGATCATTATTCACTATTTTTAATTATAATATATATAATATTGCAAGTTGCATGAAAAATCTAGATATTAAAATTTTCATTCTTATCTTCATCTTCCCTTCAATAATTCGGCTGGCCCTAAATATTTAATTAATAAGTATTTATTTTTTATTTAATTAATTAATTAATTATTTATTTATTTTCAAAAATTTCACAAAATTACCTAATTGGTCCATTCTTGTATTTAGGCTTAAAAATACCTAAACTCAACTATTTTTCTCCAAAATTTCCAATTAATTAACAAATATATTTTTACTAATTTTAAGCCAAAAACCACTAATTTTAGGGTTTTATACAATTATTCATGAATTTCCTTTGCTTATGCTTAAGTAATTAGCCAATAATTACCTAATTACTTTATTATCAATAGTTGATAATTTTCTTAATTAGTATGCCTCATTACCTCATAACTTTTGTATTGACATCTTTGTTCTCATGTCTCCTGCATTATCTTAGCATTTACGGGGGCATTATGGTCTTTTCAATACTTTTTGAGTATTCTCCTTCAATTTCTCCAAATTTGTAACTTAATAAATTACCTAAATTAGGGACAATATCCTTCCCTATTTTAAATAGATATTTACTTGCCTCTTTTATAGCTTTCACAGGGTATTTATAACCCATAATGTGCTTAGGGACCTATTTGCAAATTTCCAAACGTTTTAGGACCTAATTGCAAATTATCTAATTTCAAGGGAGATTACCCTAACAACAAGGTAAACTCAATACAAGGTGTTTGAGACCTCATATTCACCTATTTTTTAATAGGTATTATTTACTCATTTTATGATTTTTACCCTAAGTCAGATTTTAGGGTATTACACATTGGGTAACACCAACTTCGCGACAAAAATTCACTTGTTCACAAAAAGTCCTGATGTTAGAAACCTAGTTCATAGATTTCAAGTTAGGATTTAATTTCTATCGGTTCTCATTTATCCTATTTGCTTTTTATCAAAATATCTTTCTACTTTACCTTTTTTTCTTCATCCACTTGCTATGCATTCACACTACACAATTCAACATTTCCTCTCTCTTTTTCTTTTCAAAAATTTTGGCTCCCCTCCCCCTTTTCTTATTTTTCATTTTTTTTATTTAATTATCCCTCATTATCTTATATATATCAGCTAGAAATTCTCTCATTGGTCCTTACATATTTACATGGATTTAGACTTTTTAATTTGCTAGAATTATTGTAGGCCCTTGATCTTACTTTATGGGATTCAATCTTAGCCATAAATATTTAATTAAGGTTTGTTCATAATTAACTTTGGACATTTCCTTTGATTCATGCTTAAATAATTAGCCATTAATTATTTATTTAATCACTTTCTAATTGTTGATAATTTCCTTAATTAAGATTAATCATTTTCTCACAACTATTACATTGGCATTGGTAATTTATGCACCATGTATTATTTTAAAAATCATAGGGTCACTTATGGTCCCCAAAATAATATTTGATTTTTCCCCTTTTAAATTTCAAGGAAATATTTTATTAAATTGTCAAAATTAGAGACAACATACTTTCTAATTTTTAATAAATATTTAATTGCCCCTTAAGATTTATTATAATATTCTCAGGGTATTTTATGACCCATAAATGCATTTGAGGATTTTTGGCATTTTATTCTTCCTAATTTCAAGAGATTTTACCCTAGAAAAATAAGATAAATACACTCAAGGTTTGAGACCACATATTCACTTATTTCTAATAGGTATTATTTACTAAATTATGATACTTATCTTAAGTAAGATTTTTAGGGTATTACACAGTGCCTCCAAGCCCAAGTGCTATGCCTCCATATTAGTGTTACATTGATTGCCCTTTGTTGGGCCATACTTTGACTGGGCCTCATATTTGAGTCCGTAACAGTTGCCCCCAGCCCAGTAGTCCAGGTCTTTGGGCTGTCGGGGTGCATTAATTGTTTAACCCGGATCTCATTTTCGAGTTTGTTCAACTTTCTATTTGAGGTTGGATGAACTTCAAACTTATTTATTCTTTGTGAATTGCCCCAAAACATATAGTTCGGGTTAATTCGCTTGGAAAATTTTCTATGCCAGGCATCCCAGTTTCTGAGTTTACCTATTTGAGCAATAGGTTTTCCCCAATCAAGGATTTATTTTTCTTTCACTTCTTCATTCTTGTTCACTAGTAACGTTCAAGCAACCGGGATAGCATTTGAAAATTCACATAACCCGTGAGGGCTTCCGTTTCTTCTTTTTGCATCACTGACAATTGTACGGTTGCCACCTAGCCCAGTAATCCAAGTCTCTGGGCTGCCGGGGTGGATTTATTATCTTACTCGGACATTGTATCCAAGTTGCTACGACCTTTTTGATTTTCATACATCTTCGGTTTGAGTTTCGACGAACCCCAGATTTGCTTGTGTTCTTGTTGTAACTTGTCCCCAGAAATATATTCCAGGTTACTTGACTTTGAAACTTTGTCTATTTCTTTTCATGATTGGCAGGTTCTCTTCTTTCAACATTCGGGTTTCCGGGTTTGTTTGTTTTAGCACCGGGTTCCCCCAATCCGAATTATCCTGAAGAGGAACAGATCAGGTTTCTGGGTTTATCTTCGTTGAACTTAAACAACTTGGATATGAATTTCGAAAATCCATTCATTCCTTTATAGGTTAACTGTATGAACTTGAACATATTCTCAAAGTTCTATTCAATGATTGGGCCAAAGTCAAAAATATTTACGCAGAATCTGCTTAGATATTAGTCCGGTATTAAAACCAGGTATCATATTTGTGAAGATTTTAATCAATCTGTCACATTACATTCCGGCTCATTGGACCAAAATTTAATCTAGAGTAAGGGCAATCCGTCACATGTTCAAATTCAGTTTTTTAACCAAAACTTTAAACATTTCGACCTGATTAGGGTCAATATGACGATTCACCTCCTTACCTCGGAAGAGCATGTTGATGCATTAACTTATTTTAAAATATATGTCATTTTTGCTTTGATTTTGAATGTTTGTGGATATTTTTGCTGGATAGGTTATTCTGCCTACCCTTATTTTGCCTACCTTTCCCTACCTCTCTCAATACCATTAGATTATAATCTCATCCAACGTTAGAGATCTGAGGCATAAAATAAACCCATTTACCTCTCCCCCCTCCGTTGGCACCGGAACCGGTGAAATCGATGACCCCAGATCCGAATAAGAGATTTTCAGGGTGAGCGGCGTTGTCCCAACCATCCATTAACCAAAACCAGTGAGAGACAAGAGGATAAACAAATCTTGTTAGGAATGATGAGTAAATCAAATAGGAGATGAATTGGGTTCTCTCGGCAATTGAACCACTTGTGATTCTGGCGACAGTGATGGCAATCGCCCATTGGTAGAGAAAATATCCGTAATCTAAGGACGGTGAAGGGATCTTGTTGAGGCCGAATAATCGATGTCCAATGAACCCATTTGATGGTGACCCATAAGCGAAGGCAAATCCGAAAAGGTAGGAGGTATCGACGGCATAGCCGGTATCAACAAACTTGTTGGAAACATCTTCAAATCGTTTACAGATGTAATTGGTGGCGGCGAAATAGTCGGTTGTGTTGACAGAAGAGATTGGATATCGGCAGCGGAGCAGGTAAGCACCGTTGTGGCTGAGAACAGAGCGTGGGAAGGGCTGGTGCGTGAGTGGAGTAGTAAGGCTAGAGAATATTTGAGGAAGGCGATTAATCTTGGAATCTTGTTACTTCTGTCCTTAGACTATACTTGTTAGTTCAAATTATACTATAAAATATGGGATAGGTTATTTTCGTAAGGGATGTGCTCATCCATGATAGCGGAGGAGAGAGAAAGGGAGGGAGGGAGTGGAAGAGAGGAAGGGATAAAATGGTTTATTTTATCCCTCAAATCTCTGTTGTTGGATGAGATTATAATTTAACGGTATTGGGAGGGGTAGGTAAAGGTAGGCAAAATAAAGATAGGCAGAATAAACTATCTCTATTTTTGCACCTAATAAGAGTATATGGTGTGGGGTGCACTTTTGATATTATTAAGTTGATGGATATTATTGCGTTTTAACCCTATATATATATATATAATGCGATATCAAAATATCTCCTATATATGATATTTCACTTAGAAATCAAGTAAAATCAAATATGCGATAGATTTGAATTAGTATAAATACAATCTAACTTGATCTCGTACGCCTCTAGATTTTTAATATATAGGTGTGTAGAGTGTCTCTTAATTTTTGCTTGTTAAGTTTTAATTTTGCTTTATTTTATATAGTAACAAACAGATCAGCAAGCTGTAACTAACAACTGAATTACAGATGACAAAATTTATGAGCTGCTATTATATATGGATAGAAATAAATTAGAAAATATGTGTATAGAATGCACATCAAGTAGTTAATTATTTTAAGGGTTTAATGTAGCAGAAACATTTTTTTTCTGTCTCACTCACATAAAAGTGAGTGGGTCCCATTGTAAAGAGAAGAGAGAGAAAATATTAGTGGAACCCACTCACTTTTATGTGAGTATGGTAGAAACAATGTTTATGCAGTAAAAGTAGAAACATTAAACCTTTATTTTAATGGGAATCAATAAGCATATTGTAATCATCATATTTGCGGGTGTAATACCCTAAAAATCTGTATTATAATTTAGTAAAATTATACCTATCAAAAATAGGTGAATATGAGATATCAAATATTAAGTAATAATTAGCTTATTTTCTAAGGAAAAATCTCTAGGAAATTAGAGAGTTTAAGGGCCAAAGTGCCAAAATGACGAAAATGCCCCTAAGGGACATAAATAACTTAGAAAAATTATGAAAAATCCTAAAAGGCAGTAAAATGACCCGTTGAATTAGGAGAATATATTATCTCTAATTATGGTAATTTAATAAATTATGAACTTGGAGAAATTGTATAAATGTCCAAAAAGTCGTAAAGACCATAATACCCTTGTAATTTGTAAAAATGCAAGAGGCATGAAAATACTAATGTTAATATAAGAATATGAAGGTAATGAGGTATTGTAATTTAGGAAATTATCAACAAGTGATAAAAGAGTAATTAAGTAATATTGGGCTAATTACTTAAGCATAAGTAAAGGAAATTCATGAATAATTATGTAAAACCCTAAAAATGGTGGTTTTTGGTTTAAAATTAGTAAGAATGTAATTACTAATTAATGGGAGATTTTTGAGAAAAATGGATGAGTTTAGGTATTTTTAAGCCTAAATGCAAGAATAGACCAATAGGAAAATTTTGTAAAAATTATGTAAAAATAATTATTTAATTAATTAAATAATTAATTAAATAATTAATCAAATAATAAAAAAAAAAATAAAAAAAATGAAAAAGAAATGAAAAAGAAATGAAAAATAATTTGTGGAACTTGCAAATATTTTAATAATATAATTAATTAAAGTAAAAATGATGAATAGTAATTTAGAAATTAGGAAACGGATCCTATCTGGAGATCTAGGAATGGGATTTCCAATGTCAGGGTAGAATATTGATCGTGGAATTTTATCTTCCATTAGACTCTTGCGGAAGTAAATTCGAAGCCGTTTGTGCATTTTCCTAATAAAACAAAATAGGAAAAATGCATATAGGCATATTTTTGGATTTGAAGAAAATAAATTCTAACTCAACATCTAGGAATGAGTTTGAATTTATTTTGACATATTTGGAATCGGTGAATTTTTCTCGAAGAAGTTGATAATTCCGAAATGCGTTACAAACCAGGACACGTTCGGACACGTTTTCAAGAAAACTTCAAGCGGACTGTTGGAACCACGTAAGAGACCAAAATCTAAGTTAAATTATATATTATTGATGAGGAAGAGAAGATCTTGAGTTATGAATTCGAAGTTTGAGATTTCTCCAAAATCACGCGAATCGGACACCGATCGGAAAATTCTATCGATGCGGGCAAAAAGCAAAAAAATGGCATGGTGACTCATGGAAGGGAGCTGCACGTTTTGGAGGCTTTCCATGGCCAAGAATCATCCAACAAAACCATAATTTTCCATGGTTTATATTCAAAGAGAAGGAGTTGTGAAGTTACCAAAATACCCTTGAGTTTTTCTATAAATAGGAATGTAGTGCTCTTGCATTTCTCACATCCATTTTGAGAGCTAAGGCCGAAATCTTAGAGGAGAAAGAAGAGAGAGAAGCTCGGAAAAATTAGAAGAAGTCTTCAACGGGTAAGTCTTTCGGGCTTTAGCTTTCAAGTTCGAGTTTTTAGTTCGGTAGTTAGTAGAATTGTTAGTTAGTTCTAGGAAGTAGGGGATGAAATTCCTATACTTGTTTTTAGGCCTCATTGCATTGAAAAATATGCCTGAAGAGGTAAAAACATAGTAGGGATCGAGTCTCCGAAAAGTTGAAGCTTTTGAAGTTCTTTCAAAATAGGGGTTGTAATGCTAGAATAGCCTTTAATGTTTTAAGTATGATTGGATATCATATGGGAGGGATATTTTAGTCTTTATTTTCGGAAATCAAAATGGCGTCGACGTTCTGGCGAAATTTTGGGAAGAAAAGTAGTCAGAGTAATGAAGTGCTGGCGAAATTCCGCCAATTAGGGGCATAGGGGCAAAATGGTAATTTTTACCTAAAATGCCAGTTATAATGCTAAATCACTAATGAAAGTGATATTACTCTTATAGGATATCAGAAACTCTGATTTGTTGCCGTTCTGTTGCGAAGTGCAGGCTGTTGGACGTTTCCACGTTTTTCGTAAAAAGTACGTTTTCTGCCAGAAGAACCTAACGTCGTCAACGAAGGTACGTTCGCGTACTGTAACTCTAATCTAGTGCTGCTCATATACATATATGTGATAGGTACATTCACGGATAGAGATTCATTAGGGGTCACCGAGATACATTCACGGTTAGAGACTCTGTTTGGGGTTACCGATTATACATACGTTTCACACGGGTTATAGATGTAGTAATACCGTTAGAGTTTTCCTAGCGGCGAGGACACGACCGTACATCGTGGCTTGGTGAATAGTGCGAGGCACTTTATGGGGCTTACATACGCTTTACGCTTATGTCTTGTCATTATATTGATCATATTTGTTATGTCATGAATATCTGTCATTCCCTATCTTGTTTTATTTGAGCATAAGGTTAACCGATTACACGAGATTCAATGCGGTAAATTGAATCTCGGCTATAGCTCGTGGTCGGGAGGACCATGGATCGGAGATCGAGGCAAGCTGCGAGTAGGCTCATGGTTGGAGGGCATGTAGCACGAGTGAGCTCTGAGACGGAGATGTCACTTTATCGTTTTCCGTAATTACCTATGAGAACAATAGGATGTTGTATCAACACTGTATTACACTCTGGTTATTGTTTTAATGGGAATCAGTTACTCTTACGCTCCAAGGCTCGACTCTGAATTTAAAAAAAAAATTTGGCTCTGGAATTGGGATGTTACAGCGGGAGTCTATCATCTACGTGCATGCATACGAGTCTGCGTGGTCACAGGAGTTGACAGCTATTGCTTCATAAGCTGAAACCAAACTTGCTTTGATTTGGCTCCAAGGACAACCGTGACTGTCAAACCAAACTCTCCCGCACATAATATATAGTAAATGAACTTTATATATAAATTTTCAATTTCAATAATCATTATTAGTTGTTGATAGAATATAATGGTATCATGCAATTTATATAATATAACCAAAGTTTTTTTGAAAACAAAAATAAGGTTAAGATATATTGATGAGAGGTACTTTAGACCAGACTTTTCAAGGAAAGAATAACCATTTGAGTCGTAGATGCCTGACGATTGATGCTTAATGCATCAAGATTTTAGTCCAAGTAAGGCCTCATTAAAATTTCAGATGGAGGGCCATGTTAGGACATTGATTTCTGTGCTCTAATAAACCCATTCTTTACTCATCTATAATTCCATCGGATCATATGGAATCAGATTCTTTTTGATGCACAAGATCCTCAAAAGAGGCAAGTGCAGAGCATACTTGAATCCTTAGAGATAAGTGTAAGATATTACTTCATGTTTTTAGAAGAGTAGAGATTTTAGAATGAAAGAAGTGATAGAAAACAAACGGGATTTTATTTATGAGAACTATTTTACAAGCTTGTATGTTCTATAAAGTCCTACTGCTCACTCCTTATATAGACCATCAGGAGCATTCTACGCATAACATCACAAAGCACTCATAATATTAAGACAAGACCAAGTTCCTAGACCATCATACATTGATTGAGTTGATACAAAAAAAATGAGGAAAAAAACGACTTACTGATTAAAAAATTGATGTTCTAATTAACAAATAACAAGAAGTTACCTTTCATTACGGAATACGGGGCTCTGGCTTAGGCTTCCCCAGGGAGATGCTCTCTTCCTAGTCGAGCGTCATGAACCAGGTGGAAATCAATGTCGACGGCCCAGATCTTCCCCAAGATATCATCACCAACATTCTCATACGCCTCCCGTTAAAATCCCTAATCCGATTTCAATCTCTCTGTAAAGTTTGGAAAAATCTCTTCAACACCATCTTTCATTGTTCAACAACTCCATCACTCCTTTCATCAAAACCTTTCTAGATTTTGGCCAATTTCATCGTCTTTTCCATATTCTTACTCGATCGTGAGATTCAAGTCCTTGAAGTTCGGAATGATCCTTTTCTCGATTCTATGCGGTGGTGTGTTTGGACCATCACTTCCTGCAATGGCTTGCTCTGTGTTGGAGTCGCCACTTTTCCTAGATCTATGTAATACCCTAAAAATCTATATCATAATTTGGTAAAATTATACCTATCAAAAATAGGTGAATATGAGATATCAAATATTAAGTAATAATTAGCTTATTTTCCAAAGGAAAATCTCTTAGGGAAAAAGAACTATGGGGTCAAAATGACCAAAATACCCCTGGAAAGGGTAAAGACTTAGAAAATTATGAAAAATCCTAAAAGGCAGTAAAATGACCAAGTGAATTAGGAGGATATATTATCCCTAATTATGGTAATTTAATAAATTATGAACTTGGAGAAATTGTATAAGAATGTCCAAAAGGTAATAAAAGACCAAAATACCCTTACAAATTATAGAATAATGTAAGAGGCATGGAAATACTAAGGTTAATGCAAGAGTATGAAGGTAATGAGGCATTGTAATTCAGAAAATTATCAACAAGTGATAATTAAGTAATTAAGTAATATTGGGCTAATTACTTAAGCACAAGCAAAGGAAATTCAGAGATAATTATGTAAAGCTCAAAAATTAGTAGAAAATGGTTGAAGATTAGTAAAAGTATATTTACTAATTAATTGGAAATTTTTGAGAAAAATATTTGAGTTTAGGTATTTTTAAGCCTAAATGCAAGAATAGACAAATAGGAAAATTTTGTAAAAAATTAGGTAAAAATAATTATTTAATTAATTAAATAATTAATCAAATACTAATAATAATAAAAAACGAAAAAAAAAGGGGCAGAAAAAAAAAGAGAAGAAAAAAGAAAAAGAAAAAGAAAATATATATGTATAAAAGAATTTTTGCAAGTTGCAATTAAAATATAATATAATTAATTAAAGTGAAAAAGGGTGAATAGTAAAATGGGAATTAGGAAACGGATCCTATCTAGAGATCTAGGAATGGGATTCCCAAAGTCAAGGTAAAATATTAATCAGGGGTTTTTATTTTCCGTTAGACTCTTGCGGAAGTTAATTACAAGCCGTTTGTGCTTTTTCCTAATAAGACGAAATAGGGAAATTCTGAGAAAAGGCCAGATATCGATAGGAGAAATCGGTCTGAAAGCTTCTGGAAGGTGACACGTGGCCACCTCCCATTGGCCAAGACCTTTGAATTTTCGGCCTAGTATGAAAGCAAAAGAGGGAGAAAGGGTTTTTTCCAAAAGTTGTGTTGGACGGTCCAGATCGCTTCTCACAAAGTTGATCCGACGGCCGAAACCCTACCACCATTTCTATAAATACCCCCCCTCCCTTCACTTTCTTCACACCATTTTCCCTTGTTTGGCTTAGCCTAGAGGGATAAAGAAGAGAGAAGCTCTGGAGATTTTGCGCGAAGCCACTGGAAAATTGTTCGGAGATCTTCAACGGGTAAGTCTTTCGGGCTTTAGTTTTTTGTTCGAAAGATAGTAGAATTGTTAGTTAGATTTAGGAAGTAGGTGATGAGATTCCTATTCTTGTTTTAGGCCTTGTTTGCGTTGAAAAAATATGCAAAGGTAAAAACATAGTAGGGATCGAGTCGCCGAAAAGTTGAAGCTTTCGCAGTTTTTCAAAAGTAAGGGTAGAATTTGTTAGAATAGCCTTTAATTTTTCAAGTATGATTGGATATCATATGGGAGGGCTATTTTAGTCTTTATTTTCGAAAATCAAAATGGCGTCGAAGTTCTGGTGAAATTTTGGGAAGAAAAGTAGTCAGAGTAACGAAGTGCCTAAAATGCCGCTTATTGTGCCAAATCACTAATGAAAGTGATATTACTCTTATAGGACGTCGAAATCCTAGTTTGTTGCCGTTACTGCGCCCAACGTCTTCTTTGTCGGACAAACCATTTTCCGTCGAGAAATACGATTCCGTCAGAAACATCTGCGTACATCAACGAAGGTACGTTCGCGCGTACTGTAACACTAATCTAGTGCTGCTCATATACATATATGTGATAGGTACATTCACGGATAGAGATTCTGTTAGGGGTCACCGAGATACATTCACGGTTAGAGACTCTGTTCAGGGTTACCGAGATATAGAGATATTAATACCGTTAGAGTTTTCCTAGCGCTGAGGACACGACCGATCATCGTGGCACTGGTTTTTGTGCAGGCTATTATTGTGTAGGACTTATACATACTGCTTTAACGCTTATGTTCGCATCTGTGTCACAATCATGCAATCATGCATCGCTATATGCATAAGTGATATCTTCTTTGTTATGTTTTGAATATCTGTCATCCGTATCTTGTTTTATTTGAGCATAAGGTTAACGTTACCGAGATTCAATTCGATAAATTGAATCTCGGCTATAGCTCGGGGTTAGGAGGACCACGGATCGGAGATCGAGGCAAGGCTGCACGAGTAAGCTCATAGTTGGAGGGCATGTAGCACGAGTGAGCTCGAGACGAGTTGTCACTTTATCGTTTACGTAATTACCTATGAGAACAATAGGGTGCTGTATCAATACTATGTTACACTATGGTTATTGTTTGAATGGGAATCAGTTACTCTTTCGCTCCATTGCTCTACTCTGATTGAAAAAAAAAAAAATTCCGCTTTAGAAAATGGGATGTTACAATCTCTTTCCCTTCTAGTGTGGAATCCAGCAACAAGAGAGGTGAGACAGATGCTAGAAGTTGATAATTATTTTGAAGATGATCAGTTTTGTGCACGATTTTGGTTCAGTCCTACTTTTAACGGTTACAAGATGGTGAAAAGTTGTGTTTCAGGGATTGATCATGTGGCTAATCAAGTGGAAATGCATTTATTAAGCACCGGGTCAAGGAGGCAAGTAGAACTTGGGAACTTAGATGGTTTAGCTATTTATTCTCATGGTTTCAATACTAATGGAGCTATCTTTTGGATAGGGCTAAAGCTAGGTGTAGAGGAGGATGAAGATGATATTGATTTGATAGTCTCATTTGACATAGTTATGGAGGTGTTTACGTTGATACCAATGCCACCTTCACCCTTTTTAGTTAGAGCCACATGCCAAATATCCTACTAAATGAGAACAAACTTTGCCGTGATTTCTGAAACTTTGGGTGGAGACGTCAAATCATCTTTGATTCATTTGTAGGTAGTGGAGGAGGGTACAGGCACAGATAGTTAAGGAGAGATGGAGTTGGACGATCGTTTGGATATAGCTTTTAAAAAATAGCTTTTGGGATTTACGAGGTAAAAATGGATTTTAAAGAATAGCGTTTGTATAACAATGATAGTGTTTGGATATTGTTATCAGAATAACTTTTTTAGGGTCAAATTTACCAAAAATGACATTAGTTTTGGTATAATTGCATATAAAGGATAATGTTGTATTTTGAATATTATAAACATTATATTTCATAAAAAAATATCAAAAATTGCATAAATTTGTGTACAGGATTAAATTACTTAAGGGTATTGACTGACACTGAAAAAAACTTCATGATCTTAAAAATTTATTTTAGGATATTAAAAAAATAGTTCAAGGTAATGACTGATCTTGGAAAAATATTTCAGGGTACTGACGATTACTAAAAAGATACTTAAGGATACTAAAACAATATTTCATGATCTTGAAAATTTATTTTAAAATATTGAAAAAGTATTTCAGGGTAATGACTGGTCTTGAAAAAATATTTCAGGGCATTGACAGATACTAAAAAGATACTGAAGGATACTGAAAAAACACTTCATGATCTTGAAATTTTTTTTAGGATATTGAAAAAAATATTTCAGAGTAATGGTTAATTTTGAAAAAAAATTTCAAAGAACTAAACAGTACTAAAAAAATAATTAATGATACTGACTAGTACTAAAAAAATACTTATGATGGCAGAGGAGAGAGAAAAATTTGAAAAAACTACTTTTTTTTGTATACCTAGGTTTTGGATCTAAAACTTAGGTTTTGATGCAGGATAACTTCAGGATAAAAATATGGGTGTTTGGCAAACTTATGGCAAAACCTAGGTTTTGTTTCCAAAACCTAGGTTTTGATTTTTCCCCAAACAAGCCCTAAGATATGTACTAGCAGCCCTTATCCAGACTTATTGTTATTTCCAATGACTATCTATCTGGAGGAACGAAATTGTATGCAATGTTTACAGACCCATTGATCAAGTTGAAAATGAAGTAGAGAATCTTGAACGAAAATTTGTTTTGTTCAATCTCACAACTCTTGTTCAATGTTTACAACACTTGTGCTCTTGGTTATGGTATTCACAACTATGCTGAAAGCCTTGTACCAATTGGTAACATCCACATTGAATAGCTTTGGTCCTTAAGATTGCCTATTATATTTCATATTTGCTTTGTCAAGACACTTTTGGTGGATAAATGAACTAATAAAGACACTGGTTTGTGACTTTGTGTAAGTAATTCTCCTTACGCTTTGCGCTTGTATAATGAAGGATAGAATTATTATTTTTGATGTAGAAATGTGAGAAATCTTCATGTTTCCTGCAATCAGTTTGAACACTACTTGTGCATTTTCTGGGTTTGAAATAATGTCTCCAGCCATCAGAATATATGGAGATATCAATGGAGCTTTTGCAAAGACCTCCGTTATTAAAGTTCCGTTTCGAAAGAATAAAGTAAGGAGCAAGTTTAACCAAACTTCATTTTCATGTTTCATCATTCCTTTTCCTAGATGTATGTGAACATGAATTCATATATTGAATTCTTTGTATCTTTCCAAATAAAATATGTTTTTGGAAGAGTTTGACCTCAAAAATTATTTTCAAAATACTTTCTTACCTCTTTAAAGTATGTTTATAGATTGCTCCTTACTGGTTTTTTGTTGCAATGGGTTTGCTTTTGGGTCCTTTGTTTATATTGTGTTTTGGAACTCTTTGTAATACATACAAATTCTCTATCATTCAATTATTTTAGGGTTAAGGGGTGAAAATATTTATGAATTTTTCTCAAATGTGCACCCAACACCATAAACTTTACTTAGATGCAAAACTTCCTATAAGCTTTTATAAATGAGGCAAAAATACCAGGACCATTAGTTATCATAAACCGCAATACTTTTGAGGGTCCCTCCAATTGCCCACGTGTTAGCCCATAAGTACCCCGCTCTCAGTCATATCCTTCTCTCTCTTCCTCTCCTAACCTTCCTCTCAGCCCATAATTTTCAAATTAAAGTTATACATTTATTTATTTTCTTGTGTAATAAAAAGCGGTTTGTGATGGTATTGTGTTACATGTCATGTTTTGTGGATGTTGGAGTTTGGATTGTGTTACATATCAAATGTAAATTGCATGTGATGAAGTAATTACGTTATGGTTCGTACTTGGTTGTATGCCAAATTGGGCATCTAACCCCCTTTTTTTGCTCAGAAAATGTGCGGCATCTAACCCCTTCAATATAAACACAACTAGAAAAAAGGTATTTAAGAATGCCTTATTTAATTAGACCTTCAATTGCACCAAGGTTTAGAAAAGTAACTAGTGGTATTTTTGTAAATATATGTACAACTTTAGACCTATTCCATTTACAACTGGCCTAAAATATAATTTCTAAACATGTTGCTTTTACCGCCTGTCTAAAAAGTAAAAAAAATAACATTTAAAATTTATTTTGAGGCTAGTTGATGAGTACTAATTATGTCATGTTTTCCCTATCATGTGTGACTGTTTGTGTAGTGAATACGAGCTTAAAAGCATTTAATCTGAACAAATATGTCATAATTCACGCATAAAGGGAAATGTAAGACAGATCTTATAAATCATGATAAATGCATAATTATCCTATACATGTGCATGAGAATAAGGCAAATTCAAGGGTTTATTATGAATGCACATAGCATAGCCGATACAATGCTATAGTATCAGGTCAGCCATATCAAGCTGCAATACAATGCAACCCATATGCTATATATAGCAGCGTAAGTGAAGCCATGCTATGCGTCGTATATTTTGACTTTTCCTCGAGGCTTTTTCAGGAGATAAGCGGAGGTTGATAGACGAACGTTAGTTCACGGTTAGATTGATGTCGTGTTGGATTACAAGATGCGGAGGATTGAAGATTTAGATTTGGAGAATCCCGCAGTATAAGCAGAATCAATTCATCGAATTTGGCAAGTTGGATCTAACGGATTTGGAAAGGCCCAGCTCACTGAACTTATGCCATAAGTAAGCTTGACTATAAAAAGAAAAGATGGCTAACCCTAAGGGCATCGAGTTGTTGAGAGTCAAAAAGAATTCCTATTCGGCTAGTCTCGAAAGAAGAGTGAGATAGATATGTTGTACATTGTGAAAGGCGGCTATGTTGTAGCATTACGGAAGCTGTGCAGTATAATTGT
Source organism: Acacia pycnantha (assembly GCA_025563575.1). Classification (NCBI taxonomy): domain Eukaryota; kingdom Viridiplantae; phylum Streptophyta; class Magnoliopsida; order Fabales; family Fabaceae; genus Acacia; species Acacia pycnantha. The sequence continues at coordinate 966,856 of JAMWYP010000292.1, forward strand.
TATAACAATGCGTTAAGGAAAACTGGGGGATAGATATGCTTAGGATGAAATTTGATGCTCAGCCTATCTTTTAACTGATATCTTCTTACGACGACGATCATTTGTTCGCTTTCTTTCTTATTAGTTATAACCACAAAAATCCCAAACCAATCATATTTTTCTTCTAATTTTGTACACAACTATTTGCATGAATCAGTATCATCATCGGTATCTCAGTCTCTGTGAGACAATACTCTACTCACTCTTTATTATTTGTTCAATTGGTTCACTTGCCATTAAGGAAATCGACCAACACTGGTCCCAAAAGATGAGCTCTAAAAGATTTATTTTAGATCAGATGTATTTCACACTAGCTCTAAAAAAATTTAATATCATTTATTTTATATAAAAAATAATTTTCTGTTAACCCTAAAATCCCTATAATCTTCAATCTTGTGGCCTCTCATCAACTCTTGCTTTTAGTGTGACCCGCTAACTTGCTTCTACGCTCAACTCCTCTTCTCCCTCGCCATTACTAGAATCGAAGACTCGTACTATGGAACCATGACCGATTTCACTTTCACACAATCCTTTGCAAAAATCTGATATAGTATTCCTGGAAATTTTAGTTATCTTCGTTCCCACAGAATTCAACAAAGATAAGGCAACTTTTTGTTTCTCTTTCCTTTTCCACATTTTATTTTGGTGATTGGTTAAATCCAGTTCTACTGTTATCCTTGTGTCGTATCCTAGGTCAGATTATAAAGCCATATGAGAGAAGAGAAGAGGAGAGAGAAAGTGAAAAACACAGCTTCACAAGGAAGTCTTGATAAATTGGTGTTTTAACACTCATTAACCATTGGATTGGGCTGAAATTTAGTCAGATGGTTTCAATTATGTTTTTCATCTTATTCAACGGTGGGATCGTTGTTTAAAGATCCGGTGTCAGAGAAATCATATTTGTGTTTAGGGACATTTTTCTTGTATTTTCAACTTGATTCTTTGTTTTCTATTATAAGCTTGTAGCTTTGGTTATTTGGCTAGATAGTTGCATGTGCTTGTGTATGTGGTTGATACTCTCTTGTACCCTATTTCCATTTGTAGAGATTCTTCAGATGTAGAAACTAAGCAAAAACAACTTGAGGAAGTATCGTTCATTATTTTGTTTTGTATTTTTAACAAGAATTTCCTTTTTCTTTAAAAAAAAAAAATGCTTTATGAACATTATAATTATTTTTTCCTCCAAATGCTCAGAATGCTAGTGTTGTTGTCAAATTACACTACTACAAAAAAATGAAAAAACGACCTAAATAAGACCCAATTAACGTCCTTATTCAGAGGGACGTCTCGGGCAGAGTAGTTGTTTTGTTTATGGTTTGTCGTCCTGAAATTAATTCAGGACGCATCATATTAGGCGTCCTGAAATTAATCCAGGACGCCTCATATGAGGCGTCCTGAATTAATTTCAGGATGCCTCATATTAGTCGTCCTGAATTAATTTCAGGACGCCTCATATGAGGCGTCCTGAATTACTTTCAGGACGCCTAACATGAGGCGTCTTGAAATTAATTTCAGGACGCCTAATTTGTTTTTTTTTTTAATGTCATATGAGGCATCCTGAGTTTCTTTAAGGACTCCTTAAAGTATTTTTTGGCGTCCAGAATTTAATTTCAGGACGCCTTATTTTAGTATTTTTTTTTTTAAATGGTTACAATATATGAACACTATTCCAAAATTGCCTGCAAAACATAGGAAAACAATATTTACAAGCCAAGCCACAGTGCTCAAATAATTCCCAACAAATCAGGTGATTAGCAACGAGAGAGACATATATAAACTAACTATAGTGCACTATATAAACTAACATTTGAAATACATGAGCATCAACAACAATTATGTCAAAATGAAATACATACATGATGGAGCATTGAAAACTAAAATTTAGTTGAACTAGCTAGTAGACTACCAACAACAACAATGTCAAATTCACATACATTTGAACTAGTGCACTACCAACAACAATGTCAAATTCACATATATACCTATATGTATTGCGAGAAGATGTTTAGCCATAACGTCTCGAATCGTATCGACTTCTTCATCCGAAAACGAACAACACTACTATCAAAAAGCGTAAATTGGAAAACAAGCCATAATAAGATAAACCAATGAAGTACTTCACTAATGAATGAAATAATTAAAAACTCATCAAGTGTGCAATCACATTCTAATCATAATTTGAGAATCATGGAGCGATCACGTACATTTTGAAAACACTGTAAGACGTCCGGTGGAAACGATGGCGTGCATGTGGTGGATAACATAGTATCCGCACTCGGTCTTCCCTGGTTGTCGAGGGCACTATAAATCAAAAGCAACTTGTTAAAACGAATAAAGGCATATCGAAAGTTACTGTGTCAATGAAAGAACTTGAATTGAAACTACTTACCTTTGGATAATACCACTTCGGTCCACCCTGGTCTTTTGATCCAATAAGCTGTCTATACGTCTTCAGACCCCTAAATCATTAAAATGGAAATTACAAGACATGAAAACAATTCATTTAAAAGAAGAATCGATGATTTGGACAAAAATTTACTTACTCGGCAAACATGGTTTTGATGTCTTAGTTTGGCTTGCTACCTAAGGAATCCAACCAATAACATGCGTTCTTGGCGGGACAGACAACAACCAGGGTCCAATGACCACTACAAAATATACATATTAATATTAAATTAAGACAATAAAGCAATTTATTCTAAAAAATGTAATATAGACAAAACTAAAATACGTACCCTTCAATTATTGGAGCTAGGCAATTCTCCGTCGCCCATTGTTAAACCGACATAAAGCGACCTTCTGACTAACGTATTCCTCTCACTCATGGTGTTTGCAGGACATAAGAAGCCATACAAATCCGTTCGGTTCTTCTGGATGCATATGTAAAGTAGCGACGCTATGATCAAAATAAAATGATAACTATTGTTAAATATATAAAACAAAAAAATTTACATTGCAATAATTAATAAGCGGAAAAAAACTTACAGGATTGCAACTTGAAGTAACTCTATATCCAAACACTCCAGATTCATAAACTCCCCCAATCTTTATTGTCAAGGGCAATGTGATATGTCTTCTTTGCACCGACAATGCCCGTAGGCATCTGCAAGGATATCTGGGGATGTCCCTATACGACTCTCGCGGTGTGCTAAGTCTGAAATGCAGGGCAGCTTCTTCATCCTATGAAAACATACAAAACATATTATGTGAGGAACTTAGCAATGAAAATGAATCGGGAATCATCACTCAGTAATGTGTGTCCTACCATTGGAGGTGTCATCACCAAATCAATAAGATGAGACGGCCAAAGGATGAACGATCCTATGGCGACCTCTAAATTAGGAACCTCCTCATGATCGATCGGTATGGCTGTCCTTTCTTCCCCCTCTCGCACACTTGTCACAGTCACCCGACGTTGGTCTTGTGGAATTGGGTTGTTATGGTGGATGGTTTGCTCTAAGTAAACAAGACCATCGGCAACCATACGCCGGTGCGGGACATCCACATGTAGTTTGCAAGGACGTCCTCCTTGTGGAGTGTGAGAAGGCTTGCCAATATCAACTTGTGTACGCTCGCCACCGATATCAACTTCTGGAGGCCGTAAACTGTCGTTCTTCTTTGGGAAGGCGGCACTTGCTCGGTTGGCTGTCCCGTACTTTCCTTCTCATGTATCTTGGACCTCATCTCACCCCGTACTTGTGCCAAAATCTCATCTACGAGGTTCGCCCGAATTTTTGCCACGAGCTAGGGACTAGGGTTGTTGTTGTCATGTGAACAACGTGAACGCCGCCCAAAATATTTTGCGACACTAACTCCCCGTGGCTCCCCTCGAACAGCGTCAAGAAAATCTGGCTTCCCAATTGCCGTGGACAAAATGTTCATCCGTGTAGCTGGCGTGAATGAACCCTGGGAGCTCTGCTGCTCAAGTGAATCCTGCAGCAAAAGATTGTTCAGAAATAATGTCTAAACTTGCGTAATGTGAAACAAGCGAGGCTAGTAAATATGTCTAATTTAACAACTTACAATCTTGTGGGCGACCTCGGCTACATCTGCATTGACGTATTTGTCACCCTTCATCCTCGCAGACTTTCCATTTTTGGTGACGGGAGGACGGGCGAAGGTGGACAACAATGGACGGATCGGTCTGGGAAGCTTCATTCATTCGCTCCAACTCTTCTTCCATTATCTTTCGTTCCAGCTTTTTATATCCACCTCTGGACATGCAATGTGGATACTTATTTCTTGCCTGCCTCTCTCTATTGGCTTGAGCTTTTTCCTGTGACACGAAAACAAATAAAAATTAGCCAACGATGTCAAGTACATTCAACTAAAAGATAAGATACGAAAGAAATATTACAACAAATTCAGGATTTTGCCGAGACGCCACAAACTCCTGCCAGTCCTCTGGAGAAATGAAATCGTACATCGAACAGGGATCCTCGTTCCTCTTTGGCCCTCGAATGTACTTTTTTGTCAGCTTGTTCTTAAAGTCCTTCCATCGTAGACGAACTTCGCCCATCCAATGCTTGTTCATCGCCTTATTGTTGGGGACATCGAATGTTTGCTGCAAGGTAAAAGAGAAGATCATTAATTACATATAAAGTAATAAGTGTAAATCAACAAATACATTATGTGGAAAGTGATATACCAAAATTTGGGCCAGATCAAGTCCTTCGTTTTTTGAGGAACCAATCTCCAATGAGGGTAGATAATGCGAACTTTGCTTCGAGCCAGATAGCCTAAATAGCTAATGAAATTGTCCTCCTCTTGAACAATTGGATTCATATTGGAATCAAACTCCACATGCAGCCGCTTCTTTTGATTATCACGGCGTGCAATTAGCGCACCCATATGCGTGCTCCCTCTACCCTTTCTTTTAACGGGTTGATCAACCCTATCACCCGATGATTCCTCTGAGCTCGACATATTCCTGTTCATCAAGGACAAATCAATGTTAGATAGGTTATTAAGTAACAAGCAAATAATAAAGAAAAGACAAAAAAAAAAAATCAAGGATTGAAAGAAATTAGAGCAACATACCTCAAGAGTAGAAGAAACAATGGATAATGAGTGTTTGACAAATTGTACTCCCTTAAATCCATAAATCAAAGAATTCAAGTAGAATCATTTTTAAGAAAAATAATAATTTATTAAGCAACCAATTCAAACATATCATAAACCACTCTCGAGAACACCCAAACAACCACAACTTATCAAGACATGAACAATTCCGACAGTATAGGATATGAACTTCCTATAAGGTTTTCAACAGCACTTCATCTTTATTTAGTTCCTACTAAGCACTTGGAATCTTTGGCATCATTTCAATCAAAAGAAAGTATACAAAATTTCTATTATGCAAGATGACATATCAATTAAGGAAACTAAGACAAAACATCACCAACTAGCAAGAAGCACGTTACCGATTAAATGGGTTTTGGAATCAAAGAACAAGAGGAACGAACAAGCTTATTTGGTTTCGCGGGTTTAGATCGGGAAGGAGGCAGAGTGAGCGAGAGAGAGGCAGGAATCCTAATCAGAAGCAAAAATCCAGTCCATAAGCAAGAAGCATTAACGATTAAATGGGTTATTAGGAATCAAAGAACTTAAGAACGAACAAGCTTACTTGCAGGGTTTGGTGGGTTTCTTCGATCGGAAAGAGGCGGAGTGAGCGAGAGAGAACCACGAGTGTGATCGGTGGCGACGGCGGAGACGGAAGCGAAGGACCGGCCTTGGAGAAGGAGAGAGACGAGAGTGTGAGTGAGGAGAAATACGAGAGGATTTCGCGTGCTGTCGGAGAGTATGTGAGTGAGAGAAAATGAAGAGGCGCGCGTGTATATTAACCTAAAAAAATTGAATATAGGCGACCTAAATCTGTTTTAGGACGCCTCTATTCCAATTTTGCCGTTCTGAAATTCAATAAGGTTGCCATTTTTTTCATATTGGCGACCTGATTGTTGTTCAGGTCGCCAATATTTTAAATATTGGCGACCTGAATCTTAATCAGGTCGCCAATATTAAAATATTGGTGGCCTGATTATCTTTCAGGTCGCCCATATTAAAATATTGGCGACCTGATTCTTAATCAAGTCGCCAATATTATTAAATTTCCTAATTTCTATTTAAAAAACATCGTCGGCGCCAAACAAAAAATTCATGGCGCGAAGTAATTAATATGTATTGCCACATTAAAGGCGTCCTGAAAGTTATTAAGGACGCCAGAAATTAATTTTATTGCAAAAAAATTAAATCCCATGGCGCCAAACAAAAAAAAGATCATATTTTTTTGGCGCAAAAGAATTTTAGACGTCCTGAAACATATTTAGGACACCAAAAATCAATTTAAGAAGTCCTGATATCTTATTTAGGACGCTAAAGGATAAACTTCCTTAAAAATAATTACAAGAATGCCACCGCCTTCATTTTGGACGTCCTGTTTAAAAATAAGGACATTTTTTAGGGTAGTAATATCCAATTTTTGTAGTAGTGTTACCTTTGCATTGAAATATAATACACGCCTAAAGGTTAGCTTGCAGATTTTTAGTTACGTTACAAATACTGAGCAGTTTCTTCTAGCATATTAAGATATTTATTTTTATTTATAGGTTGTTGAAATTATTTACATGGATCTTTCAAATGAATTGGGGAAGTCTTGAGAATTGTTTCCCCTTCTACAGTTATGATATGGTAAGTTTATGTGTGCCAAAATCTCTGAATATAAAGTATATTCCAGAGTATTTCATTATTGTATATCAAGGTATGGCTTACATCATATATTTATATATCTGATAGAGGAAGGGACTGAATGGTAATAATACGAAAGCTAAACAGAAAGCATAACAGAATATGACAGCTATCACCACACACACTTTACATGCATATCTAGTTACACGTGGGGACTATACGTGGCAGACTAGTATAACTAATCTGCTTTCATTTGGTTAACATTCTCCCCGCTGAGATCAGGATCCTCTCCTGTCTGAGCTTTCTTTTCTTCCTCCTCTATCAGCGGTGTCATTTCTTTGACTGAGGTACCATTGTGAACTTCATCAGAGGACAAAATATTCAACTTATGCCGACAATAGGCAAACATACTATATACTTGAGGTTTTGTCAATATGTCAGCAACTTGATAGGATGACGGGACATAACCAACAGTAACAACTCCAGCTGCCACCTTTTCTCTAATAAAATGAACATCCAATTCCACATGCTTAGTCTTGGAGTGCAAAACAGGATTGGATGATAGAGCTACAGTCCCTGTGTTATCACACCAAATGCAAGGGATATTGACAACTTTAACGAACAATTCTTTCAACAGCGATAGTACCCACATTAAATCAGTAATTGAGTCAGCTACACTTCTATATTCAGCCTCTGTAGCAGACCGAGAGACCACTTGCTGCTTTCTGGAGACCCATGAGATGGGGTTTGCACCAAGGTAAATGCAAAAACCGCTGGTGGATCTTTTGTTTTCAGGAAGCACTGCCATAGCTTCATCTTCTTTTTTCTTCTTTGTAGAAATACCCCCCCAATCAGAGTCTGCATAAGCTTGAACAACAAATTGTTGCACTGGCTTGATGAGTAAGCCATGCGTACTTGTGCCATTTAGGTACCTTAGGAGTCTCTTAACACAGTTCCATTGCTTCACAGTGGGAGTCTGAAGAAATTGGCTCAACTTGTTAACGGTAAAGGCTATATCTGCCCTGGTATAGCACAGATACTGTAGTGAGCCAATGATGCTGCGGTATAGGCCTGGATCTGAAAAAGGCAAGCTGTCATTAGCAAATAATTGTGTGTTGGCTGCCATTGGAGATCCATACGCATATGCTCCAACCATATGAGTTTTGGCCAATAGATTATGAATGTACTTCTGCTGAGTCAAGTGAATGCCCTTGGATGATCTGCTGAATTCAATGCCCAAAAAGAATGAGAGTTCACCTAAGTCTTTTAGGGAAAAGACTGAGCTCATTGCATCAATGATTTTTTGCACTTCAAGTTCATTTGACCCAGTAATAACTAAGTCATCTACATAAACTAGAAGGTATGTAGTGTGAGTATCAGTTTTGTTAATGAATAAGCATGAGTCAGCTTTGGCAGCAACAAAATTCAAGGTGTTCAAGTAGGTGCTGAGTTTAGTGAACCAGGCTCTAGGGGCTTGTTTTAACCCATAGAGAGCTCTTTTAAGCTTGCAAACAAGAGGTTTACCAGCTGAATCAATCTGAACAAATCCTGGTGGCTGCTCCATGAACACCTCTTCAGTCAAATCCCCATTTAAGAATGTGTTGTTGAAGTCTACTTGGTGTAGTTTCCATTTAAAGGTGAGAGCAAGTGTCAAGAGAGCCCGAATGGTTGGAGCCTTGACCACTGGACTGAAGGTATCTCTGTAATCAGTGCCAGCTTCTTGAGAATACCCTTTGGCTACTAGTCTACCCTTATATCTTGCAATAGACCCATCCGCATGTGTTTTGAGGCGACATAACCATCTGCAACCAACTATTTTTCTGTCAATTGGCCAAGGGACAAGATCCCAAGTATGAAATTGTTGAAGAGCATCATACTCTTCTTGAATTGCTTTGGTCCAGTGAGGATCTGAAAGTGCCTCATGAATAGTTTTTGGAATTGAGACATCCTCGGCCACAGTGAAAAGTTTGGGTCGAAAAACACCAGCCTTGCTGCGAGTAGTCATAGGGTGAGTGTTATCAGGTGGAGTGACAGGAAGAGGAGCAGGAAGTTGAGATGAACTAGTGGATGGTGAGGAGAGGATGGGGGGAATTGATGAAGTGGTAGAGGAGGTACTGACATGAGAGGGCTGGGCAGGGATAGGTGGTTTAAAGCTGGTGGTGGCATTTGATTGGGAGGAGGCCTGTCTGATATTGAATTGAGAGTGGGCAGGAAAACAGGATTCATTGAATTGCACATGTCTGGTTATATATACACGACCAGTGGTTCTATTTAGGCACTTGTATCCTTTATGCTGGCTGCTGTACCCTAGGAAGAGACACGAGGTGGATCTGTACTCAAGTTTGTGTTTATTGTAAGGACGAAGGTAGGGGAAGCACTCACAGCCAAACACTTTTAATAGTGAATAATCAGGTTTGGAGTTGAAGAGTTTCTCATGAGGTGTAATACCATGTAGAGCTGAGGTAGGTAATCGATTTAGCAGAAAAACAGCACTTAGGAATGCATCTCCCCAATAGAACAATGGAAGAGAAGCAGCAGCAAGCATAGTTAACCCAGTTTCCACTATGGATCTATGTTTTCTTTCTACTATGCCATTTTGCTCAGAGGTATAAGGGCATGTTAGGCGGTGTTGAATTCCACATTGAGTTAGAAATGGAGTGAAAATCAAGAATTCACCACCATTGTCACTTTGGACTTGTTGTATCTTGGTGTTAAATCTATTTTCAGCAAATAATTTGAACTCTTTGAACTTGAGAAGAGCATCTGATTTTTTATGTAATAGATATAACCATGTGAACCTGCTGTATGCATCAACAATTGCAAGGTAGTACACAAATCCATTAGTGGCAAAGGGTGCTGGACCCCATAAATCCATAGTCACTAGTTCAAGTGGTTTGCTGTATATTGTAGAAGAAGAAGGAAAGGGGAGTCGATGGCTCTTGCCCATCTTACAAGCACTACAACCATCATAAGTGTGTGACTGTGGTAAGGAAATATTGATAGATTTGAGTACATTGACAACTGTAGTAACATAGGGGTGACCAAGTCTTTTGTGCCATAGATCAAACACATCCGTAGTGGACATTGTTGTGAGATGACAGCTAGCAGAAAGACTTTGAGTAGGTTGAAACTTATGCTGAGAAGCGGACATTGTAGCAGTGTTCAACTTGTACATACCAGCAGTCTCAATTCCAGTCAAGAGAGGTTTCCTGGTCTGCATATCCTTGACAACACATGAATGAGGAAAAAATTCAATTGACACTGCATTATCCTTCGTAAGTTGAGCAATAGATACTAAGTTTTTTTGCATGGTTGGTACACATAGGATCTTGGTCAAATGTAACTTAGAATCTGATTCAGAAATATTCAAACATGCACGACCAATATAGGACACAGGTATACCTGTACCGCCTCCAACAATTACCACACTCCTACCTTTAGGTGGAGCAGCAGAATGAAGGACATCAGCAGAGTGAGTGATGTGTTGTGTTGCTCCTGAATCTAGGTACCAGGCTTCATCAGATATTATTTCAGGAGAAGTTACAAATGCTTGAGCAATGGTTGGATCAGAAGCAGTGTTGTTATGATGTATATCAGCATGGACTGGAGCAGTGGGTACATTAGAAGTAGTACCAGTCGATCCATTGGCAGTAGTGGGCTTAGCATTTTGAAAAGTGGGAGCTGCAGAACTCACATTTTGACTATAGTTGACTGGAACTTCAGTGTAGTTTGAAGGCCAGTTAGCATAATTGACAGAATCAAATGGCATCATATTGTGCTGACTAGGTGAGTCATTGTATGAAACATGACCTGCTTGTCTGGAATCAGTGTAATGCACCTGTCCTGATTGGCGAGATGATGTAGAGGAGTCATATCTAAAGAAACACACATCAGCCAGGTGTCCCACCTTGTGACAAATTTGACATGATGGGCGATTCTGAAAGGGAAAAGTTCTACCACGTCCTCTGCCTCTGCTTGCAGTAAATTGAGGCCTGTAGGATTGTCCAGAAGACACAGGAGGACCATAAGAAGCTGACTGAGTGTAGGATTGTCTAGAAGATACAGGAGGACCATAAGAAGCTGACTGAGCAGTGAACACTGACTGATTCTCAGGAGGATAATCCACGTACGAGTTTGGAGAATTTGCATAGTGAGCCTGAGCTAAAGAATTTGTTATGAAAGATTTTTGCCTTGCTTCTGAGTCAAGAAGCATTGTAGTGACTGTATCTAAGTCAAATTTTGGTTTAGGAGCATTAATGATAGCGATAACAGATTCATATTCTATTGTGAGACCATTCAGAATGTGAGAGATCCTGTTCAGTTCAGTTACAGGTTCTCCTAGTAAGGCTAAGTGGTCACAAATGGATTTGAGATTGGCCAAATAATCTCTCATGCTCAATTCTCCTTTTCGTTGATTAGTTAGTAAATTCTTGTAGTGTAGAATCTTTGAATCAGATTTATCAGAATAAAGTCGATTAAGTTTCTGCCAGATTTGAGCAGAGGTTTCCAGGCCAACAAGATCAGGAAGGACAGAAGGTGTTACCGAAGCTAGTAGCCATGAAGCTAGAGCGGAATCAAGTTGTTCATACACTGACAGCTCTGGATTATCGACCTCTAGGCCTGTTGTAGTGTCCTGAACACGAGCAGCTGGTATTGTAGCAGATCCTTCCAGGTAGGAGAACAGCCGATGCTTCACAGTGATCTTCTTGTTGGTGAAGCTTCGACTATTGCCAGAATCTACAGACACCGGAAAAGCAGTGGACATTGTTGTGATGATTAGTCAATCCAGAGAACGGAGACAGATCACCGCCAATGTCGCTGTGTTTTGTTCCAGTTTGGACCGGAACGAAGCTTCGCCGGAGTGACTATGGCTTTGATACCATGCCAAAATCTCTGAATATAAAGTATATTCCAGAGTATTTCATTATTGTATATCAAGGTATGGCTTACATCATATATTTATATATCTGATAGAGGAAGGGACTGAATGGTAATAATACGAAAGCTAAACAGAAAGCATAACAGAATATGACAGCTATCACCACACACACTTTACATGCATATCTAGTTACACGTGGGGACTATACGTGGCAGACTAGTATAACTAATCTGCTTTCATTTGGTTAACAATGTGTGCGTGTATTCTATCTTTATATTGATTTTTCTCTTTCGGCTATAATCATAACTTAAAACTTTAGTTCTATCTATATGGCATGTTTTATAACATGAGACTAAATCTGTATTGTGTGGCACGTAAAGGGTAGAAATTGGAGTTCTTTACGTTTTTCATTCCTTAAGTTTGTTTGGTGCTTTTAAAAATAAAGTTTTATGTTTTGGTTATGAGTATTACTAGTAGTATCGGCTTAATTGATTATTATTTAGTTTTATAAATGTTCATTTCTTTTATAAGCTATTGGAAATTCAATGTCTTCTTAGTATGTGAATAACTTATTTTATGATCATTTTGTTTCCGGGAACTTATTATGTATACCACTCTAGGTGTGAAGTAGGTGCGACCTAAAACTTTAGAAGACCATCAAGGCAATTTATATACAGTGAAGAGTACAAGAAATAAATAAGGTGGATGTGGTTAGTTAGTCTCCAGGCATTGAACACTGAACTAAATTGACTAGTTGAATCCAAGAGTTGGTGCTTGGTCTGGTAAAACATGGAGTGGGAACCATGGGGAATTTAGATAACTATGGAAACTATTTTAAACTTTGACAAAATTTAACAATTTAGCTAATTTTTAACTTCTTAAAATGTATGGGATTGTTAAAAGTGACATATGTATTATGGATATGAAATTATTTAGTAACTTTCTTAATTGGAAGAATGAAATTATTTGTGTTGTTACTGAATTGCCTAAAGTCATCACTGAAACTAAAGCCCAAGTGGAGAACGCTGAACAGAAAGCTGTTTTGTACTGTCTCATTACTCATGAATTTAGGATGTTTTCTATTCGCAAAGCTGACCTTGGCCATGATATTTTCAGTTATGCTGAAAGCCTTGTTCCAGTTGGTAACATCCACATTGAATAGTCTTGATCCTAGCTAGCTCTATATATGTTACTCCCTTCGTCCCTAAAAAGCTTCAAACTTGAAAATAAGCCCGTCCCAAAATATAAACTTTATTTTAAGTTTGTCAAAGCATTTATTGCCCTTTTTCCAACTTTGCCCATTGACTTTATTTGTTGCATTTATTGTCTCTCTCACTTATTGGTACGATTGGGGAAATGGACCGGCCAGAAAACAAGTTTGAAGGCATGGACCGGCCAGAAAACAAGTTTGAAGGCATGGACGGGATGGATGATCGAAGGTATAGTAGGACCTTAGGAGAAGTTGTCTCTTACAACCCCAGCCACAAAGATACCACAAAGATGATCAGTCCTTAATAGTATTCTCATGAGAATACAAGGATGCAAGTAAATCTCACAAGAGAAATAAAATTCTCAATTATATATCATTCATCAAGTCTGATTCCTAGTTCTAAAACATGGCCTTCATATATAGGAAACAAAAGAACCCTCTAGAATTAAAACCCTAGTGATAAATGTAATAAATGATGCCTTAATGATGATTGATTGTCTTGGTTGGCACATTCAAGCCTAAAGCAATTAGGAAATTACTTATTCTTCAAGACTAAGTCAGCTATCTAAAAATAGGAAACTAAAACAAAGTCTTCAAGAGCAATCGTTGACTAAATGGCTTTATTCAATGCCAATAAGAAATGAAACTAATTTCAAATGAAAATAAATTATATTTGATGCATAAGGACGTCTTCTAGATGTTTCTGAGATAATTTGCATATTGAAATGTTGGTACTCAATTTTTATTTTTTGGAAAGGGTTTATTGATAGATTGAATTTGAACGGAAGCTTGATGTATCATTTGTGATTATTCAGGTACTATATAATGAAATATTTGATACGAATTATCATCATTTTGAAAGAACATTTCATTACTTTGGTAAATTGACCCTATGCATGCTTGAAAATGTTTTTGAGATGTTTGTTAGTTTTTGGTGTGCCATGATTAATCTCAAGCTTGCTTGATATTTGTGGGCACAATACTTACACTTGATATTCTTGAGATTCATTCTCATGTTTGTTATTCATGAGTCTTTGTATCTCCGCTTGTTTTATAACCTCAGGCTGTACTTGCTTGGTTGTATACCCTCATAAGCTATGTGCCCACGCTTGTGGTCATGGTTTTGAGTTACTCTTGTGAATTGTATGTACATGCTTGTTATTTTGTTTTGTTGAAGTCTTACAAAAAGAGAAGATTTGAGATTTGTCTTTTTCTTTAAAAAAAAAAGGATTTTGTTAACAATACTTAGGTTTGTTCGATTCGAGAGCTTTCATACAATTCCATCTATGTTCATAATTGTATAAATTAGAAGTTTAGAGTTATTATCATGCCTTATTATTTAAAGTTGAATATATTTAAATCATTTAGTATGATTTTTATGTTATACATGTTTGTGTGTGGGACTTTATTCATTCATTGGAAAATTTGTTTTTGGCCTCAGATAGTACTACTGACCATGCACCCCAGCTAATTATGAGGAGCCTCTTTGATGATTCAAAGTTTGATGGCTCATTTTGTAGTTGCTACTCGATGTAATCATAAACCTAAACTTTTGTTTACTACAATGAATTTAATATATTTTGGTTATATAGAATATATATAGATGTGAATTGGAAGTAGATGCAAAGTCTAGATTGTAGTTATTTTATGTTTTAAGGCTTAAGGAATATGAGTCTCCCTCATATTCCTTGCCAATCACCCTTTAATTTTCAGAGTGTGACACTTTTAGATCGTACTGCATACAAACCGGTCTAAAATATACTTTTTAAATCTGGTTTTCATACAACTGGTCTTAAAAAATATTAAAAAAAAAATTAAAAAAAATCTTATTTACAAACCTTTATACTAGATTTTGTTAAATCCGGTCTACAAAGTGATCTAAAAACTAAAAATATTATATAGACTTCACTCAACTGCCCCTTTAAAACCAATTTCATAATATTTGCGTCTTCTCATCTTCGTTTGTCATTTTTCTGAAGTTCTCCCCTTCCTCATTTCTCACAAGACCACACTTGTGATCTCCTTCCCAACTATTTCAGGAGCAACAACTTCTCCAGCTTCATTCAGCAGCTTCCTCAACACTAGTTTGATTCCTCGCACTTGCCTCCTTAGTGCTTGTCTTTTTATTCGTGCTTGTTGGCTTCTAGATCCGTGCATGTCTTGTCCAAACCTGTGCTCTTCATATGGAGATTGTGCCATCTCAAGCTTTATTGAGTTGTCATCCAGATTTATGCTCGTCTGTGCAAATTTGTTATAGATAATACATCAAATTCCTTTTTCTCTTTGTTTTAATTTTATTGAATATATTATTATATTGTTGTCTAAATATTGCAAACTTGAACATACCGTTTAATCTAATATTTTCTTCTCTTCTACCACTTTTTATTGTTGACTTTTTTTAAAAAAAAAATTGCAAATTTTATTAGATATGTTTTTTTCTTAATTTTTTTTAGAGTTATCTTCTTCTATTTTATTAAAATATGAATTTTATTATGAGATCTCATGAAATCGTAACTTCTCTTCTGCGATTTTATGATATTTTATCTAGATCTCAAAATCCATACATCAAAATTGCTTATTTGCAGAAGCTGCTGTTCTAAAAAATAAAATTAGAAAAATCCTGATCTCAAATTCGCTTCTTTAAAATCTGGATTTTTTTTAATTTTAATTATCTTTTTTAATATCGGTATGGTGGTCTATTATCCAGTCTAGAAAGTGCCTGACTTTCTAAACATTTTTATATTAGGGGGTTTAAATTTCTCATTGTAATACCCGCATATTTATTTATCTAAAATATTATATTTTGATAAATAAATGGGTTATTTCTCATAAGTGAAATTATGATCGTAAGACTCGTGGAAATATAGTCTATTGTTCTAAGTAAATTTCTGTAGGAAATTAGAGAGTTTAAGGGCCAAAGTGCCAAAATGACGAAAATACCCTGGAAAGGGTAATTAACTTTGAAAAATTATGAAAAATTCTAAAAGGCAGTAAAATGGCCAAGTGAATTAGGGGAATATATTATCTCTAATTATGGTAATTTAGTAAATTATTAAATTGGAGAAATTGTATAATAAGGTGCAAAAAGTAATAAAAGACCAAAATACCATTGCAAATTATAGAATGATGTAAGAGGCATGGAAATGCAAATGTTAATGCAAGAATATGAAAGTAATAAAGTGTCCTAAGAAGGAAAATTATCAACTTGTGATGATTTAGTAATTAAGTAATATTGGGCTAATTACTTAAGCATAGGCAAAGGAAATTCACAAGTAATTATATAAAACCCTAAAATTAGTGGTTTTTGTTTTAAAATTAGTAAAAACATGTTTACTAATTAATTGGAAATTTTGGTGAAAAATAGTTGAGTTTAGGTATTTTTAAACCTAAATACAAGAATGAACCAATTAGGGATTTTTGGTGGAATTTTTTGAAAAATTAAAAATTAAATAAAAATTAAATAAAAATTTATTAAAATAATTAAAGGGCCAGCCGAAATTTTGGGCCAAATAAAATGAAAAAAAAAATGAAAAATGAAATAGAACACAAGTTGTGCAACTTGCAACATTATTTTAATATTATAATTAATTAAAGTAAAAATTGTGAATAGTAATTTTAAAATTAGGAAACGGATCCTATCTAGAGATCTAGGAATAGGAATTCCAATGTCAAGGTAAAATATTGATCAGTGAGTTTTCACCTTCAAGTGACCTCTCGCGGAAGTTAATTCTGAAGCCGTTTGTGCTTTTTCCTAATAAGACGAAATAGGGAAATTCTGAGAAAAGGCCTGATAGCCAAGAGGATGAAAAGGTTATGTTGTGACATTTGGAAAAGAATTGGGAATTTTCATGAACATATTTGGATTCAGTGATTTTTTCTGAAGAGATTGATGTTTAGAAAACAAGTTTCGACAGGACGCGTTTGGACACGTTTTTCGAGAAAGACTCAATTTGATCGTTGGAGCCCTATATGAAATCAAAATATAGGTTAACTTGGAAATTTCTACTAAGTGAGAATATGTTTTCAGAGTTATAAATCCAGAATTTTGAGATTTCTCCGAAATCACACGAATCGGGTACCGATCGGAGAAATCGGTCTGAAAGCCACGGAAGGTGACACGTGGCCACCTCCCATTGGCCAAGACCCTTGAATTTTCAGCCTAGTGTGAAAGCAAAAGGGGGAGAAAGGGTTTTTCCAAAAGTTGTGTTGGACGGTCCAGATCGCTTCTCACAAAGTTGATCCGACGGCCGAAACCCTACCACCGTTTCTATAAATACCCCCCTTCTCTTCATTTTCACACCATTTCTTCCCTCTTTGGCCGAATCTAGAGAGAGGATTCTAGAGAGAGAAGCTCTGGAAATTTTGCAGCGAAGCCCTGGAAAATTGTTCGGAAGTCTTCAACGGGTAAGTCTTTCGGGCTTTAGTTTCTAGTTCGGTAGTTAGTAGAATTGTTAGATGGTTTTAGCAAGTAGGGAGTGAGATTCCTACTATTGATTTTTAGGCCTCATTGCATTGAAAAATATGCCTCACGAGGTAAAAACATAGTAGGGATTGAGTAGGGAGTGAGATTCCTACTATTGATTTTTAGGCCTCATTGCATTGAAAAATATGCCTGACGAGGTAAAAACATAGTAGGGATTGAGTCCCCGAAAGTTGAAATCTTCGTAGTTCTTTCAATAGTTAGAGTAGTAATGCTAGAATAGCCTTTAAATTTTCAAGTATGATTGTGTATCATATGGGAGGGCTATTTTAGTCTTTATTTTCGAAAATTGAAATGGCGTCGAAGTTCGGCAAAATTTCGGGAAGAAAATTTGTCGAGTAACGAAATCTTGCGAAATTCCGCCAATTAGGGGTAGAAGGGCAAAATGGTAATTTTTACCTAAAATGCCGATTATAGTGTCAAATCACTAATGGAAGTGATATTATTCTTATAGGACGTCGAAATCCTAGTTTCTCTGCCGTTACTACTGTCCAACGTGCCATTTTCGGACAAACCATTGTTTTCCGTCGAAAGTACGATCCGCCAGAAACATCTACGTACATCAACGAAGGTACGTTCGCGTACTGTAACACTAATCTAGTGCTGCTCATATACATATATGTGATAGGTACATTCACGGATAGAGATTCTGTTAGGGGTCACCGAGATACATTCACGGTTAGAGACTCTGTTCAGGGTTCCGATTATACATACAGTTCACACGGGTTATAGAGATATTAATACCGTTAGAGTTTTCCTAGCGCTGAGGACACGACCGATCATCGTGGCACTGGTTTTTGTGCAGGCTATTATTGTGTAGGACTTATACATACTGCTTTAACGCTTATGTTCTGTCTGTGTCACAATCATGCAATCATGCATCTGCTATATGCATAAGTGATATCTTTCTTTGTTATGTTTTGAATATCTGTCATCCGTATACTGTTTTATTTGAGCATAAGGTTAACCGTTACCTGAGATTCAATTCGATAAATTGAATCTCAGCTATAGCTTCAGGGTTAGGAGGACCACCGATCGGAAATCGAGGCAAGCTGCACGAGTAAGCTCATAGTTGAAGGGCATGTAGCACGAGTGAGCTCTGAGACGGAGTTGTCACTTTATCGTTTTACGTAATTACCTATGAGAACAATAGGATGTTGTATCAATACTCTGTTACACTATGGTTCATGTTTTGTTATGATCAGTTACTCTTTCGCTCCATTGCTCTACTCTGATTGAAAAAAAAAATTCCGCTTTAGAAAATGGGATGTTACACTCATGTTGCATGAGAAGAAGAAGATTCCTACACACACATGAAATGGTGGGACCCACATATATATATAATGCTAATTATATATATATGTGGGTCTCACCATTTCATGTGTGTGTGACATGAGAAAACACTTATCCTACAACATGAGAAGTGTTTTCCCCTTATATTAGACATAACCTAAATTCAGTCTTAAAAACCAATTTTACCCGGTTTAAAAAACCTTTTTTCTAGTAGTGCTGATTTTCATTATTGACTGCCAAACCAATAAACACTCTTTTTTTTTTTTTTTTGCATTACAATGGCAGGCACTAATGTCCTAAAATACAAAGGGCAGGATCGAACACACAACTTCTCCAACTATGGGGAATAGTCATACCACTGGGGTACTAGGCCCATGGTCCAATAAACACTCCTTACATGGTCACGGTTTACATTAGAGCGGTCAGGTTTTATGACCGTGCCCGTGCTATTTGAGAAGCTGGGTGGATCAGGAGTGTTTGGGATTCATTTCCCCGTTGTTGTAATGTTTTTATTTGTAATGTAGGCTTTATGCCATCTTTCTTAGCAAAAAAAAAAAAAAAAAGTTTTATGATATGACAAATCTCTTAGTGACCTTCCCACGCTCCAATGATACTCCTCTGTTGATGAAAGTCCTCCACTAACAACACTCATCCTAACATTGTCAACAGTTGTGGACCTAGGAATTTTAATGACGAGATGAAAATAAAAAATATTATATAATAATAAAATTATTTAAAATACAATACAGACCTAATATACAAAAAATTAAAAAAAAAATATATATATATTATAAAAATTAAGATTACTTCATTTAACTCTTATCATAGGCGGACCCACGTATTAGGACTTGCCCCCCTTGAATTTGAGATTTTGATTTTTTTTTTTTTTATAAATTAATACATATTTGAATGTTTGTCCACCCTTAATACATCAAGACTGCACTTCGTAATCGGATGAGGGATGAATGGTTGAATGATTGTTTAGTGTCTTATATTGAAAAAGATGTATTTGATAGCAATGATAATAAGACAATTATGATGGAATTCCAAAAAATAAGGTCTAGAAGGATGACATTATAATTATTTTTATTGTAATATACTTTTTTTATTAAAATATATGTACTTGAACTTATTGAGTACCCAACTTTCATTGTAATTTACGTAGCTGCATTTATTTCTAACAGTATTTAGCATTGCTTTTCTAAATGACGGGTTTGTAAAATAATTGTCTCTCTTATTACATCATCAGTATTCATTTGATTTCATAAATATTTTTTTGATATTTTTTTCTTGTTTATATTCTTTTATTTTTTTAATGCATTTAAAACTTCCCTTAAAAAAATTTGGGAGCCGTTACCCCGAATCCCCCCGCGAATTGTGCCCCCTTCTGTACTTTTCTGGGTCCGCCTCTGACTCTTATTCTATGTGTTTTTTTATTGTTAAACTCATCTATAATTGAATATGAATTGAAACTCAAAACAATTTATTTTTCAATATATGTAATGAAAGAATCATCAAGAAATTGGTCCTCTATTCTATTTCGAAGCATGTTCTTAATTATCTATTTCAATGTATGGAACTCTTGGATCCTTCCTGGTTTAGGAGCAGGCTATGTCTCATGAGGAACGAATATTTAGACGAGCCAAATGACTCCTATGATTTACCCGAGGATCTTAATAGATGACCAGTATAATGCTGATGATGGCTTCTTTTTTTTTTTTTCCATAAAAGTTTTGGAGGGGTTCGACATCAGTCCCCCACCAAGGTCAGGGCACGGCCCCGGGCTCTATGAACACTTATTGAGGACTTACGAGATCGCCTACCAAAGGAGTCCCAACGACGGCAGAGGGGATCGAACCCACGACCCAATAGCCTAGTCCTGGATCCCTTACCATCTATACCAATTCACATTGGCATGATGGCTTCTTTTCAAGTGTGTGTGAGTTTTCTTTAAGAAAACATTGTCTATAGTTTCTCATAAATTCTCCAAAAAAAAAAAAAAAAACACATTAAAAAGGAAAGGGGGTTGAGTGTAGCGGTGTGAGCCCAGGCCGGATAACTGGGCCAGAGGATTGAGGCCCAAAATAAAGAAACTTGAGAGGGCATTAGTTAACACTAGGCAGGCACAATGGTGATCATGTACAGCGGGAGCATGAATCATAATGGATCCTCTTAACCCAAGGCCCTATCCCTCAAAACTCCATCGTCCACCATATATTTTTTTGCCAACAGTTGTATGCATTTTGTGTTTGTTCTTCTCACAATAGAAAGAGATATTAGACTACCCCTCGTCGTTGGGCTCAACTGACAAAGGGGTCAGACACTCTCACAAAGGGAGGGGGTTCGATCTTAGAGTTGTTCAAGGCACTGGGGGAGACATCTTAGCTCCTAGGTGCCTAGGTTAACGTCTGAGAGTAATAGACGACTCGCCCTGCCTAACATCGGTATCACCTAGGAGGAAGGGAGATTTCGCCCTGCCCTTGGATTGTGGGTCAACCCAACCCCTTTTCTAAAATTTGATTATCAAAAAAAAAAAAAAAAAGAGATATTAGACTTTTTCTTCTTTTAAATTTTGGGGGGACCTAGCCCTCCTAGTTCCACCTATGATTGTCAAGTGTAATCGACCTCTCTCACTCGTTCATCATCACTCGGTTGTTCTAGATCCTTTCCTTCCTTCCTTTATTGCTTTGAATGGAGCTGATTGTGGAAGGATGGTGAGGATGAAAATATTATAGATGTTGCCAACAGTATGATGAAGGCGAAGGATAAAGGATGAAGGAGGGGTAACAATGATGGGGCTAATGTTGATGGCGGTAGATGAGGTTGGACGGACCCATAGTACCCTATTTTCTCATCATTCCTCATAATTAAACTCATCTAAACCGTTGATTTTATTAAATCATGACCGTCCATTTTGATACTTTTAAAACACTCACAACCGCTCAAACGTGTTGGCCTTCTGCAAAGTTCCGGTAGAGAATTATAACAAAATCAACAACACGTACCAAAACTCCATTCCAACACTCCACAATCCTGGGCCTAAAGACTTCAATTATATAATAATCATCAAAAGTCAATGACCTCCAATACCCAATCTCTATATCAGTATAGTCAATAAATGCAACCCATTTTTTATTATTGGTTGTGATTTTGCTGGATCTTTCTGTTATGGAATCAAATATTATGCTCACCATAGGTATGGTCCAACAGGAGACATCTAGTACATTTAATATAGTTGGAGGCAAAAGAGGCCAAATAAGTCCAAACCCTAACCCTAAGGTAACCCTAACCCTAAGGCCCAATAAGTCCAATATCTCTGGGGCTATTTCATCTATCCCCGTCTTACATGGAATTCGTCCCTCCATTGATATTGCTTACCGGGCTTGAGGGGCTTTGGTTTACATGGTTTTGTGTATTATTTTTTTTTATTCGGTTAATTCAATAAAATATGTAAAAAGAAAAAGAAAAGTAAAATAAGATTGTCACCTTCGGTTCTTTTTTCTTTTTTTTTATAAGAAAAAAGTTTTGTAGGGGTTCGACATCAGTCCCCCACCAAGGTCAGGGCACGGCTCCGGGCTCTATGAGCACTTACTGGGGACGACGGTAGAGGGGATCGAACCCACGACCCAAGGGTCTAGTCCTGAATCCCTTACCATCTATGCCAACTCACATTGGCGTCACCTTCGGTTCTTCGTTGTCGCTGGGCAAGAGGCAGGTAAAAATTAAATATCTATCTATCGTCACTTCTAAGTCTTTAATATAAAAACACACACCTCGAAAAGGATTAAAATGTCTAATTTGGTTTCCATCATTTTGTAGTCACACAAAATGAATTTTATTGACGTTGGTATTTCCGGAAAAAAAAATCCAAATAATCCAATGAAAACACAACGCAAGAGACACGACTGGTCACTACAAGGAAGTACAAGACAATATAATATGGCTCAACAAGAATACGACCTCGATATCATCGTCAATCAAGGCTCTTAAGCGATGCTCACGAGCCAGCTATGTTGTTCTCTCCGTCGTCATCCTTCTGTATATCTATGTCTCCTCTTTGTACTTTTACATTTCCCACCTGCCATTTAAGAATTAGTGATAGTACTAGAACCAACGTATTATCTTCTTCTTCAGATACACTCCAATGGGTTCTCTGCCTTCGTCACCAGGACCATCAGAAAATTCTCATTCCAATTGCTATATCTGCGTTGTGTTCTGCCCAAGAGAACCAACCTCAATTGGTAGCGTCACCAATTGGATAGAGCTATTCAATCCATCTTCCAACACGTGGACCTATGTTGGTTCCATTCCTGGCCTAATGGAGGACCAAGTTTTAAAAGGTTTTTCTATGGTTTCCTTGAGAGACTCAATCTATATCATCGGTGGCCAAGTTTGTCACAAAGAGAGGATCCACGTGTCCGATGATATAGCTGACTGGGTTGACGTAGGCATTCAGGTTGTACCTACAGTTCTACGGTACGACTTCCGAAGCAGCCAGTGGTCAAGTTGTGCACCACTAGGTGTGGCTAGGTATGACTTTGCCTGCACAGTTTGTGAGGATAAAATCTACGTGGCAGGGGGGAAGTCCATGCTAGCAAGCGCTCGAGGGATCTCGTCGGCTGAGGTGTACGACCCGAACGCTGACTCGTGGACACCCTTGCCTAATTTGAACATCTTGAGATACAAATGTGTGGGGGTGACGTGGCGGGGGAAAGTGCATGTGATTGGAGGGTTTGCTGAAAGAGAGGATTCTGACAGAACAGTGCCTAGCCTCGTGGAGCGTAGCTCGGCCGAGGTGTACGACACGGAGGCCGAGAAGTGGGACCATAAGGCAGGGATGTGGCAGTTAGATGTGCCACCTAATCAGATTGTGGCAGTGAATGAGACTCTCCTGAGCTCAGGAGATTGCTTGAATGCATGGAAGGGACAAATTGAAGCGTTTGATGGGAGGCTTTGGAATGAAGTAGATGGATCCGGTAAGCCGAGTCTCTCAACGTTAGAAGCAGACCAGAGACTTTACCTAACTATGGCACCCATAGGGAGGCATTTATATTTCCTTGCAGGCTACGGCACAGGAAGAACGATGTCAATAGTTCATATGTTTGACACGTCAGCAACAGGAGGGGGAGCATGGAGGAGCTTTGAGCCAATGGAAGTGGAGGGTGAGAAAGAGCTTTGCAGCCATTGCTGTGTTGTACAGCTCTCTTGAGCTTATTGATCGAAACTAACCCATTATTATTATATTATGTTGTTCGAACATGCTCTTTTAATTATAATTATATATGCCAAGTTGTCATGGGATTATTAGGATTCGGATTACCTAGTTTTCAATCTATAATACTACATCTAATTCTCGAAATAGGAGACAATTGACTACTTAAGAGATCAAGGAAACTAAATAACTCATTTAATTGTAATATGTATTATGTATCATTAGATTAGATTATATAGTAATTTATATATTAGATAAGTTAGTTTGGAGAAAAATGATAAATATAAATATTTTAATGCAATTGATTTAACCTTTTTAATCTCTTAATAAATTCAAATGACCCTTAAAGACTGGAAAGAGTAGTTTATTGAATATGTTCGTAGAAGCAACATTATATCGTTGCTCTTAATGCAATGCTTTCCGGTATAATGTGATGAGAGGCAACATATCGAAATAGAGTACTAATTAAAGATAAGCTTGTTCACCAGTTAATTGAATGGATTTCGTTTAGTGCGTTTGTGATGACAAAGAAATTATTGCATCAAAGTCCTCTGATAACCCGTTGCAGGTTGATAGCCTCGGCTGCCTATTGATGGGCTGACATATTAATATCGACGGAGAATCAATTATTGATTAATTGATTTATATTTTGAATCTTATAAATTTTAAAAGATGGAAAGAGGGACTTTTAAATACAGGAGGAGTTGCATATGTAAGACGGTTATGGATTCAATTTTTCCCTTCACAAAGTTTCTATCATGTTCCCTGTTATTGAACACAAATTATACCGTGTGGATTGTCAATAGCTTTGTAGCTTAGTAACATGTAAGTTCAATGGTAAGTAGAAGATCAAGGGTTCAACTTATAACTTCAGGGTGTTAGTGACTACTACCGCTATAAATAAGAATAAAATAAAATAATTATATCCTGCAGAGTAGAAGATTGAAGATGATCACATGAAAAAGCTAGGAAGGAATCAATACTTTATAACCTTTTCTTTGATTTTATGTGAGATTAATAAATTAGAAAAACTTGCTTGTGTATAATATAGAACTTCCTCTTGAGCAAACATGTTGAATGTTAATTATAAATTTTCAAAAGAACAAAATTTATTTCAATAAATTCGTTATGTACAAGATAATTTTTCTTCATGAATATGTTTTTAAATTTATTATAATGCATGAATATGTAGAAAATTTTAATTAAGATATTTTGAGAAAATGTCCCTAAAAATTAAATATGTAATACAAAAATAAACATATTGTACATTTTCAAATCAAATTCTAATTCATGAACTATTGATATATCCATTTTTTTTTTTCGGTTGCCCATCCGGTATCCAGAGCTTCGCGTTGACTAATCCAGATTCGACCTGAGTCGCGTACCTGGCTATGGTGGGTGAGTCTCCCAGCGGGGTTTTTCTGCATTCACAAGGGATATATCCCTTTTTTATTATATATATTTATGGGATTTTATCAGGATTAATTATTGCGTAAATATAATTATTAGTATTATCTTGGATTAAAAGATATTGCACAAAATATCTCATAAAAAGGACTTATTTGTAATCTGATTTCAAAATTCCTCTTTATTGGAATAATCCATGTGGAAAAATATATCTTTTGCTTTTATTACATGAATATTTCGAAGGAATTCATAATCCAAGGTTGAAGACATTGACAAAAGCCTTATATTCTAAAGCAAGATGATGTTGAAATGCGCTTTGGAGCCCAAATGCAATGAAAAACATAGGTGCGAAAAGAATTTCAGAGATTTGCCTCAATTTCGTAGCAATGCGAAGCATTTCCCTCTATTTCTCTTGTGCTCATAGTAAAGCATTTTAAGTTTTTAATAGATTGTATATAGAATAAATATCCTTTTTGGGCACTGACAAAAAACACGGACCCCATTTTGGTCCCTGACAAAAAAAGACCCTTATTCGTCCTTTTTATGCAACTAAAAAAGACATTTTGAAAATTTGTGAAGGATCAAAATGTCCACCAAACGACCCTTATTCGTCCTTTTTATGGACTAAAAATGACCTTTGTTAGTTCTCTATTGGTTTTGATGATAACGGACAATTGTAAACACAGTTAAAGTTTGTCTTTGTAAGTTGAAAAACTTACTGTCTAAGGCAAACTCGAGTTCTTGACAGAGAAGAGCTCAAGTTTTTGCAAAGAAAGACAAACTCGAGTTAAGATTTGAAAACTCGAGTTCTGGCCATATAGAGAGCTTCTGAGTTTTTCACAGACAAAGCAAACTCGAGTTTGATTTAGAAAACTTGAGTTTTGACAAGACAGAAAGCAACCAAGTTTTTCAAAGAAACCAAAACTCCAGTTTCCATTTGAAAACTCGAGTTTAGGCTATACAGAGAGTTCTCTAAGTTTCCAACGTTTTATGGAAACTCGAGTTAAATTTGAAAACTCGAGTTTGCATCATAAGAGAACAATGCTCGTCTCTGACCTTGTGAAAACTTCATGCTTCAATTCGACAAAGTCTTTAAAGGTTTTCTCTTAAGTGAGAAAACTCGAGTTTCGAACTTACAGAGAAGTTTCCATTGTTTTCAATGAATAAGAAAACTCGAATTAAGTTTTGAAAAATCGAGTTTTTGCCAGGCAGAGAAGCTTTGCTAAAATTGAACATTTGAAAACTCCAGTTTGATTTGGAAACTCCAGTTTTGAGATTTTGGACTAAAACATGATTTCTCATTAAAAGTCCAAAACTCGAGTTAGTCACTTAATGACTCGAGTTTTGCACTGTTCACAAAATATGTCTGAAAGACTTGGCTATCACCCAAGAGGGGGGGTGAATTGGGTGTTTGATTAAAAACTTAGAACTTTAAAAACTTTCTGCAACATATTGAAAGTAGTTTGAATGACAATAATAATTTATAAAGTGATAAGCAATCATTCAAACATATATCTTTGGAATGTAAGAGATAAGGGAAGAGAATATGCAAGCGTGATTTATACTGGTTCGGCCCAATCCTTGACCTACGTTCAGTCCCCAAGCTCCACTTGAGAATTTCAATCCACTATCTTCTTTCAACTTGATTACACGTTCTGTACTCGAAGTAATCCTCTCATTAGGACTTGCTGCCCCTTACAAACTGTAATCAATACACCTGTTTGATTACACACTCTGTACTCGAAGATGATCCTTTCCCTAGGACTCACTCCCCTTACAAGCTGTAATCAACACAATGTGTTTCCCACTCAAGATCACCCAATCTTGAGTAACTCACAGATTAATGATAGGATGTTTACAATGATTCTTCTCTCTCAGAAGTGTATGAATAAACACTAAAGTACAATACAAAACATTTCACTCTCTATGATATATAGACATTGAAAAACAGAGAGTAAATGATAAGCAGATCAGAGTAATAGCATGTTGAAGAGGTAGGCTTGTTTCTCTGCTTGTTGTTGTGTTTTTGAAGGTTTGTATGCAGCTCTATATATAGCGGCAAATCTTCATATGACCGTTGCTTCTCAATTCTGAATTCTCTCCATTCGAAATTCTAGCCGTTGGGACTCGCGGCCTTTTCTGATTTCCAACTTTTGCTCTGCATTGAAGATTATGACCGTTATGTCATTTAATGACTTTCCTTTATTTGTTCAGGGAATCATTCGAGTAATGGCTATATCAATTGTTTCCAAGTGAAGGATTTCTTCTTCTTGAATTTTCCTCTGTTTGACGCGTGAAAGTAAATGCTCGATTTTCCGTTTCGTCAACAAAGTGGTTGATTCTGTCATGAACATTAATTCGAATGCTGAATCTGTTTGGCTTATGTCCGTTGGAGTATTTCATCATCTGAATGATTTAATCCTTTGGAGAAGCATTACAATTGAGTATTCAACTTCATTTCGCAAGTTATCGTGTTCTTTCCCATTTCGAAATTCGACGCAAGGTTCTTCACAAATCTGTCACTTTGAGATTTGCTTCTAATCCTTCATTTTAATCACACGAAACTTATACATAAATGATATAAATAATGTTAAGAAGAAGTATAAGTTATTGGGTAGTCATCTGGATGAGAAATGAGACTTTCGGAATGGTGTTTTTCTGATGCGGGAGCGTGAACTCGAGTTTACATAAGTAGGCTCGAGTTTGCAAAGCTTTTGAATGTCGGTTCGGTGCAAACCGGAGGTTTAGAGACAAACTCTAGAGTTTGTAACATCCGAGCTCGAGTCCATACTTATAGGCTCGAGTTTGGGTCTCTTCAAAATCATATTTTGCTCTCTGTCTTGTCTAGGCTCGAGTTTGTAACTTATAGGCTCGAGTTTGGATGATTTTCGCGACCTGATAGCTCTCTGTAACCCGCGAACTCGAGCTTGCCAACTAATAGGCTCGAGTTTGCTTCTCTTTAGCAAATTGCAATACCCAGAACAGACTGTCTACTTTCGGGGGCCATATCTCCCTGGTCTGAACTCCGTTTTGGTTGGTTCAACTATCGATTTTAAAGCCCTTTGAGTCTACTTTCCAATGCCACCGATTTCAGCTCAATTGGATTCTCCGTTTGAGAGTTATACGCAAAACATTGAAGGTTGGTCTGCTGGGTGACGTGAATATCACTGTCAACTTCATAAATTCATAGCTCCTTCACTTAAACTCCATTTGGCTTGAATTATATATCAAAATGACGCATTGGGAGTCTAGTTTCATATGCCACTGGTTTCACCTCAATCCGATCTCTAGTTTAGGAGATATCATTGAATTACCAGACGTCGCCCGAGTGAAACGTGGAACAGAGTAGCTGAAATGTTGAACACCGCTGTAAGCTCGAGTTTGCCAACTAATAGGCTCGAGTTTGCTTTGTCCAGAGACACCAGAAATGCTGAAGACACTACAGGCTCGAGTTTGCTAATGATGGGCTCGAGTTTGGAGTTCCAAACCTGAGGTTTGAGTTCTAAGCTCGAGTTTGGCTTGTCCAGAGGCGCCAGAGTTGCTGAGGACATTACATGCTCGAGTTTGCTAATGATGGGCTCGAGTTTGCTCATCTTGGAACTGATTTTTGCTGGTTTTAACTCTGAATTGATCCGTTCCAATTCCCATATGATCTTGGAGACTTCTAGCATCAATATAAGAACTTGAGTAAAGATATTCCATTGCATTGCAAGTTCTTCCTTCTTCAATTTCTTCTCTTCTTCTAGATTATCCCCCAAAATCATTTGATAACTTCTTGCTTCCTTGATATTATAATATTCTCATTATATTGAGCAAGAACTTCTTTCTTCAATCAACATTCTCCATCATAAAACTTTGCATCTACATTAAATATAATAATTAGTCACAATAAAAGATAAATGTAGTATGCAACCTTTTTGCTATTAAGAATGACATCTATATAAGACATCATCAAAACTAATCAAAACTAACATTCTCCCCCTTTTTGATGATGGCAAATACTTTATGGAAAATATGTATGAATATGAAAAAGTATTAAACCCAACATATTTTTCTTGTCATTCTCTCCCCCTTATTTGTCATTAGCAAAAGTTGAGTTTAAAGAAGAGATGCTTGTAGCGAGACAAGTATATAACTAAATTATACAGAATCAAAGAATTGATTTTCTCTCCCCAATTTGAAATTGTTTTCATTCTTAATATGATGCAATAATGTTTTTATGAAAACAAGTTTGAAAGAGTTTGGAGAGGTTTTTGAAAGCATCTTTCACAATTAAAGCATATAAATACCAAACATGTGCAAGGTTTCTAATGAATATAAAAGATAGAGATTAGAAATGCTCATGTTGATTTTGCAAATTGATGAATGATCAATGAAGTCCATTTGCTTGCTTTCTTTTTGTATGAGATCATTTACATCCTTCTCTTTTCCTTCATACAGCTCTTCTGTTTTCTTGTACTTCATATCACAGCTTCAACATCAAAATATCTTTCCTCAATGTAATGGTTTCTCCTTTTAGTATGTTGAGGAATGTCCTAGTACATAACAGAATCTCCTGCTACAAATTGAACACTTTCTTTGCCAAGAGATTTGTTAGTGCAGCATGATATCAAAATATCCCTTTCTATATGATATTTTCAAGTTAGGATGATGGAAGGAAAATATGATATTAATTCATCATCAAAACTAATACAACATAGTAGATGTAGATGAGAATGCTTAAAAGGGTTTTCTTCAAATAAAGGAGATGAGCTTTTAAGATATAAAACACATGTGAATGTGAAGCTCCCCTTAATGAATGCATGACTAAGTTTGATCAATGAGCATAGAAAATCTTATCCATAATGATAAGCATTTATCAAATCATAGTTCATGAATGAAATCAGATTTTCCAAAAATGACTATGCAAATTGTTTCAAATCTGGAATGTTCTTTCAAATCATGATATTTTTAGAAGAGAGCCTTGAAAGTATATGAACATTCAAAGCAAGAATTTGAATATAGTTACTCAAAGATGGATGAAGACAAGTTTATGTAATTGAGTAACAACATGACTACTAGGATTCATGAATGATGAAGCATAAACTCATTAGTTCAAATGACTAGAGTTTCAGAATATTATCCTAGTAAGTTATTCCTTTAATGGTTAATGCATTATCATTCAATGCACTAATGAACATTTATAAGGCTTGGAATAACTTGGCCAATGAGAATTTATAGAGTAGGCATAACTGTTTCACATATTGAAATCTTTTCTAGAAGATGGCTTGAAGCTCATATATGGATAACTCATTCAAGCAACACATTGAATATCAAAGATCAATATGTGAATGATAGGAAAACTCAACTAGACAAGTTTGAAGCATATCCAACATTCAGAATACATTATTAACTTCCAATTTTGAAACATCATTTGAATGCAATCAAAGTATGGATATGTTTTCAAAAACATTTGTTTGCATTTTCTCAAAGCAGTGTGAATTGAAATCCAAGCAAATTTAAGACTTGTACTTTTCAAAAATATAAACTCAAAGAGTTATACACAAATTCACTTGTTTGATCAATAGAAACTCACTAATTTGATTAAATACAGTTAGGAATATTAGTGATTGATGATATGGAATATATAGATCAAACAATAAGATTTCACAAATTTTGAGCAAGTTTGAAAAAATTTCTTAGCTTCTGTGAAGAGCAAACTTTAGAGTAAAATTGTAAACTCTAGAGTTTGTCAATTTTTGAACGTCGGGATAAGCTTCGCGAAGGGCAAACTCTAGAGTAAAAATGTAAACTCTGGAGTTTGTTATTTTTCCAAAGGGACGAACTCGAGTTCATGAAAGTAGGCTCGAGTTCATTTCATTGTAAAGCATTTATCGCGAAAGCCAACTGAAATCACATTTTGTAAAATGGGCAAACTCGAGTCCATTAGTGAAAGGCTCGAGTTTGACACTGTTCATGCCAAAATAAATTAGTTCTTCAAAACGTGAACTGGAGCTTAGATATAAACTCTGGAGTTAGAAATTCAACTTTACTCATTTTAAAGTACCGGGCTCGAGTTCATAAAAATAGGCTCGAGTTTGACACTATTCATGTCAAACCAAATTAATTATTCCTGAGAAAACCGGAGGTTTGAATATAAACTCTAGAGTTTGCGAAAATATAAAACTTGGAAGCTCTCTGCCAAGGGCAAACTCTACACAAAACTCTGGAGTTTAAACAAACTCTACACAAAACTCTGGAGTTTAAACAAACTCTACACAAAACTCTGGAGTTTAAACAAACTCTACACAAAACTCTGGAGTTTAAACAAATGGTTTTTAATTGGGAAACTTCCCGCCAGAGGCAAACTCGATCTTGCATCTGCAGGCTCGAGTTTACACATTTGTAAACTCTTAAAACTCATTTTTTTTGAAGGATTAAAACAGGAATTTGCATTTCTAAACTAAAGTTTGGTTTTGACAGAAAGATTGCTGATTGAAATTGATTAAGTTTCAAATCCTTTTAACCAAAAGCAAATCAAAAATGAATTTCATATAATCATTGTAAGAGGCAAGGATTAGATATCACCGTAATTCCTTTTATCATCATAGAAGCTTGCTTGGTTGAGATGGGTTGATGTAGATAACTCCTTTTCCAATGTTCACCATCAACATCCAAGCATAGGTTGTTTAGCTTTCTCAAGACTTGGATCATTTCTCTATGTTGCATCTTTGAGAAGCTTTCCTTGATCCTACAAAGTTGTATAAATCCTTTTCTTTCTTGGTATCCAACCTTCCTTGGATCCAATCTTTGTTAGCTTGTAGAGACCAAAAATTCACATGCTCTTATGAATATAATCAATTCAGCATAGATGAGCACAATGAATTAATCATGACTTTAAAAGAGATACTTTCTTTTCAAATCATCATGTATGCATACAGAATTAAGTTATTAACATTGCAATCCCTTTGAAGAATAAATCAGGATGTTAAAGCCCAATTTTAAAATAGTTTGCAATGTTCATTCCTAAGGTTACAGAATACAAAACCTCAATGAATATTTCAAATGATAGAAAAGGAGGTTTTACCATTGTATACCTTTACCTTAGGTACTTGGAGTATTGCCTTTGCTTACCCATTGGTTCTTCATATATTTTCTTATGGGTGTGGGCAAGGCTCTCTCGAGAAAATGTAGACTTCAAGAGTCTTCTATTTGATGCTTGAGAGGTTCTCCTCTTCTTGTTCTCCTCAAGATAGTTGAATGATACTCTATGGTAGTTTGTTCTTGAGGTGGATGATACTCTTCTTACTTGTATCCATTGCTTCCTTTGATGTTTAGACCTTGTAGTTCTAGCAATGGATGCCCTAAGGTTTCTCTTGCTTGATGATATGATCTTCTTCATTGGTGCATGAGAACCTCTTGGCTTCTTGTTCATCTTTTCTATACCCTTATGTCCATTGATTTTCAAATCATTACGCACACATAAAGCACTAGATGGATGTTTTGGTACCCATTTATACTTGGGTCCTTGACTGTTAGTAGTGGACCTTACTTGTCCTTTAGGAACCCAAACTAATTTATTTCTCATATTAGAATTTCTCCTAATATAGCATGTATGAGAGATATGTCCAGAATTTCCACAATAATTGCAAATAATAGAATGATGCATATTATGTTCAGTTTTGCAAGAATTGTATTGATCAAGCGGATGCAATGTCAAATGACCCATATTTGTATATTCTTTATTCCCACATGTTTTTCCAGCATGATTTTGAAAACATGTTCATTTTTCAACATAGAATTAGTAAATGGTTGCGAACAGTTTTATGCAAATGTTCATAAACATTTTTAACTACACAAGAAGAATTGGAATGGTTTACCATATATGCATCTCGAGCTCCAAGTAATTGTTGATCATTGTCGTGAACAATGAGCTCTTCTTGGGAATCCTCACTCTCTTGTTCTTCTGTATTGACTAGATCATGGAAGTGTTCTAAGATTTCTCCTTCTTTATTCTTCACTTCCAATTGTTCATCAAATGTGGATACATAGCTGATAGTTTCAGATGAACTGTCAACACTTTCAACTTCAACACAATTGTTAGAAGCATAAATAGAATCAAGAGTATCCCAAATATCTTTAGCACTAGAGCAACATTTGATTTTCTCAAAATCTTTTCGGTTAAAGACTTGTATAATATGTTCATTGCTCTAATGTTTAATGAAAACATTTTCATATCTCTTTCTGTCCAATCCTTTCTTGGAGTAAAGTCAAAAACGTTTGTAAAGACTTTCCACATATCAAAATCAGTTGCTTTTATAAAACTAGTCATTCTAGCTTTCCAAAACCAAAAATCAATATCTTTGAAAAGTGGTGGAATGGTAAAGTCAAAACCTTTCAAAAACGAGAAAGCACCCAAAATTAGCCATTTGATAACTCTTGAGACTGTTAAGTCCTTTAAACAAGAGCCTAGCTCGATACCAAATGAAAGACTTGGCTATCACCCAAGAGGGGGTGAATTGGGTGTTTGATTAAAAACTTAGAACTTTAAAAACTTTCGCAACATATTGAGAGTAGTTTGAATGACAATAATAATTTATAAAGTGATAAGCAATCATTCAAACATATATCTTTGGAATGTAAGAGATAAGGGAAGAGAATATGCAAACCGTGATTTATCTTGGTTCGGCCCAATCCTTGACCTACGTCCAGGTCCCAAGCTCCACTTGAGAATTTCAATCCACTATCTTCTTTCAACTTGATTACACGTTACGTACTCAAGTAATCCTCTCACTAGGACTTACTCCCCTTACAAACCGTAATCAATACACTGCTTGATTACACACTCTGCACTCGAAGATGATCCTTTCCCTAGGACTCACTCCCTTACAAGTCGTAATCAACACAATGTGTTTCCCACTCAAGATCACCCAATCTTGAGTAACTCACAGATTAATGATAGGATGTTTACAATGATTCTTCCCTCTCAGAAGTGTATGGATAAACACTAAAGTACAATACAAAACATTTCACTCTCTATGATATATAGACATTGAAAATCAGAGAGTAAATGATAAGCAGATCAGAGTAATAGCATGTTGAAGAGGTAGGCTTGTTTCTCTGCTTGTTGTTGTGTTTTTGAAGGTTTGTATGCAGCTCTATATATAGCGGCAAATCTTCATATGACCGTTGCTTCTCAATTCTGAATTCTCTCCATTCGAAATTCTAGCCGTTGGGACTCGCGGCCTTTTCTGATTTCCAACTTTTGCTCTGCATTGAAGATTATGACCGTTATGTCATTTAATGACTTTCCTTTATTTGTTCAGGGAATCATTCGAGTAATGGCTATATCAATTGTTTCCAAGTGAAGGATTTCTTCTTCTTGAATTTTCCTCTGTTTGACGCGTGAAAGTAAATGCTCGATTTTCCGTTTCGTCAACAGTGGTTGATTCTGTCATGAACATTAATTCGAATCTTGAATCTGTTTGGCTTATGTCCGTTGGAGTATTTCATCATCTGAATGATTTAATCCTTTGGAGAAGCATTACAATTGAGTATTCAACTTCATTTCGCAAGTTATCGTGTTCTTTCCCATTTCGAAATTTCGACGCAAGGTTCTTCACAAATCTGTCACTTTGAGATTTGCTTCTAATCCTTCATTTTAATCACTCGAAACTTATACATAAATGATATAAATAATGTTAAGAAGAAGTATAAGTTATTGGGTCTCTGTAACCCGCGAACTCGAGCTTGCCAACTAATAGGCTCGAGTTTGCTTCTCTTTAGCAAATTGCAATACCCAGAACAGACTGTCTACTTTCGGGGGCCATATCTCCCTGGTCTGAACTCCGTTTTGGTTGGTTCAACTATCGATTTTAAAGCCCTTTGAGTCTACTTTCCAATGCCACCGATTTCAGCTCAATTGGATTCTTCGTTTGAGAGTTATACGCAAAACATTGAAGGTTGGTCTGCTGGGTGACGTGAATATCACTGTCAACTTCATAAATTCATAGCTCCTTCACTTAAACTCCATTTGGCTTGAATTATATATCAAAATGACGCATTGGGAGTCTAGTTTCATATGCCACTGGTTTCACCTCAATCCGATCTCTAGTTTAGGAGATATCATTGAATTACCAGACGTCGCCCGAGTGAAACGTGGAACAGAGTAGCTGAAATGTTGAACACCGCTGTAAGCTCGAGTTTGCCAACTAATAGGCTCGAGTTTGCTTTGTCCAGAGACACCAGAAATGCTGAAGACACTACAGGCTCGAGTTTGCTAATGATGGGCTCGAGTTTGGAGTTCCAAACCTGAGGTTTGAGTTCTAAGCTCGAGTTTGGCTTGTCCAGAGGCGCCAGAGTTGCTGAGGACATTACATGCTCGAGTTTGCTAATGATGGGCTCGAGTTTGCTCATCTTGGAACTGATTTTTGCTGGTTTTAACTCTGAATTGATCCGTTCCAATTCCCATATGATCTTGGAGACTTCTAGCATCAATATAAGAACTTGAGTAAAGATATTCCACTGCATTGCAAGTTCTTCCTTCTTCAATTTCTTCTCTTCTTCTAGATTATCCCCCAAAATCATTTGATAACTTCTTGCTTCCTTGATATTATAATATTCTCATTATATTGAGCAAGAACTTCTTTCTTCAATCAACATTCTCCATCATAAAACTTTGCATCTACATTAAATATAATAATTAGTCACAATAAAAGATAAATGTAGTATGCAACCTTTTTGCTATTAAGAATGACATCTATATAAGACATCATCAAAACTAATCAAAACTAACAATGTCCAAATGCAAAATCGCGATGTTTTTATCTGGAAAGAGAAAACTCGAGTTTTGATTTAAAACTCGAGTTTCAGTCTTTAACTAAAAGCTTACTAAAACATGAAAAGTCGACTTTAGAAGAACTGACTCGAGTTTCCATCGCAGAATTTGAATTTCGAATTGAATGAATTTACGAAATGTTTGTGTTTAATCTCTATAGATCTATATCATCATTCATTACTATTCCTAATTATGTTTAATCAGTTTGTTAGTGAGTTTCAGATGATTTAGACAGGATTAATTGGAGATTAAGCAAAAAGCATAAAGCATGTCAGCACATTAAATGAAGAGTGCAGAAACCTTGCATGCTTTTGGACAAACATTCTCCACACGTTTTGTAGAAGTTAATGTTTGCCTTCCACATCCAGAAATTGTCCTTCCAACGGATTAAAAGTCAGGAAGTCAACTCTGATCTTCTGCAAAGCTGGATTAACCAAAGAGTAGAGAGAGAAGAAGACCAAAATCCTCACTAATCATCCTCTAATGTCTCCAACGGTTATATGAGGATTTATAATGGTCATTTAATGATCTCTACCTATAAATAGAGATGCATTCAAGTCTCTTCTCAACAACCAATCTGTGCAAGAGCGAAAATAATATTAAAGTTTCAACTACTCTTTGAGTTTTCTGTTGTAAAGTATCTTTTGATACATTCATTCTTCAGTGTTTATCATATCTACTCTTAGAGAGAGTTTCTTGATTGTAAAATCATTTATTGTAAAGTATCTCAAGTCAAGGGGACTTGGAGATTGGGTTATTGATTACAACTTGTAAGGGGGAGTAAGTTCTAGAGAGAGAATTGCTCTTGAGTGCAGAGTGTGTAATCAATCTTGATTGTGAGAAATCCCAGAGAGTCTGGGGACTGGACGTAGGTCAGTTTGTTGGACCGAATCAGTATAAATCCTTGTGTCTTGCTTCTCTTCTCTATACTATGTTTTTACTTCTGTTTCATATCCAAAAACAGAGCATCCGAAAAGAATTTTTTAGAATCCCCAATTCACCCCCTCTTGGTGATTCAAGCTCCACTTTCAACCTTTTTTTCTCAGTGACCAAAATGGGGTTCGTGTTTTTTGTCAGGGACCAGTAAGGGTATTTACTCTTGTAAATACTAGTACTCTGGTATATTTCTTATATCTTATAATTAAATTGAAGATATTACTCCCGATTTTTAGAATAAGACATAAGACAATTGATTAATTTGAGAATATTATAGAAGCTAAATAAATTATTTTAAAATATTTATATTTATAATTTTTCTCCAAACTAATTTTTCTGACTTATAAATTGATATATAATTTAATGAAACATATAAGTATTTTAGAGAGATTAGGTAACATATGTTATAAATAAGTAATATATTTACCATTTAAGTCTCTTATTTCTGTTTGAGGATATTTTTGGTTTTTCTCCTCTTTTTGCCAAACTGAACTCAAACTGCTAGTGTGCTTTGGGGCTGGTTCATCTATCGATTTCATTCTACACTCTAAAACTTTCATCTGCCAAATTGTACCACTGTTATATATTGTTATAGCCTCTTGAGTCTTGACCCTGTGCCAAATTATTCATGTATTGAAGTCTCAAGTTGTTATTGGAAGACCATCTCTTATTTATGTTATTTTATATTTGTGATTTTAGCCTCTCTTTCTTTTTGTGGCCTCCCTTTCCTTGAGAGAAGAGCATCCCAATCTGCACATATAGTTGCAGGAAGATCTGGGAAGCAACTCTTCCTAATGGATAACGACGATGGAAAGCCTCCTCTTTTACTGCATGGTGATTCTGATGACTTAAAGTTCATGTCAGTATCAATATTTCAGTTTACCCCATCATATGCTTATATTCCATTAGCATTATTGCTCATCCAAACAGTTGCTGATGGTGTAGATCAGCTTTACTTGCATTTAAGCGTCCTTGGCATATGCAAAACAAATTTATGATTGTATCCTCCTCCTTCTGATTGATATTTTGAGATATTTATAAAGTAACTACTGCATAAAGCTCTTAATTAATGAATTATTCAACAATGCGAATGCCAAGTTCCCCCTGGAATGAAGCATGCACCAGTGTATCTTGAAGTGGAACTTGGAATGATGGGATGATGATAATTGCTATATGGCTTCTTCACACAAACTTCTGTTCCTTCTTTTCTGCCAGGCCAATCTGCTTGTAGTTGATGAGAAATATCCTCATATTGTTTATATTGAAGGGGATACTAGTAATGATGATCACAATCCCAATAAAGCATCTTCTGCTACCAGTGACCAATCAATTGACTTGGAAGGTAACTTTTCGTTTTTATTCCTTTTAACTTTGTAATATACTTCTTTTTTTTAATTTAGTGATTTCACACTTCTCTTGCATGAATGGACATGATGCTATATATCATATGCTTGGGAAGAGGAGTTATTTGTCTTGGATTTTTATTTTTGAGATTTGATTGATTGATAGTTGAACTGTCTAGTTCAATAACATTCAAAAAGAATGAGAAAAAATGGATCCATGTAGAGTTGGTCTAGTGGTATAAGATTCTATTATATCCTTCTGGATCTTGAGTTTGAGTTCCAGAGGAGACACTTGTTTTGGGAGGGGAAGCCACAAACTCCGAAGCCGAATAACGGTTGAAAGTATAAAATAAATTAATTAAAAAAAAAGATGAGAAAAAATGGAATGGCAAGTGTGCATGTGTGTGTAACTAATCTGAGAATACAAGGTCCATATAATCCAACTAAGTGTGTGGGTGCAACTGCTATAAGCTAGCTTAGATTGCAATTTAATTTGGCACGTGGTGAATGTTTGGGTAACCATATTTCATAAGTCATTTTTCGTAAATCGAGACAAACAGAATATAATCACAATTAAAAAATAATAGTTCGTAGAAATAATAACGATAGATAACACAAGCAGGTTCTCACCTATTTCCAATGAGTAGATGATATTAAAGAGTTATATACAATACTTAAGTGAGTAGATAATAATTAATCAATGAGTCAATTTGACTATCAATAAAAACAGTAAGGCCTGCATACTTAATTTAAAAGAAAGGTTAGGCATAAATATGCCTGAGACAAACCTTTGAATAACAAATCACAGCACAAAAAATGTTGAACCTATAAAAATCACTCTAATACTACCTTTGGTCCTAATTATATATATGACCAAGCTTCTAGTGCAAATTGCACTATAAACGTAGTCCTATAATTAGGATAAGAGGAAGTATTATTTAAAACCTTGTAAGTAAGGAAAGTCGTAAGGATAAAAGGAACATCGCATTCACACGCGTACAAGAAGAAATTAAATAAGCATCTTTTGCTCCTCGTTTTTTTTTAAAAAAAAATGCCAAAGTGAAAAAAAAACAGGATACAATAAAAATGCCTAACCCAATTATAACAATAATGAAAACAAAAGGAAAACGAGGAATTAGGGGAGAGAACATACACGAAGGGAAGGACAAAGATTGTAGTAAAACCTTTTTAATTAGCTTTCTGGAGAAGAGATAAGAGAACTAAAGGCAGACAGCTGTGAGCATAAGGGGGTGACATTTTTCCTTCCACCAAAAATTTACCTAAAAATTGAAGACAAAATAATGAAAAGTAGAAATTAAATTTTTTGAGGGAAAAAAATCGAAGAACCTATAAGCCAAAGTAGAAAGAAAAGGAAAAACATCCAAAATTGATGATGCTACTTTCACCACTAAAGCAATCAATTAAACCAGGACCAACTAATAATGCAATATAGTGGCAACCTAGGTCATTCTTCCAAGGAGTAAGATGTGAGTTTTCTTTAGGTTAAATTTAGGTGATGAAAAATGCAATGGAATGGAATTTGACCTAGACTAGAATGCAAGACACTACTATCTATATGCAATTAATTAACTAAATGCAAGATGAAAATCTAATCTAATTGAATGCAATTTTTGGGGGTTTTTGTTATGAGAGAATAATTAAAATCCTAAGAAAAAGATTGATTAAAAGCAAATCAAACAATAAATTAAAGATCTAGTTCTGTTATGATGATGAAGGGGACAACTTAGGATTCACATGGAGTAACTTTCTTAGCCCAAATTAATTAATAAGACCAATTAATGAAAATTGGAATTAATGAAATTAATTACCTAATTGAAACATGAGAAACTCTCAAGTTTAATAACACTTATTCTACTAGAAAACTTATAGTGAAATAAGTGGTGGCTAATTAAACTCATTAAGAACCAATCACAGTTAATTTCTAAATAATATTGGAATCTTGTTTACAATTATTCAATTAAACAACTAGACAATTTATCAACTCAATTAAACAATTAAATCGATAAACCCATTTGATAATGAAATTAATAACGAAAACTCAATTATTAATTCAATTGACAATCCAAAGTTGCAAAAAAAAATTCAACAATTGTCTCAAGCACAATTCAAATTATCAATCCAATTCAAAAGAAATAAGTTTACAATCTAAAATTAGATTGTTGTCGATTAACATAACTTGAAATCATTTAAAACTAAACTATTTCAAGTCTCGAATTAAAAAGATAAAAAGAATAACACTCCCTTGTGGTATTCAAATATAAGTTCCTAAGCCCTAGCTTCCTCCATGCTCCTCCCAAATTGCCTCCTAAATAAGCTTAAGCTTCCATGAATTTTCCTCCTCCAAGCAGGTCTAGACTAGCCACGGCCATTTGAATTGATCAATTGAAGAATTCAATTAATTCAATTGATGCACAGTAAATCGTGGGTACCGTATGCAGCAATAATAGATATTGAATGATTCCTCTTCCAATACGGTAGTGTACCATATGGAAGAACTTCCATCAACAACTCAAGCGTATTTGTCTTTCCTGAGCGTGCGTGGATTTTCTGCGGCTGCCTCTCAGCGTGCGTCTTTCTGATTTTTATCTGGTGGTTAGGTTAGGTTAATTTATAAGAAGAAGAGAGAGCTTTTGGGTACCAACTTGAGTCCAATAAAATTCTACCATTGGATTTCCTTTTAGCTTCCCTACAAAATTCTGCACCATAAGATCTAAATATGATAAAATCATGATCTATCATATATTAGAATTATTATTTAATCACAAGATATTAATAAATTAGGCCTAATAATCTCATAATTAATTCAGATTTATAATATTTCCTAAAATTGGTTAACAATCCAAATATTATCTAATATATCCAAATTAGCCTAAAATAGTCCCCCAAATAAATGAATAAGACGGGATAAAATATACTAAAATTGAGATTTATCAATGGAGATCAGTTCACTTCGTCATCCTTCGTCACTTCTCCAACGCAGCCACAAACAAGTACTCATTTCAGTCTTTAATATAAGTCATATCTTGGGGGTTGATCTTGATTCTAATATAAGATAAAGTTTCATATTTTTCAATCAGTTCTTAATTTACCATATTAATATTGATACTTCCTTAATAACAATCAAGGAGGGGAGGGAATTAAGAAAATTTG
This sequence comes from Acacia pycnantha, assembly GCA_025563575.1. Lineage (NCBI taxonomy): Eukaryota > Viridiplantae > Streptophyta > Magnoliopsida > Fabales > Fabaceae > Acacia > Acacia pycnantha. Next base: position 1,008,326 of record JAMWYP010000292.1, read on the forward strand.
ACTAGGGTGTTTTAGAAAATACATATCATATTAACTAACTTAATAAACTTTCTTAATATAATCAAGTTAGGTAAATATGTCTCATATTACAGACAGGAGGAAGTACTAATTTATATCACCATAGCAAGCAAAGTATTCTCCAATAAAACCTCCATGTCTGAAACAATAGCTTTGTATTAAATAAGTGTTGATTGAAATAGTAAAATACACGACAGAAAGCGGAAGATGAAATAAAGCAAGTGCGGTTATGATAAATAGACACCTCCATGTCTGAAACAATAGCTTTGAAAGTGAGAGGGAAAGATGACTGCTCCAGTAAGAAGGACCACAAGACCCTCAAAACCTTCACAGAGCCCACGAGTCATGTGAGTCATCAAGGTGCTTGAACTTTGAAACCTCAACCAGAGCCATGGACGATTGTACGGCAGGAATGAGATATGGTGTAAGGCAGAAGAAAAGATGAGTGAATATAAAGCAAGGGATTCTAGGAGAGCAACATAGAGGAGCAAAGAAAGTTGCGAGGCAATAAATGTGAAAGCAAAATCATTGGAGATGCATGTTGGCAGTTGCAGAATGAATAAAATAAAATGAAAAAAATAATAGTATAGTATTTCAGGATTTTGGGCCAGTTAGATAATTTTTTGAAACGCCAACCAACTCTATCACAATTACAATTAGTTGGCAGAAAAATTTAGCGGACAATTATGATAATTAACATTAATCATTTAGATAAGGAGTGTTTGTTGCATCCCATACTAATCTAGGTTTGGATAAGCAATGAGGTAGCAGCATGCTCACAAAGAGCTGATGCCCTTAATGAATTCTTGATCATAATCAAATAATCCTAATAAGGCAAAACATGCAGCCCTGAATGTTTGGTATTTGCTAACTGTTCTTAGCTCTTAATTAGCTAGCACTTTTATTTTTGTGAAGAGAAGTCATGAGTAATACGATTCTCCCTGTGTTGGTGAAAAATTTGATAATCTTCTAACAAAGAATACCCCCTTCATTTTATTTCAACAATATCTGTGTTTTTTATTCTTACAAGCATAATACAGGTAGAGCGATGAAGTTAATATTCCCCAAACCCTTCCACTTTATAGCATTTACTCAACATTTATTAAAGGTCAACAATGATTTATTACTAGTTTTTAAAAAACTCTAAAATTCTAAACTTTCAGCTTGATTTAATTTCTAAAATTTTATATCAACTTTTTTATTTAATCAACTTTGAAAATAGAAATGAAATAAGCAGTTTTGTTATCTTTTGTTCTTACTATATAATTTTCTATTATTGACACTGTTATGGACATAAGTCAAGGCCCATTAGCCAACCGGCCCACGTAGGGGGCAGTCCGCGCAAGGATCTAAACACCCAAACCAAAGGACCTATTCAAGGGGGTGGTTGCCTAGATTCTCGGACACACCTGATGCGGGATCGGGAGATCTAACCATAAGGTACACTCCATATATATACGTAGGAGGTACACGATCAAGGTACACAAGTTCTCATCTCTGAACTAATCTACATACAGTTACATTGTGCACACACCGCATGAGATAGTTACAGACAACGGAACTCAGTTTACTGGCGCTGGATTCCAGGATCTGATGTCTGAATTCTGCATCCAACACCATTTCGCTTCCGTAGAGCACCCGCAGTCTAACGGACAGGCTGAAGCCGCAAACAAGGTCATTGTCAATGGACTAAAGAAACGCATGCTGGAGGTCGAGACCTCCTGGGTGGAGCAATTACCCTACGTTCTTCCGGGGTACCGAACCACGGCTTAAACGTTCACTCAAGAAACTCCTTACAGGCTGACCTACGGCTGTGAGTCAATGATCCCAGTTGAAATAGGTCCGCCCTCGTGGCGCAGGAAATGCATTCTTTCGCAAGGAGAGGCAGCCAATAATGAGGCGCTAGCAGCTGAGTTAGATCTTGTTGATGAAGTCCGAGTTACGGCACACTGCCAGGACTTCGCTACAAAACAGCTTATTGCTGCTCGGTATAATAAAAAGGTTCGACCCCGGTCCTTCCAACTGGGCGACCTAGTTCTCAGAAGAGCCGATATCGGAAACAAAAACGCCAAAGACGACAAGCTCGCGGCTAACTGGGATGGTCCCTACCGCGTTCGGGAAACATTGGAGAAAAAGGCATATGTTTTGGAAACCTTGGATGGGAGCCCAATCAAGCAAACGTGGAATGCGGATAAGCTAAGAACTTATTACAGTTAGATTTACCTTTTTCCGTCATTAATCATCTCTTTGCAATTTTTATTCGTTTAAGTTAGTTCTTGAATTCGAATATTGGCCTCATGGCTTTTTCCTTGTTAGCAATTTGTTTGTCGAATAAAGATGAAACTCTCATTCGACGGTTTTTGTTGGTTTCCAAACATTATTTTCTTCAAAGGTTGTTATAAAACCCGATATTCAGTCGAAGGAAGCTGTCTCTGGAGAGCTATCGCAGCCCGGACACTTCATAAATGACTCCGGGGTATCAAGCAAAATTGTCATGCCGACCCTTATCAGGTCAAAATGCTCGGACGTTTCGATTTGAAATCGAACCCGGGTAGGTGACAATTTCCCTTTATCTCAGGATGACCCGGTCAGACAGCCCGAAATTACACAAGCCAGTTTAATACTGACTTTTCGTCATGTTACGGTTTCAATACCATACACGCTCTCGCAGATTCTGCACATCTCATTTTCGACCTTGGCCCGGTCGCTCGCAATAACATATGCAAGTTCAATTCCTATATTCGGCTTACGTATTAAATATACTAAGCGGTTTAAACTGGAAAATAATATTTTCATTATAAGACCAGATTGGCAAATCTGTCTAAAACAAAACACCGGTCGCAAACCCAGTTCATACAAGTAGAATAAAAGAAAAGAAAAGAAAAAAGACAATACAGATCAATTTGCAGGAGCTTCGGTCGAGGCCTCCTCCCCATTCTCAGCTTCCTCCTCGGCTATGGCGCTTTCTGGACGGGATTCAGAAACGGTGACGGGCTCCACGAAAGGGACGAACTGACCATCCTCAACAAAGGAGTGAAAATGGTAACCGGCGGTGTTCAACTCGACCCCGGTGTTTTGCGCCAACGCGTTCTGAAAGGCATCCCCCACTGCTTCTTTCAACAGCCCTTTCACCCGGGCCGTCTCCTGCTGAGATTTCTCCAGGGAAGCCGTCGCCTCAACTTTCAGTTTATCCCTCTCGGTCGTCAGGGCATCGATCTCTTGTTCATCATCGGCCCGTGCCGCTTTAAGGGTCGAGATAAGGGAATTCGTATCTTGTAGGATATCTCTAGTCCTCCACAGCTCCTCCTCCGCCTTCTCTAGTTTGAACTGACTAGCTTGGAACTCGTTTGAAGCTGTCTGCCATTGCTTCAGAGCCTCCTCTCGCTCCGCCCTTGAGCATTTTAAATCAGTCGTCACTTCCACAAAATTGTGGTGCAGCGTGAGGAAGGACTGAGTCAATCCGGTCGACCTCAGGTTGGCGTTACCGACAGCTTGAATATCCCGTACGGCCTCTAGCAACGACACCGGTTCATTATACCGACGTGGGGGGAGGAGCGAGATGCTCAACTCTTCAGTAATTCCTTTACTCCAGGAGTGGGAGCGAGGAATCACGAAGGGTGGAGGCGGTAGGGCACGAACTGTTTGAGCAGAAGAAGGACCAGCAATTGTCAAACCGGACGGCTGCATTGCCACGGGGGGAGATGGTTGGCTTGGTTGGAGCAGGACCACACGAACCGATGCCACTGGCTCGGTCTTGCTTTTCTTCGGCTCGGCCGCTTTTGAGGATTGGCCGACTTTCGACTTGACCAAGTCGGGAGCCGACCTCTTCTTTCCCTTGGCAGGCACCTCATCATCCAGCCCTTCCAAGTACTTCGGCCCTTTCATCTTCAGATCTGCGCAAAACACAAACGTCAGAATACCAGCGGATATAAGTAAAAGGATCACGGACTTAAAAGCAATATAACATCATTATATGTGCAAAAGGAGACTCATACTCGCCCCCGATCTCATCTCATCCCGGTCTTGGTTTTCAGCCCGGTATTGGGCCACTAAGGAAGCCGCCCCAACAGTACCATGCGCCTTCACATGGGATATAATGCTGTCGATGGCATCCTTCTCTTCGCCCAGCAAAGTGGCCTGTTCAACCTTATAGGCGCTGAGAGACACCTCGTGGTGGTCCTTGCACCAGTATAAAGGAAATCATCATTCGACATTCTTAGAGTCAGGACCGACCAGGAACCAGGGCTCCATGCCAGACTTGGCCACTACTTTAAAAAAGACGGTCTTCAACTGCTTAAAGGAGTCTGAGACCGGGGTGATTAGCCGTCTGTTCACGATGCCCCGAATAGAGGTCCAACCCTTCAGCTCGGCTCCTTCCTTTCCAGATCGAGATGTGTGGGGAGTAAAGAAGTAGAAAAACATGGAAGTCGTGCAAGGCAGGCTCAAGCTTTGACAAAACCATTCAAACGCTATTATGTAGCCCCACCCATTAGGATGCAATTGGGAAGGAGCTAAGCCAAGGAACTGAAGGATGGCTATCTGGAACCCGGTGAACGGAAAGCGAACACCGAGTCGGGTCATGTAGTCGCGGTAAAAGAAGAAAAAGGAGTTATGGCTCCCCTCCCTAATAGAGCAAACCGGCTCTTCATCTTCCGGGAGACTAAGGGCGTAGCTGTCATTCTCTTCTATGGGAAGGTTGGCAAGGTCAGCTGTGTTCAACTTCGACCGGTATGATAGCACCTCATGGGTAACCCATGGGTATTTTTCCACCAAATCTTGCGAGGGGCTAGCTCGACTTGAGTTACCAGACGCTGACTCCGCAATATGGTTAGAAGAGGACGAGGCCATTATACCTACCACAGAAATAAAAGCAAAAACAAAATCAGAACTTTCCTAGCATACCTGAGGTCAAAAAGCGAAGGCGTGTTTCCACTGCAAAAGTAAGACTAGACTCCAAGTCGACAGGATTGACGTTTGGGGGAGCCACTCGGGAAGCCGGGACAAGGTTGTGACGGCAGGAGGCCAGAATCGAATCGGCCATTACAGAATTACCGCTGGAGATAAGCCGGGAACACTCATAGAGGCAGTCGTAGCAAGGGCCGATGTAATCGTCTACCCCGGCCCTAAGGTCCGGCCTCCCCCCATCGACGTACTGGTTTATAGGTGGGGCCGGGATAGGAGCAGTATCAGCACGGATGAATGATCTCGGATTGGGGGGAACAAGGCTGGAATGACTGGACTTCCTCCAACGGCCTGATTCCCTTCATGAATCCTCACATCTCTGGCTTCCGAACCTCCAAAATCTTTTTTCTTGCTTCCACGGTGATGCCCATCGAGCAGAGCGGCTTGCTTCTCATTTGCAGAAGGCTTATCACCCCAGAGCCACCAACGGGTCTTTGGCTTAACGGTTCGACGCAACTCTTCGATCTCTTCTGGGGTCATATCTTTCAAATCCTTGGACATTTTAAATGACGCCCCCAGGGCACTCGATAAGCAAACCTAGAAAGGGGTAAAAGCTTGGAAAGGAAGAAGGGGGTTTTTAGAAATGGTATTTGAAAGGAAGGAGAAAATCACTCAATAGCCTACCAAAAGAAGAAAACTACCCAGAGAATCAATGGAGAAAAGAACCTACCCAGGGAAAGCACAGACAGCGAACGTAGGACTAAATGAGGGGTTGGAACTACAACTAGAAACAGAACGAAAACACTACAGGCGAGAACAAAATTAAAGAAGCATCAGGAGAAGTGATGATACCTGGCTAGAAGTTCGAAGATAACACAAGGAGTTGCAGATGGGGTATACACGAATGAACTTCCTCACAGAGCAAGGAATCGTGTTTGAGAGAAAAGGCTTCAAAACAGAGTTGTGTGAAATGAGAAAATGAAATGCTAACGGAGTATAAACTCTCGAAAACCAAACCGTCAAGGGAAAAAACGCAAATTCACTCATAAAGAAAGAATGACGTGACACGCGCATTTAATGCGCACTGCGCAGTCATTTATTACGCCCAAGGGCCGTAGAGGTTTGCACGCTTCCATTTCGGCTTCACGACAGTCGAGGGGCGCTAGTTGTCAAACAGTCATGATAACTGAAGAAGAAGAAACGACGCGAACCTAGAGAACACTCGGATGCACAGAATAACCGGCATCGCATAGCCATGATTGCGGCTCTTCTAACCCGGCTATTTGGAATCACATTCGTTCAACGCACCAAAACCCGCTTGATTATTTTCGGCTCATGCAATGTCGTACCCCGGATCTATCAACCCGGATTCAGCTCGCGATGAGCACCATAACCAGATATCATTCACCCCGGATATCTAATGCATAGACATCTGGGCTGGTGGGGCAGCTACAGCCCGAATCATAACAGCATCCTGGGACATGTGAGCCAGAAAATGGCTACTAAACATTAGTCACACTCAGAACACACTGAGAGATAATCTCGCACTCTTTCAAAACGCGCAGGAAATATGATCACCCCGGCTGCCCAAAAACTTGAGCACCCGAGCTGGGGGGCAACTGTTATGGACCTAAGTCAAGGCCCATTAGCCAACCGGCCCACGCAGGGGGCAGTCCGTGCAAGGATCTCAACACCCAAACCGAAGGACCTATTCAAGGGGGCGGTTGCCTAGATTCTCGGACACACTTGATGTGGGATCGGGAGATCTAACCATAAGGTACACTCCATATATATACGTAGGAGGTACACGATCAAGGTACACAAGTTCTCATCTCTGAACTAATCTACATACAGTTACACTGTGCACACACCGCACCCCCATAGAAAGCCCTAGACAACTTACATACATACTTAGGCTTAGAAGGATCAACAAACCCTTTTGGTTGTTTCATGAAAACAGGCTCAAATAAGACTCCATTCAAAAAGGCATTGTTGATGTCAAGTTGTTTAATTTCCCAATTCAAAGTAATGGCAATGGTTAAGATAATTTGAATGGTAGATACCTTAATAATTGGAGTAAAGGTCTCATAAAATTCAATACCTTTTGTTTGTTGGAAGCACTTAGCTTCCAACAGTGCCTTCCTTTTAGCTAGAGTTCCATCTGGATTAAACTTGGGCTTAAAAACCCACTTGTTTTCGACTACATGTCTACATTGTGACTGGGCAGACGAGGAACAAGACTCCAAGTGGAGTTTCGTTGAAGTGCAGCAAATTCTTCAGCCATGGCTTGCCTCCAGAGTAGATGCTGTAGGGCTTCCTTTGTTGTTTAAGGGACATTTTCACAAGCCTGAGTTAATCCAACATAAGGAATTTTTTGTTTAGATATCCCATGCTTGCTTCGAGTTTGCACTTGATGAGTATTAGAGTGAACTTGCTCGAGTATGACTATGTTAGGTTGAGTTGTATCTACTGAAACAGAAGTTGATAAGGGTGATGATTGCAAGTGCTACTAGTCAGATTCAGAGGAAGCATCATCTGTAGAAATCTGGTCATGAGACTTAGAAACAGTAGAGTGCTCATGTAATTGATCAGTAGTAGGAGATTTAGGCAATGAGCAAGAATTAGCATCAGTGGAGGGGTCAACCACAATAGGACTTGCAGCGAAGATATTAGAGCCAGGAACAGCTTTTGGCAGCAAGCAAGAATGATCAACATCAGTAGCCATAATAGGACTCATAGCGACATAGAACCAGCAGTAATAGATGTAGAATCAGAAGCCACAATAGGACCATTCTAAAGAAAATTAGTATGATCATTAGAGGATAAACTGGAAAAATCCACAACTTCGGTATGTTGAGATTTCTGAAAATTCAAGAAATGGTTAGCAAACGGATAATCATCTTCATTGAAAATAACATGTCGAGAAATATAGATCCTGCCTGTTGAACTCAAACATTTAAACCCCTTGTGAGACCCACTATAACCAAGAAAGGTACACTTGGTGTTGTGAAACCGAAGTTTGTTTTGGTTGTAGGGTCGTAGACATGGAAAGCATGCACAACCAAATATTATGCCGACTTCTTACTGGGATGACCAAGTCTCCTATGCCAAGACTCTAAAATAGACATGTCTTTGCTAGTCCTATGACTTATTTGCAACAGAAACTAAAACAACAGCTGACTTCTTTGGGGAACTACTTTGTTGTCAATCTTGTATAGCCCGGGAGCGGATCCTCTGGTGACTTTTCCTTTTAGTAGAAAATTATGCCGACTCTTCTCCTTCACAAAACATCCATGGGAATCAATTTCAACAAAGACATCACGATTATCATTAGTAAGTTTATAGCCACTAATCAATTTCTTAGCCACTCTAGGTGCAACAAGAACTTGATTCATATTCAAAGTCTTTAAGATAGCCGACCTATCACACAACAGTTTAGCATTTCTAGAACCAATGATACTCACAGAAGCTCCATTACCTACTAAGATAGAATGTATACATGTGTTTTCCCCTGGTTCCACATTTTCAGGAGTATGAGTGACATGGTAAGTGGCACTGGTATCAAGGTACCACGCTAGATCGACAGTAGTGTCTGAAGTGATCAGATAAGCAATGGCATTGTCATATTTGCGAGGAAGTTTGAAGCTCTTGTCAAAGTGCTTAAAGCACTCTGCAACTTTGTGTCCAGGTTTCTCATAGAGATGACAATAGCGAGTTCCATTTCTGTTATGTGATCTACCACCAAATAAGCCTTTGTTGTTGCATCCACAGCCTCTTTGACCTCCACGACCACATGAGTTGGGTGATCGATTAGGATTACTGTTGTTGCTGGGTTGAAAAGAAAGATTGGTGAAGGCCCCAAATAAATTAGTTGTGGAGGTAGTGTGAAGTTGTTCCAGAAGAGACTTATAGGTCAAAAGCTTCGATTGAAGATCAACCCAAGTCAGATTATCTTTCTCAAAAAGGAGTACCATGATCGGTGTATACTCATTATCAAAGCCAACAAGCGTTTGAGTAATCAGATCAGTCATAGACAGAGGACACCTGACGAGAGTGAGATTGTTAGAGAGGGATTTCATTTTTGCAAGATATTCTCTCATTTTCAGCGAACCCTTCTTGATCTGCTGAAATGCACTCTTCAAAAAAGTTACTCGAGATCGTGTGTTAGCATCAACGAACTCGGTGAGAGCTTTCCATAAGGAGGCAAACGTCTTGCAACGAGTCATTTGAGAAGCAATATCTACAGTCATCGTACTGAAGAGGCAACTGAGAATAATTTGATTAGTTGCAAGCCCATCATCATAAAAAGGATTTGGGTAAACTTGTTCTGCCTGACCCAAGACATAATCGGGAGGAATAGCTTTCGTGCTGAGGATATGACCATCTAGGCGATGTTCGCGAATGATCGGCATAATCATCAATTCCCAGGTAAGGAAGTTGTCGTCGTCCAACTTGATGAGATTCCCTTGATTGAGAGAGCTCAAGAGCGGTGTGGATCTAGTTGTGACCTGAGGTGTTTGATTACAAGCCAACGAAAATCCAAAGAAATAGTTGGGTATAGAGTGTGGGACTGGGACAATGGTCGCCGGTAAGGAAGAGACAAAATGAGGTGAAGGGAAGGAGGTGGTCGGCGTAGTGGAGGAGAATGAGAACGAGGATGGAGGGGCGAGAGGAAGTGAGGTAAAAGGAAGAGAGGACGGAAAATTGGGGTGAAAAAATTGGTATGAATAGTGAGGCAGGGTATGAGGGGCAAAAGAAAGTGGCATTGAGGTGGGTAAGACAGTGCTGATGACAGACTCTTGAGAAAGATGAGTGTGGGCAGTGATGGCATTGAAATTCGGGTTTTCTGTCAAGGGTAAGGTGGTGGCAGAGGTTGATTGGGGAGAGTGATTTCTGAACGCCATTTCTTTGGTTGTTGGCTCTTATAGTAAGAAAAGCTTTGAGACAAATAGGTCAAGACAAGATAATAGCCTTAATCCTGTTCATTTCTATTTATAGTAGATAGCAACCAATAATACAATGACATCTATTTTCTATAAGACTATTCTAGAATACAACAGGAAAATACATATTTACAAATATAAACAAATTAAAACCATTAATTCTAACTCTAACAGTTATTTTGCATCAAGGAATCAAGCTTGATATTGAACTCATATACTCTAAGATCTAAGTTTACTCTCGCCTACTGATGAGTATATATTTTATAATTAAATAGGTGTATTTTAGGTTATAATTAGCTAGATTTATTCATATTATATACCTATTTAATTATCTTTTATAAACTTTTCCATCATTGAATTAAACTTAGGATCAAACAATAAATTGACATAAAATCTAGCCATATCCTATTTTTATTGTGCAGGAGATATTATATGAAAGAGAAGAGACAAAAACCATATGGAGCTTGCAGCCATAAATTAAATAAAAGGAATAAAGACTTGGATCCTAAGCTTGGTGATTAATTAAGAGGAGGAGACCTAAATTATAAATAGGGAGGTGGAGACACGCACAAGAGAAGAGGAAGAAGGGAACAGAGGAGCAGAGTAAGAGACGTAGAATGAGAACGAAGGTTGGACAACAGCGGCTGAGCAAGAGAGACATTTTGGTTATTTTCATCATCTCCACGGAAGGACAAGAGGACTGTGGAGGCGACGGAGAAGCTTTCTTCCCTCTCTCTCTTTATTCTTTGAATCTGAATTCCTATCCTTTTGTTATTGATTTTATTATAGCCATGTGTGGCTAATTCTCTTTTCAACCTAGAGGACCTATGAACTTGTTTGGGTTCTAGAGATTATTCTCATTAATTAGTTTTGCTTAATTTTATCTCAGTTTATTTAATATTGTCTTTATTGTTATTTCTTATTGATTGGCCATCATTAAGCATGTTTTGGGGATTTAGGGTTGAACTTGGAAGAGAGAATCTTAAATTGACCTTGGGATTAAATAATGTGGAATTAGCTTTTAATCTAATTTGAGTGGAATTAGGTTTTAATCTAATTTGCGTCTAGGATAGGAATATACCTAGAAGCTCCGCATAATCAAATTAAAGTGAGTCCGATCTAAGATGCTTCTTGTTTAGTTGTGTGAGGCATTGCATAATTAATTAAGATAGGTATATAAATAGACCAGAAGGCATATATAGACATTAATACTCTAGGTTAGCTGATTAAGTTAATTCAAAATTAATTTAGTGGGGATAAAATCTAAGAAACAAACAAGGGATTAGTGACTCTAGGTTGATCGTTCAATTATTGTGGTAGTTTGGTTATTTTAATTTTAGTTTTAATTTCTTTTCTCCTAGTTAAATTCACTTTGTTTTGCTCAACTTAAACAAGAGTGTACAATTAATGCCTAACTGAAGTTTTTGATACTAAGTCTTCGTTGGAACGATACTTTTCTTATCACTTTATTACTTGATACGGCCCGTATACTTGCGGAGTTATAGGCTATAAATTTTTTCCTATCAAGTTTTTGGCGCCGTTGCTGGGGACTTATGTGCCACAATTGTCTTTGTTAGAATTGATTGAGCATTAGTAGTTTATGTTTGAGTTCGTAAATATTTTAAAAAAAAACATTAAAAAAAATGGATTTCAATTGGCAACCAACTGGTCTTAATATTGAGAAGGAGATGAATTCTTTGTCTTCTACACAAGATGGATTGATTGCTATTTTAAATTCTTTTAATGAATATAGGCAACATAAAAGGAGCATAAATGATAGTTGTCTTCCATTTGTTGATTCTTCTCAATATGTTTACATGTCTTGTGTTTATTGTGGAGAGAGTCATTTATATGAGCATTGTTCGTATATTACAACTAGTCATTTTGTGAGGGATGATTTTGCTAGGAATAAAGATTATTTTGATCATTCATTTTGTCCTAGTAAAAGTTTGAGCAACAAAAGTGTGAAGATCTATATGTCTATTGTTCTCATGAAAATACCTCTCCTTTTTACTCCTATCCATATGTTGAAGAACACACCATTGAGTATAAGGAAAAATCTAATTTAGAAAGATTATTTGAGGAGTGTGCGGAAGCATTAGAGAGATCTAGTAGAGAGCGAAAGGAGATGGTCACTAGCATTAAGTCAAGTGTCCAAAATATTAGGTTGTGTCCAAAATATTGGGGTAAGTGTCCAAAATATTGAGGTATATGCGAGTCAAATTGTTTCAACTCTTGAGACTATGGTGCAAGATAATTCCTTAAGCCTGATGACTACTTCTTATGCTGATAATGATTACTGTGAAGACGTTGAAGGTGTGGAATTACATGAGACTATGGATAATGTAGAAAGTGATTGCGAGCATGAAATTGATTTAGATGAGAATAATGGATGTCTAGAAGAGGTTCCAGTTGTGGAGCCTAAGGATTGTGATTTCGGTGATCAAATTGATATGAATCTTCCTATTGGTGTTAATGATGATTCTTCTATGGATGTTTTGACTTTTACTGAGGAGAGTCAAGTTGATTTTATTGGATACTCTAAATTCTTGGAAGTGCCTATGTTTATTTTCAAAGATATGCATGTTGTGCTTCATTTGAATTCAAAGAATACTTGTACTCCAAGGTTGTCTATGATTGAGGAAGTACAAGTAATAGACTGGAATGATCAACTTTTGTGTGTAACATGTTGTTGATTGAAAAGGAATGAAGAAAAGGTAATTGAGGTGTTTGATATGATTAGTGGTTTGTTTTGAGAAGTCTGGCTGAAGACTTTAAACTTAGCGCTTCTTGGGAGGCAACCCAATGGTTTTGCTTGCATCTTTTATTATTATTATTTCTTTCTTTCTTTCATTTTATTCAGATCTGAAGATGATCACTCCTCTTGTTGCTACAAAGTCTTGCTAAACCAGGGGAGTATTAGTTTCTTTCCCTCTTTATATTTTTACAACATTGAGGACACAATGTTTGATTTAAGTGTGGGGGAGGGATATGATTTCTTTGGTTATGCTTGTCTCTATGCAATTGAAAAGATTTTTTTTTATTTGAGATTTTTTCATTGTTTAGGATTGACCTTAACTTTGAGCTTTTCCCAACTTAGAGAATGTTATGAAGTCAAAAATTAAAATACAAAAGAATGTGTCAACCAAACCTTTTAAGCCTTGAATTTTTGCAGTAATCTTGAGATTAACTATGAAAATAGAGATTAGTTTGTAATATGGTCAACAGATTATTAGTTTATGAATATTTTGTTACATCTTTTGTTAAGGGAAATGACTCAGTCAAAAAAAAAAGGAAAAAAAAAACTCAAATGACTTCTCTATACCTTACTTAGTAACTAGGGGCACTTCATCACCAATGTTGGCACTCGCGTCAAACGGTAAAGTCAAAGAGGGTTATGGGTTGGGTTAAAAGCCTCTTGAGGTGCCTGTTGGAGTAACTGAGTAACCGGTGCTGCATCACCCATGTGTAGGGTTGCGTAAAAAGGGGACCTACAACTGCTCAAGTTCAAAAAAAAAAAAAAAAGAGTTACATTTTACCTGAGGATCCCTATTAAGTTCAATAAAAAGCATGGTTTAGTGGGGCATTTGAATTTTTCTGGAGAAATTAAGTAGCGTAATATTCTCTTACTAATCTTATGGTTGGACTTATTGCTTTCTGATCCTTTGATCATGGGATGTTAAGGGATTGTCGCAAGTGTTTAAGACTATTGGCTAAGTGATCTATTCTTATAAGACAAGACATTAACTTAAATAAGATTTGATGACATGATCTAAGTGTGGTGGTAAACTGCTCTCTATTTAGGAATTTCATAGGCAATGTTCTATTCGGATATTGAATTCTCTCTCTTTTGCTTGAGGACAAGCAAATGTTTAAGTGTGGGGTAGTTTGATGAGTATATATTTTACAATTAAATAGGTACATTTTAGGTTATAATTAGCTGAATTTATTCATATTATATACCTATTTAATTATCTTTTATAAACTTTTCCATCATTGAATCAAACTTAGGATCAAAGAATAAATTGACATAAAATCTACTCATATCCTATTTTTATTGTGCAGGAGATATTATATGAAAGAGAAGAGACAAAAAGCATATGGAGCTTACGGCCATAAATTAAATAAAAGGAATAAAGACTTGGATCCTAAGCTTGGTGATTAAACTTGGATCCTAAGCTTGTGATTAATTAAGAGGAGGAGACCTAAATTATAAATAGGGAGGTGGAGACACACACAAGAGAAGAGGAAGAAGGGAACGGAGGAGTAAAGTGAGAGACGTAGAACGAGAACTAAGGTTGGACAACAGCGGCTGAGCAAGAGAGGCATTTTGGTTATCTTCAACATCTCCACGGAAGGACGAGAGGACTGTGGAGGCGACGGAGAAGCTTTCTTCCCTCTCTCTCTCTCTCTCTCTTTATTCTTTGAATCTGAATTCCTATCCTTTTGTTATGGATTTTATTATAACCATGTGTGGCTAATTCTTTTTTCAACCTAGAAGACCTTATGAACTTGTTTGGGTTCTAGAGATTATTCTCATTAATTAGTTTTGCTTAATTTTATTTTAGTTTATTTAATCTTGTCTTTATTGTTATTGCTTATTGATTGGTCATCATTGAGCATGTTTTGGGGATTTAGGGTTGAACTTGGAAAAGAGAATCTTAAATTGACCATGGGATTAAATAATGTAGAATTAGCTTTTAATCTAATTTGAGTGGAATTAGATTTTAATCTAATTTGAGTCTTGGATTGCAGTTTAATTTGGCACGTAATAGACAAAGCTGTGTACCGTATATATGCTTAATTAGAACTGTGATCTAGGAGATAATGTCTTGTGTTTGGGATTGCATGATTTGCATTGAGGGCAGTGACCTAGGAAACAATCATTAGCTTTTAGAAGATTAAGTTACCATTACGCCTTTATGTTATAGTTCGTGGTTTTCTCGGGTTTATGTACTTGAAAATCACTATATATTTTAGTGTTCCGTGTTTTGAACAATGCAATAAATTCTCAATACTTTCATATTAAGTTGAAATATAATGTGAAAATCGGTACATTATATTACAAATAAGTTCTCGTTCCAATCTAAGATACGTTAGCTAGCTAGATAATTGATATTTATATAATAAAAAAAATAATTCAATTAATCATTTAATAAATATGTAGTATTTGTTTCTAAAATGCCTCGTTTAATCATATTAAAAATAAATAATTTATGAGTTAGAGTCAACACACCTTTATATCAATTAGCTAACACCAAAAAGTCTAGAGACTACTCATTATTACGCAAGTGATTCAAGCCAAATTTTGTGTTTTATATCAACTTTAATAATTTAAAATATTTACTCTCTCTTGTTCAAATTATAGGAACTTGATAACCAAATTACACGGTTTAAAAAAGTGGTTAAAATTAGTTTAAAACAATAAATATTTCTAATATATACTTTGTGTACCAAACATGCCCTTATTTATGAGGGGTAAGTAAGATAGAGAACCTTTTTAATTAATGTAATATATATATATATATATATATATATATATATATATATATATATATATATATATAATTAATGAGGGGTAAAGATGAAAAAAAAATGTATTAGATGTTCACATAACTCTTGTTGGGCTCTTGTAAAAAGGATCAAGATAATTCAAATTTAGGCTCTTATAAAAAGGAATAAAGGGATACAAATTATAATTCTAAGAATGATGCATTAAATTTTTTTATTTCCTACTTTGTTCCGTGTTAATTTTAGATTCCAAGAATTAATTAAATTAGGAGCAGTATTTATTTTAGGAAAGGAGTACGTACGAACATTAATTTTATAAGATCTATTATTAATCAATGATTTCCTTGATTATGGTAAAATTTAATTATGGGGCAAGTAATATATGAAGCAGAATAGAGTATTATATAAACGAATCACACCTTCCTTTTAAGACACACAGGTACAGCAACAATAGCTCTTTGATTATGTTAGTGTTCATTTGCTCCTTTTTCCGAGTAATCGATTTGCTTTTGTTCCCTCTGTTCTCGGTTCTGCGATTTCTTAGGTAATCAGTATTTCGTGACACCCTTCTTTGTTTCATAGTTCTTGGGCAAACAGTTTTTCGTAGGTACACCCTTCTTTGTTCTAAGCCATGGCAGTCGTAAAAAGCTCCCTCATGCTGCTTTCCACCTTAACATTAACGGTCTTTGGAGCTTCTTCTTCTCTTCCACTGCTTCACGCGGCGATACACTCTCCTTCCGATGACTCCTCCACCTTCTGCATTCCTCACTATTCTTCAGTGAGCTCCTCTCTTTGTAAGTATCTCTTACATACTACTAGTCTGTCATACACACACACACACACACACACACATATATATATATATATATGCAATATGATCTACACATGTTATTTGATCATTGATGCTCCTACTTAGGTACTTGATATGCTTTTACATGCTTTTCATATCTTGAATCAGATGGTGCTTATGATTTTTATAGTTAATACAATTATGATGGTCATTAACTGTTTAATACATATATTAGAGAGATTGTACGGTATACATGCATGAGTCTTGATTATATATATACTCACACACATATAGGCTTGACGTCAAGCGAAAGAGGAGAAGAAGTGATGAGTTTAGAGACAAGCGATGCTTTTCCCAGTCCCAGTGGCTGGGGTTTTTTTTTTACCATAGCATTTCTCATTGCTATCATTTTTTATAGAACTGCGGTCGTCTCCATTGTTCTTGTACTTGGCGCTTTTATCATAATGCGCCTCATTTTCGCGGGTCGTTAATCTTCCTAGTGTTCTGGTGTAGAACACTAGTGTCCAGCCGTATGTATGGGCTGGTGGTTTGATATTGGATCAAGGGTCTCCTCCTGGGTGCATATGGGGAAGCACACAAGTGGAGATAGGATCACTGAACACAACCAGGCTCGTAGCCGAGGGAGTGGGGTGTGTGCTCAGTGTGACGGTAGGTAAATAGTCTAGGTTAGAGCGTGTGTACTTTAGGTTGTTGCCTGGGTATTTATAGAACCTACCTAGAGCGTCTTGGCGTGATTCTCGGCCCATGATCCGAATTGCTTATCCCTATACGGAGATGATCCTATATTTTCGGGGTCGTTAAGATTCTTCAGGATAGCAGTGTGGACGGCGCGCGCCTATACGTGGTTGGGCCTTCTTTGCAGGTTGGGCCTTATCTGGATCCTAACAGTTGCCCCCCAGCCTGGTAGTTCAACGTTTTGGACTGCCGGGGTGTATGATGCCCTGGACAGGCTGTCCGGATTAGTATTGCCCGTCGATTGGAGAGGCGCTTCGTCTATCGCGCCTTGCCGCCCCCGGGCTTTGTACGCATTAAATGCTCCAGAGACACGTCGTATGTCACCTCATCTTTTGTGGTGCAAAGACGTGGCTTCCCCTGACGATTTGGTTGCTTTGTTTCAAACTTCCCTCTTCTTTTCTTCATATTAAAACTTGTTGGAACTTTTCATTTGTTCACTTTCTCTGCCCAAAACTCTTATGGTACTGGAGAATTTCTGCTTTTTTACACAACTTCCTCTGCGCATCGAGTTCTCTGAGGCGTCGAGGCTTCCAATTTGCCCAAAACTCTCTCTGGCCCTCGACAGTCTTCGACTTTTCAGGTATTGGTTTTCCTCTTTTCTGCTTCTTTCGTTTACCCCTTTTTGGTTTTCCATTTCTTCTTTCTTCTTTACTAGCGTGTTTCTAGGTTTTTGGTTTTCTGGGTGGAGTGACTTTGTGAGTAACGCTATTGAGCCTGTAGGTCTTTCCCTTTGCGTTGTTGATTTTCTTAGTTTCCCCTACACCATTTTAGTTCTCTTCCTTTTCTGATTATCACTGTGATAATTCTATAGGTTTACGCCTTTGATGGGTAGGGGAAACGTCCATTGTCTTCAAGGCCACCTATAGATCTGACTGACGATGAGGCACTTCGGGACCGTTATCCTAAGTTTAGTTTCTTGCTCCTAGGAAAACCCATGACTGAGGAGGAGAAACTAGCCTCAGTTCTCCAGGGTGGGTCTGGTAGTAGGAGCGCTAGGGAATCCCAGCCGGTCGTTCCTATATCTTGCCCACCAGAGTCCAGCCCTATTAGGTTCTGTTCTGTGAGTCCCCCAGAAGTTGAGGCCGTTCTGGCCGAGCCAATCAGCCTTTTTGAGTCGCACCTCCCGTCCGAGTCGGGGTCCCTTCCCAATGGGTATGTCGGCCCGTGCTGGGAGTGTGTTGCCCAGAGTTCCTCGCTTATCGCCGGTGGGCATGACCATATGGCCGACGCCGTCTTGGGGTCGTGTCGGCATGTGTCGAAATCGGAGTTTAGGCCGGCTTCCGAGGCACGCCGTTCTTCTGGGGCTATTCACCTTTCTTCTCTCGAAGTTAGTTTTCCCCAATCAGGTATCCTTCCCAGCTCTAATTTTAGCTTTTCTTTGTTGTTTTTTATAGGTAAATAGAGTCTTCGTCTTCTCCCCATGTTTCTACGTCAGACGCGGAAGCGGATTCCCATAGTCGTCCTCTTGCTCTTAGAGCTAAATATCCTTGGGTGACGCACGAGGTTTTAACAATGCGTTCCCTGATGACGGAAGCTGACGTAGCACGGCTGCCGGTACCGGACTTACCGGGGTGCGAGTTGAACCCTCCAGATGAGGACGAGCCCATTTGTGCTACCCGGGAAACCGGGTTTACTAATTTCTTCTTCTTTTATCGTGACTATCTCTCCCGTCTCAGTGTTCGCTTCCCATTTACCGCCTTCCAAATGGCTGCTCTTAACCACCTTCGTATCGCCCCATCCCAACTTCATCCTAATGGGTGGGGTTATCTGGTAGCATTCGAGCATCTTTGTCGCTCGTTCAACCCCGTCCTTTCATGCACCCCTGGCCTTTTCTTTTATTTCTTTCCCCCTTTACTCCTCGCTCAGGTCGGGAGCCGCCTGAGTTGAAGGGTCTGACTTCCCTCCGGAGTGAGCCTGATAGGAAGCTTTTTAATCCTTTCTCAGATTGGTTTAAACACTTCAAGATGTCTTTCTTCAAGGTTGCCGCCAAGTTTGGTGAGCAGCCCTGGTTCCTTTCCAGTCGGGAAGGACCCGATGTGGAATGGCGATTTCCCTTATACTGGTCTGCCATTCATCATGACCTCGGGTCTTCATCTTACCAATTTACCGCCAAGGATCTTACATTAGAGGAAGAGCTGGCGGCGGCTAAGATAGCCTCATTTGTGGCTGATAACGGGGTGAAGAGAGCAGCCGTTTATGTTAAGGAATCCAGTACGGCCCTTTCAGTTTAATTTCATGCTTTGTACTATGTCTTTTGTTTTTCTTTCTCGCTGTACTTAGATCCTGATCTTTTATAATTTTGCAAAACAACGCATGGAGGAGGACATGGATTACCTTGCTTACGTCCGGCCTAAGGTCGGGGCTCCACCCTCCGGGGTGACACAGAAGGCGTCCCGCCCGAGCCACCAAAGAAGAACGTCCCTAACGCTGCTGCTAAGGCTTCCAAGGATAGCTCAATGAAAAAGGCCAAGGTTGGCGGAAAACCTCTTCCCCGCCCGTCTCACTCCATCGGCCTGACTTCCCATTCAGTCGACAAGGGCAAGGATGTAGCTCCTTCTGACGCGCCTTCTCGTCTGCCCTCTTCGGTTCCGACTGCTCCTCCGACGTCCTGTCAGTTTACCTGGGGGCCTGGCCTGGGATAAGGGCATCACGGAGGAGTTGCGGCTCGCCTTTCTCCCTCTACATCAATTTATGAGTTCTCTGCCTATTTCTCCGGCTGACGAAGCCGAGGTCCACCGGGTGGTGAACGATCTTTGCAAGGCGGTCGGGGTGTCCCACGCCTACCTTGACCTCAGGGGGGAGTATGTCAAATCGACGGGTGAGGTCCAACGCTTGATTGTCGATCTTGGGCTGGCTCAGGAGAAAACCAGGAGGCTTGCTGAGGAGAGGCGGCAAGCAGAGGAGGCGAAGGAGCAGGCCCAGGAGGCGATGCACCGGGTAGAGGGTGAGCTCCAGCGCTCCAAGGCCGCCTTGGACCAAAGCGATTCCGAGCTGGCCGACTTGAGGTCCGCTCATTCACTGAACCTGGACGCGGTTATGAACTTAACGCAGCAGCGCGGGGACTTAGCTCAGGAGCTCGAAGAAACTCGAGGCGACCTTGAGGAGCAGAGGAGAGCCTATGAGAACGCGGTCACAGCGGTGAGGAAGACCGCGGAGCAATGCTTCAGGGCGGCATTGGCCCAGATCGGGTTCCTCAACCCAGGAGCGGAGCTAAACACCGAAGGCTATGATTGCCGCTCCTTCATTAAGGACGGTGTTCTTGTTCCACCGCCTCCGCCTCCGACTCCTGTAGGTGACTCCGTGTCGAATGTGGACGACCACGGAGAGCAAGTTGAAGAAGAGGCTGATCCAGATGGTGGTGGGGAACCTGTGGACGAGGTGGCTCCTCAAAACTGAAGAAGTTGTCTTTTCTTTTTTCTTTCTTTATTTTCGGCTTAGGATGCCGGTTTTGTAATAGTTTGTATTTCAAACTTTCTTGTACTTTCTGAACGATTAACTTAACGAATGAGGATTCCAGTAAGTAGTCCGTTGTGTACTTTTAACTTTATGCATAAACCGCACATAGTCAAGTTCTAGACCGGGCTAGGGTCTTTAATAGTTAGAGTCCGCTTAGTACTCCTCTGGTGTAGATAACCAGGTGTATGAATAGGGGTGTCTAAGTATACCACGCTACGGGGTTCGGAGTCGTTATCCGGGATTTTAACTAGGGTAAAGGCAAACTGTCACATGCTCAGCCGTGGTCGTCGGGACACACTTTTGACCATTTTGACCTGATCAGGGTCCGGTATGACTATTCGCCTTCTTACTTAGGTGTCAATTTCAATGCATCAAAATATTTATCGGGTGTATGGGCCTCGGGGTCGGTTACCGGGCTTATGGACCTCAATGTCGGTCTGCTTATTTAGCGCATCATTTAAGCACTCTTAAAATTGAACTTCGGTTAATGAACCATTTATTAATTCAAGAGATGATTTGCTTTACAAAGCTGACAACTTGAAACGAAAATTTGCAGAAGGGAAATGACTGAAACCAAAATAAACTGGAAATAACAAAAGCAAGACTAACTCGAACATGAGGCGTCCGTCGTGAGATTTCATCTGCAACTAGGTCTAGCTATAATAGACCCTTAGCTTGTCATCGTTCCATGTCCTCTTGATAGGTTTCCTTGCCAAAGTCTCGAGAACATAGGCTCCTTTCTCTAGTTTTTCCTTGACTCAGTACGGTCCATCCCAATTTGCGGCCAGCTTGCCGTCTTTTGCATTTTTGCTGCCGACGTCCGCCCTTCATAGGACTAGGTCGCCTCGATCAAACGTCTTGGGCCTGACCTTTCTGTTGTACTTGGCGGCGATGAGTTGTTTGGCCGCCATGTCTCGGCAATGTGTCGTGGTCCTGACCTCATCCACCAGCTCAGTTGCCAAAGCCTTGGAGTTTGATCCTTCTCCTTCTTCCAGGGTTCTGAGTCTTCTCCATGACGGCTGCCCTATCTCGACTGGAATCATGGCCTCACATCCGTAGGTCATGCGGAAAGGAGTCTCTTGGGTAGCCGACTGCATTGTGGTTCGGTAACCCCATAACACGTTGTAGAGCTGTTCGACCCAACTATTGTCGGCCTCCTCCATCATTTTCCTTAAGCCGTCCAGGATTACCTTATTCGCTGCCTCGGCCTGACCGTTTGATTGAGGGTGTTCGACCGAAGCGAGGTGGTGAGTGACTCCGAGGTCGATCATCATGTCTTGGAAGTTCTTGTCAGTAAATTGCGTGTCGTTGTCTATGACTACCTTAGCGGGGACTCCGAAACGGGAAAAGATGCTTCGTTGAATAAAGCGCCGGACCCTGGCCGACATGATGGTGGCAAGGGGCTCGGCTTCAATCCACTTAGTAAAATAGTTGACCGCCACAATCAACCATCGTAGTTGTCCGGGAGCAGGCTTAAATGGTCCAAGTAGGTCCATCCCCCACTTGTAGAAGGGCCATGGGGCCGAGATATATTCCATGTCAGATGGTGGGGACCAAATGATTTTGGAGTGTTTTTGGCAGTTGTTGCATGTCTTAACGAACTCCTTGGAATCCGCCTCCATAGTTGGCCAGTAGTATCCGACCCGCAGCGTCTTTCTTGCTAATGCTTTCACTCGCATGTGTTGTCCATTGATCCCTCCATGGATCTCGGCAAGAACGTATTTGCTTTCATTAGTGCCCAAACACCTTAGCATTGGGGTATGCAGGCCTTTTCGGTAGAGTTGATCATCTACCATTGTGTATACGGCGGCCTCCCGAAAGAGTTTTTGGGCGTCGGTTGTCTCGAGGGGGATAATTCTTCGCTCGAGGTAGTCCTCGAGCGGCTTGCTCCAGTCGGCAGCGTCGAATATGGCCATTATGCAGGTCGGTTCTTCAACTTTTTGTTGTATGACGGTCCTGTGGTTGGCCGTGCCTTTAGTGCTAGCGAGCTTGGAGAGAATGTCTGCTCTTACATTTTCCCCTCTCGGGATATGCGTGACCGTTACCTCATCAAACTCAACCTGGATTTCCTTGACCCTGTTGAGGTATTTCGCCATGAGAGGACCTTTAGCTTGATATGTTAGTTCTCTATGTGTTTTGATGATTAATAACAATTGTAAACAAGTACGAATGTTTTTAAAATGACAAAAGAGTCAAAATCACTTTGTCACCGCAAAACTCGAGCCTAACTAAGCAAACTCGAGTTTTCTGCAAGCGGAGAGCTCATCGGGATATTTTCAGCATAACGAACTCGAGCACGAGTAAATAGACTCGAGCCTAAACCCTCATGATATAATAATAAAGAGTTTACAAACAAGTAAACTCGAGCACAGTATAGACAAGCTCGAGTTTTCCCATGGCGGGAAGTTTTCTAATTAAATTGTATCTCTTTAAACTCCAGTTTATTCTTTTTGTGTAGAGTTCACTTGTTTCTATGGCTATAATTTAATGAACACTCGAGCCCAAGTATATGGACTCAAGCCTAATGCTTTTGTGTAGAGTTTACTCTATGGTTTGACAAACGAAGAAGAGTTTACAAAATAGGTAAACTCGAGCACAGTATTACAAGCTCGAGTTTTCCCTTGTGACTCCCAAGTTTTCCTTCTTTTCAAACTCCGAGTTTAAGCTCAAACCTCCGGTTCACTTCAATAAGTCATGGAATAAATTAAAGATGAACTCGAGCCTAAGAATAATGAACTCGAGCCCTTCATCTGAAGAAAGAAAAGCAAGTGTACAAACTCCGAGTTTATACTCGTGCTCCGATCCACTCTAATCGAGCAACCAAAACTCTTAGGCATGAATAGTGTTAAACTCGAGCCTAATCACTAATGGACTCGAGCACCTTATCTTGTGAGATATTACTCCGGTGTTCATTCGACAAAAGCTTAGAGAGTATTCGAACTCGAGCCTACCTCCGTGAACTCGAGTTCACATGGTGAAACAAAATACAAACTCCGAGTTTACATCAAACTCGAGTTTGCTCTCTCGAAAGATAAACCGGATACTCTAAAAAGCCTTACGAACTCGAGGCCGACTTAGAGAACTCGAGTTTACGACGGAAGCAAATATGATCGTTCTCGATTGCATCTGATTCTTTTAAAGCGCAAAACTTACCATGTTTATACGAATTGATTACATTCATTCAAACGTATTTAACTACTCTATATTGAGAATGTTTGGGTATTAAATTGGATCAAACGAATCATTGAATAAACGCGAAGAATCAGAAGGCAGAATGATTTCACGCGTCCAGGAATTTAATCAGCCGAAATTCAGGACCAACGGCTATAATCCTCATCAAACTGAATTTCAAATGAAGAACATGCTAAGTTGAGAAGTAACGGTCACATTGCAACTCACCACTATATAAAGAGTGATTACAAACTTAGAAGTAAAAAACGAAAGATTAAGCGAAACGAAAAGCAAGCTCAAGAGTTCTTATACATTCGGTTTTCTTTACTGTATTGTATTTTGATATACAAAGAGCCTCGGTGTTTATCATTACCTTCTCTGTGAGAGAGATTATATTCAAATTATTCATTCATTGTAAAAGATCTCAAGTCAAGGGGACTTGAGATTGGGATTTGATTACAACTTGTAAGGGGAGTGTATCCTAGAGAGAGGATAATCCTTGAGTACGAGTGTGTATACGAGTTAAAGTGATAGTAGAAAAACCCGGAGTGCGGGGACTGGACGTAGGTCAAGAATTTAGACCGAACCGGGATAAACTTTCTGTGTCAAGCTCTTCTTCCCTATCTCTTTACGTTTAGCTTCAGCTTGGGTGCAAAGTTATTATAAAAGTTTTAAAATCCCCAATTCACCCCCCTCTTGGTGATTTCCTTTCGTTTTCATGATATACTCCGTCTACCTGGGCGGCTACGAGTTGCGAGTCGGTGAAGACCGAGACTCTTTAGGCCCCGAGATCCTTGGCCTGTTGGAGTCCGGCCAGGAGCGCCTCATATTCGGCCTGATTGTTTGATGTCGGGAAATTCAGCTGCAAGGAGTGTTCAATTGTGACTCCTTCTGGGCTTTCTATGATTATTCCGGCGCCGCTTCCCTTGGAGTTCGATGAACCGTCGACGTACACCTTCCAGAGGTCGATGTTGCCGAGATCATTGTTGGTTGGGTTTAGCTCCCAGAGGAAGTCGGCCAAAGCTTGTGACTTAATGGCATGTCAGGCTTCGTATGCAATGTCGAACTCGGATAATTCTATGGCCCAATTGATCATTCTGTCGGCCAGGTCCGGCTTATGGAGCACTTGCCGGATTGGTTGACTGGTCCGAACCGTTATCTTGTGAGCCTGAAAATAAGGGCGCAGATCTTCGCGCCGTCGTTAGTATGGCGAAAGCCAATTTTTCCAACTTCTGGTATCTTAACTCCGAGCTTTGTAATGCTTTGCTTACGAAGTATATAGGTTCTTGACCATTCTTTCCTTCTCGGACTAGTACCGAGCTTACTGCCTCTTCCCCGACTGATAGGTAGAGGAAGAGGGTCTCATCGGGTTGTGGTTTTGATAGGACCGGTGGAGTTGCCAAGCATTGCTTGATTTTCTCAAATGCGGCGTCACACTCTGGGGTCCAGTTGCCTGATGTCTCCTTTTTCAGTAACCTGAAGAAGGGTAAGGCGTTTTCTGCCGACTTTGGCAAGAACCTAGTTAATGAGGCCAATCGACCTGTTAACTATTGGACTTCCTTCTTGTTTCGGGGGGCCTGCATGTCTAGCACGGCCTTACACTTATCGAGGTTGGCCTCAATTCCTCGACTAGTGAGCAAGAAACAGGAATTTTCCCATGGCACTCAAACGCGCATTTTGCGGGTTGAGCCGGGTGATGCACCCTCAGTTTACTGAATGTTTGCTCTAGGTCTCGGATGTGGTTATTGGGATCATATGATTTGACGATCATGTCGTCAATGTAGACCTCAATGTTGTGATAACCGATCTTCTCCATCCTGCTCGCCATTACCGAGGAGATTGGTCATTTGCTCGGTATCTTTGGGGCTGCGCGAGGTGGTGCCGTGATCTTCTGGCCGAACCACCTCCATTGCTTGTGGCTAAAGCTACGTGTGTTAATCCTCATTGGTCACGGGAATTGAAATTTATCGGTCCCACGGTGGGCGCCAGCATTCAGTGTAGAACACTAGTGTCCAACCGTATGTAAATTTGGTGGTTTGATATTGGATCAAGGGTCTCCTCACAGGTGCATATGAGGAAGCACACAGTGGAGATAGGATCACTTGAACACAACCGGCTCGTAGCGAGGAGTGGGAGTGTGTGCTCGGTGTGACGGTAGGTAAATAGTCTAGGTTAGAGCGTGTGTACCTTAGGTTGTTGCCTGGGTATTTATAGAACCTACCTAGAGCGTCTTGGCGTGATTCTCGGCCCATGATCCGAACTGCTTATCCCTATACGGAGATGATCCTATATTTCCGGGGTAGTTAAGATTCTTCAGGATAGCAGGTGTGACAGGTCTGACGCGCCTATCTGTGGTTGGGCCTTACTGCAGTTGGGCCTTATCTGGATCCGTAACACCTAGGTTGTAATCGGTGTTCTCTTCTATACCGATTATTACTTCTTTTTTTTAAAAGAGAAATAAGAGAGCTCCATATATCTTACCTTTTTTTTTTAGATCTCTAATATCGTCCATTCATTCTCTTTCCTGTTTTTTATTTCTCTTCCAAATTGACCCTTGATATGGTAATTTTGATGAAATCGGGAAAATTACAAATAATATATTCTTAACTATCTCACTTTGCTATCCGCCAAGATTAATAATGCAAATATACCATCAACTTTTAAAAATAAGGCAAAAGTAACACTCTTACACTCTTGTCAAAACTAGCTGGAAGTACATCCGTCTACTACAAGGCAGAGTACCAAAATACTCATAACACAAAAATACCCCTCGTGCAAATGATTGTTCCCCTTATTTAATTATATATTAGTATTTTTTAATTGGTCAATTGAAACATACAATAATTTCTTTTTTATATTTTTAAAATTGAAGAGTACTTTATTTAACTGCATAATCGGCATTCCGTTAGATGAAACCTTGGAATAAACATAAATGACTAAATGTATACTTTAGGCGAAGAACAAAAACTGTTAAACTCATAATTAGAGTGTTCAGGAGAAAAGGATATTATGTTAACCAACCTAACCAATCTCATTAACTTGCTTAAATAAGTTGATTATGTACTACATAATACACAATGCACCAGAAGCTTAATCAGGTTAGAAAATGTTAGCATTGACATTGCACTTGCACCCACATCTTATTTAGGTGGGGGGACAGATTCATCACGTTCATTTCTTATTTCTCCTGAGTAATAAAATTGCAGTACATATCAGTTTGAGTATTGAGTAATCTCATAATTGTGAATTGTCTGCATACCAATCCCCGACAAGTAATCAATTGCTGCTCCTAATCCTATGGCTTTGCCAATTGCTGGCGTTCCAGCCTCAGATCTAACAGCAAGAATGGCTAAATTAATGAGATACAGATAGCAATGCAGCCATTATTAAGGAGAACCATCAAATCAGAGAAGGGGAAAAACCATTAGGCATGGTCAATATCCTAAAAATCAGAACAGTCATTAAACCAAACAATAATGCAGTTCAAAGTTCAGTGTTGGTTGGACTGTTGAACCATATTAAAAAACAAAAACATTTTAAGAATCAATAATTCCAAAATATATAAAGAAAGTTAATTTGGCAAAGAGTGCTAGCTGGAATAATGTAACAGACAGTGACATTATCTCTCAAGCACAGTTTAGGATTTCATAACTGAATCCTCACCAAGACTTGCAGGTTTACAAAAAAAGGGGTGATGTGGAAACTTTATCATCAGCCAAAGCATTGTAATAACTCAAACAACTGCTAACCAGTTTTCAAGCAAAACAAAGTCATTATCTAAACTGAAAAAACAGGAAACATCAATCAGTTTCAGTTTAAATGGTGGCTGAACTGGCCTGCCTATCTAGTGAAAGAATAATTGACTTTGAAGAAAATACTCAACAACAAGGACGGTGCTGGGATAATATAAAGGGTTTTTTGTTGACTGATATGTATTTATTGACAATAACTAAATGTTTGAATTAATCACCTTCCAAATTCATGTAAAGGGTTTCGAAACAATTATGCCAGAAGCAAAGCAATTGATTTGCTTAGCATGCAATTCTGGAAAGCAAAAAAGTATAGCTGACAGTTCTCTTCCCATCCAAGCTTTATGCAAAAGCATACGACAAACTGTATCAAAGGACGAAAGATTTCACAAACCTGGATGGAGGATCAGCATAAGTTGAATGATCGAGATATACATCAGAAATCATTTCTCCACCATCTAAATAAATCAAAAGGTAGCAACAGTAAAACAATTACTTTAAAAAAGAAAGGTCCCCTGACCTGGTGTCTAAAACAAACATAATTCATTTTCTTAATATTTAAATAAGTTATTCCTTTCAGACACAGAAGATGGAAGGAAATTATAGAGACTTACCCAAAAATTATGGCATGGTAGACAAGATGTCACTTTTATCATACAAGAATCCAATGCCTATACGCCCACACATCTGAAATATGTTTGATCATCCAATTATCACACTCATCCTAATGTTCTTCCAACTTTTATATATGTAAGAAATCATACCTTGTGTGAGGAAGCAACAAGAAAACCAACATTAAGGCTCTGAACATCAACCACCATGTGTGGAACACTTTGACAGGCATCTACCAGCACTTTGGCTCCAACATCATGTGCCCAATGTGCAAATTTCTTCAATTGGAAGGGCAGAAGCTACAGAGAAGCAGATAACAAACTAATAAATCCCCGTCCGTGTCCGCCTTCTTTTCAAGAATGAGCAACAGGCAGTATTATTATGCAAATTAAAATTAAAATTTATGCAGACATCACTACTAACCAGCATCAAAGGAGAGCAAATTAAAATTAAAATTGATACAGACATCACAACTCACTAGCATCAAAGGAGATCACGTTTACATTTTAGTAATCATCATTTTCTGGAACTTATTTAGCAAGTTTGCATTCCTAGAGTAATGATATCAAACTCTAGATGCGAAACTTTCATACTCAAAACCACTCTTTCCTTTAAACATCCCATTACATTTCATTCCATTCTATATAGTGAACAAGGGCGCCTAATAGTACTAAGGTATTCAGCTCAGGAATTGTAAAACAATCAATCTATAATATTTGGTAAAGTAAATTAACCTTACAAACTTTATTACTGGAATGGGAAAAGAATCCTCATGGCTATTCTAAAAGACATATTTAAACATAAGCTAGAAATTGATCTTTCAATAAGTAGAATAGTTAATAACAAAGGTTGAAAAGAAATTTTATACATATCAAATACTAAGACTTTCAGCATAAATCAGCTTGGAGTCAAGTACTGCTTCAGCATGTCCAAATATTCAATGCTCTAGTGTAGCAGAAGCATTTATCACAAAAACACAAGACAAAGCAAGCTTGCAAGGCAGATACTTTTTTAGGGAGACATCAAATGATTTAATTAATGAAACAGTGGAGTCAAAAATAGCAAAAAATAAATGTAAGAACTTCAAAATTATCACTGAGGCGTGTAGAGGATCTTCGACAACCTTACTTTAAAATACTATTGGAAGATATATTTTTATACATGTAAAAAGAAGATGAACACAGGAGAATCAAAATGAAAAACCTACCATGATATTTACAGTGCATTCATGTTTAGCAACACAATGATAACATGTCATCGCTTCATCGGAACTCATGTTTCTTGATAATGGGTTAGGCATTGACTGGAGTATTCTGCTGTTGCTTTCAGAATTATTTCTTCAGCCTAACCATGCCAAACCTCTGTCTTTAGGATACCATTATGAGAAAGACACACAAGGCAGTATGGCCATACTTGAGAATGTAGAAAGAAATTAATTTCCCAGTTCCCAATTCAAGGGTGGGCACTTGCTCCCCAACTTGGTCCGCCCTTGCCTGTCGTCCGTTGCTCAGAAGCGCATTGAATGTGGAAATTAATTTCTCCACCTGCTCTTCTCGTCTACAAATAGCGGGTCTTCTTTCTCCATCCACTGAAAAACAAAGCTCTCCTCTCATTCATCGACTTCCTCTGTTCTGGGCTAAGATCGTCGTCTCGGCTCCGTACCCAGCGCCCTTCGTCGCCACCGTCAGTTCTTCAGGTGTGTGATTTGCTTCCATGTGTATTAATTTGGCTGTACATTAATATTTAACTGGAACGAGGATCAACCCAATGACTCTGAATGATGATTCTTTTCTGTGAGACATATGACTTACAGGCATGTCCGTTGAGTTACCCATTTTAAGGCATTTTATCTACTGTACAGTTTCTTATTTAAACACATTTGTATTTATTATATATAAATGTTGGGAGAAATCATATGGTTCTTAATCCGATATTTTCTATAGTCCTGCTTTGGGTAATGGTATGATAGGAGACGATGCCAGACCAAATATTTATTATTTTGCTAATGTGCTCAGTAATTACAACAACAACCAGCCTTGTTGCATTAATGTGTTCAGTTATTATAGCACCAAAATTCTTCAGCAGAAAACCCCAAGTTAGAAGATGAAGTAAGCATCTAGATCACTAATTATGTTTCATGAAAGTAGTTTCCTTGTAGAATCTGGAGTTAAGCTATAAAGCAAAAATTATTGAATGTTCTATTCATAGAAGCCCTGGTGTGATGTCTGGTAACAGCTGGAGAAAAGTTAGATACTCTAGATCACTAATCATTTATAGATGACATGTATATTTTGTTCCTTCAGACATAGTTCAACTATTTGTCTCTGTACTTCACCTTTACATGATTCTGTTCCTGCATTTTTCTACAACCTATTTGTTAGTCGTTAGAGCATGTAAATTTCCCTGTTCTATGCTATTACGGGAACTAAGCAGAGAGAGCCAAAAACATTCAAGGAATGAATTGTTTAGTTCAAGATTCAAGGACCACATTGAGACATCTATGTATCAAAAGTTTATTATATATCTGTACTCATTTTCTCTTGGAGGGCATACACCAAGAAAAATTCTTTGAACTGATAAATTTGGCATTGTATCAGCTTTCCATAAAAGAAGTGATGAGCTTAGAGACAAGCGATGCTTATCCCATCAGCAGCAGCCCTCTGGTTTTTTTTACCATAGCATTTCTCATTGCTATTATTTTTCATAGAACTGAGGTTGTCTCCGTGGTCCTTTTTCTTGGCGCTTTTATCATAATCCGCCTCATTTTCGCGCGTCGTTGATTTTCCTATGTTGTAATCTGTAACATCCCAAATTTTGGGATTTGAAATTTGAATATTATATGGGAAATTGAATTGTGAAATTTGCCCTAAAATAATTATGAAATTAAGTATTGGAATTTAAGACATATTTTCCCATAAATTAAGGATAAATAAGTATGAGAAAAATTATTGAAAATTTAGGCTTATATTTTTTTCCCTTAATTTTTTTTGGGAAAAGAATAATTCAAATACGGAATAAATTATGCCTAAATTTTAGAAATAATATTTAAGGCCTAAATAACTAATATAAGAGAATTAAACGGTGGAATTTGACCAAGTAGTGAAACTTTTTTTTTTTATATATAAAAAAAGTTTTGGAGGGTTTCGACATCAGTCCCCCACCAAGGCCAGGGTACCCCCGGGCTTTATGAGCACTTACTGGGGACTTACGAGATCGCCTACCAAAGGAGTCCCAGCGACGGCAGAGGGGATCGAACCCACGACCCAAGGGTCTAATCCTGAATCCCTTACCATCTATGCCAACTCACATTGGCCCAAGTAATGAAACTAATTATTTGGAAGATTAGGAAATTATTTTTCCTTGCATCTTAAGCCCATATGCGATCAGCTGATACAAGCCCATCATTTTTTTTTTCACCCACGTACTCCTATGTATTTATGCAGAACCATTGGAAAACAATAATAGATCAGCCCATTATATATATCTCGGCCATGATTGAAACCAACCCATTATCCCATTAATTCATTTACATTCAGGAAGCCCAAAATCCATTTAATCTCCAACCCTTTTGATTCAATGGGCATATAAGCCGTTAGAGCCGGGAAATCGGGTCAAGCCCATCGGGCTGGCCCGTTTAAGCCCTGGCCCTCTAGGGCTTGGGCTTGAAAAATAGGTCAGAATTTTGAAATTGGCTGCAGGCCCATTTGTAGGGCCTCGGGCTTAATCGGGCCGGCCCTGTAGGGCCTCGGGCCGGCCCGTTAGGCCCGTTTTACTGTAGAATTTTCTTAAAAAAATTTTAATTACCTAGACTTTCACTTAATGAATGTATTTATTTGTAATTACTTAGATTTTTTTAGTTTAAACTATAACCCTTTTTTTATGTTTATTATTATTCTGTATTAAAACACATAATTAGTTATTATAAATTTTAAAGAAGTGATGCTTTCATATTAAATAAACACATATTTGGTATTACAATATTATATAAGTAATAAATTATAAATATATTTTGTGTAAAATAAGTATAATTATTTTTACCTGTCAGTAAAATCATGCCTGAATTGAAGGAATCTGCAGACACACACAAAATTACGAGAGGGAAAGACATTTTTTCATGGGCATATACAAAAGAATTCCTTTGTTTAATATTTTTTGAAAAAAAAAGGAAAAAACATATTTTTGGTGTTTATTTATTTTTTATTACAAATTAATAAATGCGTTTATTTGTTGAATGATTTATATTGTTTAGATATTAATGTTGATAAACATTTATTTGATAGATTGGAACTTTAATGGTTGCAATTTACTAATTATATTTCTTTGAAAAAAATCGAAGGAAAAATAGTTAAAATTTGGAATAGTAATTTTCAGGCCCTGTAGGGCCGGCCCTGGCCCTGATACTATCGGGCCGGGCTTTGAAAAACAGATGTTTTCTTTACTCCAGGCCCTGTCGGGCCGGGCCGGTCCTGATTCCCAGCTCTACCCCTCGTCCTTGGGTTCAACTGGCAAGGGGGTCGGACTTCCTCACCTCAAGGGAGGGGGTTCGATCCCTGCGTTGGTCAATGCGCTGGGGGAGGCATCATAGGGGTCTGGGAAGCAGTGAAAACGCTGGTAGAGGTGGAGGCATGTGTACTCTCTGTCCAGTATGCCCTGCGGACTGGGCTCCAAGCGCCCTGCCCTTGGATTGTGGGTGAGCCCAACCCCATTCCTAAAATTTTTTTATAAAAAAAAAAAGGGCATATAAGCCATTTAAATCTCCAACGTCATATACAAAATCTCCGAAGCAGCGAAAGATCAGGAAACAAATGGGTTAAGGGGCATTTTGGCCAACCAACTATTGGCTCAAGAGCACCCAGCACAAAAAAACTATTAAGGGTACCAAAAACACCAACAAACTTTAAAAAATGAGCGCCCAACACAACGCCGTTAACATCGTTAACAAAAAGTTAACCTCCGTTATCAAAGGTGCAGATTGGCCAACAAACTCTTACTTCAGGAGCACCCAGCACAAAATTCTAAATTTTACTAAATTAAATAATTTTTTTCTCAATTGTCATTATTCAAAACTACTTGTATAGATATCTATAGATAAAAATTATTCATTCTTTAATTTTCATTTTTAGTAAATATGATTTTCATTTTCATTTTATTTCTAAATATAAGTCTTATTAATCTAAATTTATAAGTATAATTTGTTTCCCTCTTTAAATTATAGCAAGAAATTTAAGCTAGTAGATTCTTTAAGCTCAATTGTGTCAATTGTCGTATAACTTATTCCCAACGATACACTATCTATCTTGAATATAATGATATTAAGTTAACGGCAAAATCGAAAGAAAAGAATAATTTTCACATGATAGAGTAAAAATACATACATAAATTTACTCTAATTTATTTGATTAATAAGTGCACTTTTACATATTTTACTCTAATTCTCTCATATCATTTATCATACATTCTTTTTCTCATAAAAATTATTATTTTATTTTAGAAGAAATTTATGTGAGTTTTATTATAAAAATAAATCATATAATTTTTTGTTTAACATATATAATAAATTATAAAACCTTGAGTTTTATTTAAATCATATAATTATATTTTTAATTAAAACTTTTGTTTATTTTAGCAAATTATAATTTTGAGAAAATTAAAGAATGAATAATTTTTGTCCATAGATATCTATACAAGTAGTTTTGAATAATGACAATTAAGAAAAAAATTATTTAATTTAGTAAAATTTAGAATTTTGTGCTGGGCGCTCCTGAAGTAAGAGTTCGTTGATCAATCTGCACCTTTGATAACGGAGATTAACTTTTTGTTTAACGGTGTTAACGGCGTTGTGTTGGGCGCTCCTTTTTAAAAGTTTGTTGGTATTTTTGGTTCCTTTAATAGTTTTTTTGTACTTGGTACTCTGAATCAATAGTTGGTTGGCCAAAATGCCCCTTAACCCGGAAACAAATCCTCATCATAACTCTCGGTCTAGATCACGCCAGCGGCTTTCACGGTTTACGCAAACGCAGAAACGCCATGTTTCTCGAGCTCCTCACATATTACCCATCGTGTATTGCTTCTCGGTCTATCATTCCTCACGTCGGACTGGACCCTCAGTTCTTTATATAATCGCTACTCACTGATCCATATTCATTCAAAAACCAGAGCTGTATCTTCAAAGAGAGAGAGAGAGAGAGAGAGAGAGCCGAGAGTCGAAGGAAGGAGAGAGTCGAGGAAGGATAGAGAGCGTTTCAAACTGGAACCATTCTTCCTCTGCGTTTTGTGTCGGAAACAGGGAAGTAGATCAGTGACTCATTTCTCATCGTTCCGGCATGATCAGCGAAGGTAAACAATGGGACTCCTTCTTCCTCTTATTTCTATCATTGCCCATCGGAAAATCATGAATGTTAAACCATAGAATAAGCCAGGAGAATTTTCTGTTTTATAAGAGATGAAACAGGGGCAGTTTACGTATGCGCATAAGAAGAATAAGAACTTACCGATACATACATAGTTGCATTAGGGAAAACAAATAGTTATATTAGTGTATTAAAATATATATATATATATATATATATATATATATATATATATATATATGCATAAGAAACCTCACTGTTATGTTATATGTGTGTGTCTATATACAGAGGCGGACCTAGGTTATCAATTGGGGGGCAAGTGCCCCCCAATTATTTGGGATTTAAAAAATAATAATAATAATAATACATGTTTGAATGATTGTCAACCTTTAAATTAGGTGTTCACCCTTAATACATCAAGGCTACACTTCATAATGGGATGAGGGGTGAATGGTTGAATGATTGTTTAGTGCCTTATATTGAAAAAAGATGTATTTGATAGCATTGATAATAAGGCAATTATGATGGAATTCTAAAAAATAAGGCTTAGAAGGATGACATTATAATTATTTTTATTGTAATATACTTTTTTTATTAAAATATATGCACCTGAACTTATTGAGTACCTACCTTTCATTGTTATTTATGTAGGTGCATTTATTTCTAACAGTACTTAGCCTTACTTTTCTAAATAACAGGTTTGTAAAATAATTGTCTCTCTTATTACATCATCAGCATTCACTTGATTTCATAAATATTTTTTTGATATATTTTTTTCTTGTTTATATTTTTTTGTTTTTTAATGTATTTAAAACTTTCCTTAAAAAAAAAAATTTCGGGGGCAGCCCCCGCCAATTGTGCCCCCCTTCTATAATTTTCTGGGTCCGCCACTGTCTATATATATATAAAGCCATTGGAAGTTGCTGTTGTTGAAAATAAAGTTGTTTTTAATTATTTATGTTTAAAGTTTGAATTTCAAATTATGGTTAGATCCAGTCTTTTAGGAGTTTTAAATAAATAGCAAGATTTTAGGTTTGTTTCCTAAATTCTTGCCCACATATCCTTCTTTCCTCAATAATTCACCCCACACTTTGTCCTTACTCCTTAGCTACTCTGATTGAAATCCCCACCCCAATTTCGAACCCTATTCCCAAACCTTCTCCGCCATGACTTCTTCCCAACCAGCATCGAACTCTACATCCTCCCCATCACAGACTTCCGCCCCTTCACCGAATATTATCATCCAGCAGGATAGCCCCACCCTTCCCATTACCATAACCCTTGATGATTCCAATTATCCTCTCTGGTCCCAATTGATGGACATGCGAATTGGAGCCCGAAACAAATCAAAGCTACCTCACCGTACGAAGAAGAAGCTCGCGAACGATGATCCTACGTATGATACCTGGATCACTGAGAACAAACGTGTCAAGAGTTGGCTGATCGACTCTATGACTCCGTCACTAATGAAGCGATTTATTCGCCTTGAATCTGCACATGAGATTTGGGATGCTGCTCTTCGGACATTCTATGATAGCTCCGATGAATCCTGCCTCTTTGAATTGAACCAGCGCTCCTTCAACACGAAGCAAAATGGCCGACCTCTTTCGATTTACTACAATGAACTCCTGTCGATTTTTCAAGAACTCGACCACCGCCTCGCTTCTTAGACTACCACCGTCGATGGGGTCGTCCAGTCACATTCCACCGTAGCTCGCCTCCGAGTCTATATATTCCTCAGCGGTTTAGACGCTGACTTCGATCAGGTTCGTGGGGAGATTTTGCGTAAGGAGCCTAAACTAGACCTTGAATGTACGTATGCGTATGTCCGCCAGGAAGTTCAACAACGTATCACAATGAATCGCTCTCTGCCCACTTCGGATTCCTCTGCCTTGGTTACTCACACTCCTCGTCCACCTCTGGCTGTCTCTACTTCGAAGACACGCAAGGATGGTCCTACCAACAAGAATCTAACTTGTTCCCATTGTCGTGACTCTGGTCATTCCAAAGCTCGCTGCTACGAAATCATTGGCTATCCCGAGTGGTGGGACTTCACGAAACGTCCTCGCCGTAATTTTCCATCCAAGGCTCTTCAAACAACGAATGACACTGACTTTGCTTCTTCCCCCCGGGCTCATGTTGTGTATGAAGGTATCTTGGGTAAGTCTACTGCTCTCTCTGCTCACTTTATGAATGATATATGGATAATTGATACTGGCGCTTCGGATCACATGATTATTGATGCCACTGCTTTAGCCAATTTTACTACCTCTTTGAAATCCACCATTACTACCGCTAATGGTAGCACTGCCATAGTCACTGGTCAGGGTACTATGCATCTCTCCCCTTCCCTCACCCTTAAATTGGTTCTTGTAGTCCCTTCCCTGGAATTTAACTTATTATCTGTTAGCCAACTCACCTCACAATTGAACTGTTCTGTTATTTTTTGGCCTACCTTCTGTTTATTTCAGGACGTCCAGATGCAGGAAATCCTTGGTTCTGGTGTTAAACATGGCAAGTTGTATTACCTCCAGGTTACTGCATGTGAGGAGCGTTTACTTTCTCGGGCTTCTACCACCATTTCCCCTAGTAATACCACTTCCAATATTTTTCTCTGGCACAAGAGACTTGGCCATTTGTCATTTGGTTACCTTAAAAAATTATTTCCCAACTTGTTCTCTGAATGTCAGTCATTTGTTTTCCCCTGTGCTATTTGTGATATGGCCAAGAGTCATCGTATCCCCTTTTATCCTAGTCTGAATAAAAGTGCAATTCCATTTCAAGTCATTCACTCCGATGTATGGGGCCCCTGCGAAAATTACTTCTTTTTCTAACTCATTGTATTTTTTCACCTTTATTGATGAATGTACCCGTATGACTAGGATATTTCTGTTGAAACAAAAAAGTGAGGTCTTTACTGTTTTCAAAAAATTCCATAGCATGGTACATACTCAGTTTGGGTGCCCCATTCAAATTTTTCAATCTGATAATGGCTTGGAATATATGAATCGTCCTTTCTCTGATTTTTTATCCTCTAATGGTATAAACACCAATCATCGTGTCCCTATACCCCACAACAAAATGGTCTAGCTGAAAGGAAAAATCGCCATATTTTAGAAGTTGTTAGGGCTTCTCTATTTGAGATGAATGTCCCGCATCGGTATTGGGGGGAGGCTGTTATGTCAGCTGCCTACCTCATCAACCATTCCCCTTCTAGTGTCCTAAATTTCATCACCCTCAAGAAAAACTAGAATCATATTTCTCCATTCCCATCTAGTAAATCTTGAACATCGTATTTTTGGCTGCATTGTGTTTGTGCATGTTCCCAAATCCCTGCGTACCAAACTAGACCCTTGTGCAAAGAAGTGTATCTTTGTAGGATATTCAGATCTCCAAAAAGGCTACCGCTGCTTTGACCCTCACTCTCATAAATTGTATGTTACCCTTGAACTCTCTTTCCATGAAACTGAACCATATTATTTAGGGGGAGACACCACTTATTCTTCTCAGGGGGAGCATCCATTCCTTGTTATTGGAGAAGAAGAATTGTGGTTCTCTACTCCTATGGTCTCCAACCAAATTCAAAATCCAGTTCCAGTCACTGAAAATGTTCCTTCACATGCTGAAACACCATGTTTAACTCTCACAACTGGATCCCCTGCTACGGATGTTCCTGAAGTACAAAATCAGACTACAAATGAGGTAACTTCTGACCCTAATACTCATATTTCTGGCCCCATAAATTCTACTACTCAAAATACCCCACTAAGAAGATCAGAGCGTCTAACCAAGGGTGTACCTAAACCTGTTTATGAACCAGACCTAAAAAATAGAGTTAAATACCCTATAAGCAGTTATGTATCCTCTCCAGGCTATCTGAATCATGTGCTCTAACTGTCAATCAATTATCTACTGTATCCATTCCAAATAGTGTGCAGGAAGCTCTAGATGATCCTAGATGGAAGAAAGCAATGGATACAGAAATGGAGGCGCTTTAGAAAAATGAAACCTGGGAATTGATCTCACTACCAAAGGGAAAGAAGACAATTGGCTGCAAATGGATATTTACAGTCAAACTCAACCCAGATGGAAGCATTGAGAGATACAAGGCGAGACTTGTGGCAAAGGGGTACACACAGAAATATGGGATAGATTACCAAGACACTTTTGCACCGGTTGCAAAACAGAACACCATCCGGATTCTCATCTCCTTAGCAGCAGGCCGTGACTGGCCATTAAAGCAGTTTGATGTCAAGAACGCATTCCTCAACGGTAATCTAGAAGAGGAAGTCTACATAGAGGTCCCACCTGGAGTAACAATGGAAGAATCAAAAGATAATAGAGTATGCAAACTCAAGAAGGCGTTATATGGCCTCAAACAATCTCCTAGGGCGTGGTTTGAGAGGTTCTCATCAGCAATGACTAAATTTGGATACAAGTAGAGCAACGCTGATCATACCTTGTTCATAAAACAAAATAAGGGAAAGGTAGCCATACTCATTGTATACGTGGATGATATGGTGCTAACTGGGGATGATTTAGAAGAATCACTACAAAAAAAGTGCCACTTTGTGGCGGTTAATTTGTAGCGGTCAAAATAAACCGCTACAAATATGCGAATTTGTAGCGGTTTATACCGAAACCGCTACAAATTTGTAGCGGTATGACTCGCGCCAAGTGGCGCGCTGGTTCGTAACGACATTTGTAGTGGTTATCATAAACTAACCGCTACAAAATATGGCTTGCAGTTGGCGCCAAATTTGTAACGGTTATTTTGTAACGGTTTATTTATAAAAACCGTCACAAATATGGCGCCAGTTTGGCGCCTTATGGCACGCCATTAGTGGCGGTTTTGAAACCGTTACAAAATGCAAAAAAAACCGCTACAAATGTGAACCGCTACAAAAACTATTACATCAACCGCTACAAAGTGTGTAATATTGAAATTTGAATATTTCGAATCCCGCCAAGTTTATTTTTTTAAAAAAAACTATGTTCATATTTGTAGCGGTTGTTAGTATAACCGTTACAAAATGTGATATTTTGATTTTTTTTTAAATACAAATGAATTTTTGTAGAGGTTTTGAAACCGTTACAAAACGCAAAAAAAACCGCTACAAATGTGAACCGCTACAAATACTGTTACATCAACCGCTACAAAGTGTGTAACATTGAAATTTGAATATTTCAAATCCCGCCAACGTTCATTCATTTGTAGCGGTTGTTAGTGTAACCGCTACAAAATTTGAAAATTATATATATTTTTTAAAATACTAATGAATTTTTGTAGCGGTTTTTAACTGCTACAAAACATTAAACCGCTACAGAATCCGTCACATCAACCGCTACAAATGTTACGTATATCCCTATAAATATCCCCACCACACCTCATCTCACACACTCATTCATTTCTTCCCACTCACTTCTCTCTCGTTTTCTCTCATTTCTTCCCACTCCTTCTAAAATCTTTGATTTCAATGTTTTATTTTTTACTTCTTATAATACGATACTATTTTTTTCCTTATCCAGGAACTTTAAGTATATTTCCTCAATATTCCTTCTATCATCATCAACTTTCTTTATATAATCAAATATCATCTAATGCACAACATAATTTTTTTGCTCAGAGATGGACAACACAATAAATCCTTATTATCTACATATTCTCAATATTATACCTACATAATATTTATACTTATCTAACTTAAGTTAGTCAGTTTTTTAAATATTAACTATTATCATTTAATTTGTCACTTAAATAATAAAAATATTCAATATAATATTGTAACAATGGACACAAATTAAATTACGATTTTTTTTTTCAATTTTTCAATATTTTGTAGCGGTTGTAAAACCGCTACAACAACCGCTACAAATTTTAATTTAAATTCGGATTAAATATTTGTAGCGGTTTTCTTAACCGTTACAAAATTTGGGCGCCATTTTTTTTCAATATTTTGTAGCGGTTTATCATAACCATAACAGATATAGTAGCGGTTTATATGTATGTAGTATCGGTTTTTTTTAACCGTTACAAATCGGCTTGCCACAGGCGTTTTTGTCGCGGTTCCTCTAACCGCTACAAATGTCGTTTGTCACGTCAAAAACCGTTACAAATAGGTCATTTTAACCGCTACTAATTGTCGTTTTTTTTGTAGTGAATTGAAGTTACTGGAGAAAAAATTAGCAGCTGAGTTTGATATGAAAGACCTTGGTCAGCTTAAATATTTTCTGGGCATAGAGGTTGCAAGATCAAAGGAAGGTATTTTCTTATCTCAAAGAAAACATATTCTCGATTTATTGTCTGAAACTGGTATGTTAGCTTGCAAACCATCTGAAACACCTATGGAAGTAAATCACTCACTAGGTTTATACCCAGATCAGATTGAAACTGAGAAAACTAGATATCAGAGGTTGGTGGGAAAACTGATTTATTTGTCACATACTAGGCCAGATATCTCCTATTCAGTTAGTGTTGTTAGTAGATTTATGCATTCACCTAGTGAGGAGCATATGAAAGCTGTGTTTAGAATTCTAAGGTATCTTAAAGGTGCTCCAGGAAAAGGCCTTTGTTTCTCAAAACATAATAAGGCATGTATTGAAGGTTACACAGACTCAGATTGGGCTGGTGACAAAACCACGAGGCAGTCTACTTCAGGATATTTCACCTTTGTGGAAGGAAATTTAGTCACATGGAGAAGCAAGAAACAAAAGGTGGTTGCAAAATCAAGTGCAGAAGCTGAATTCAGAGGTATGTCATATGGAATTTGTGAACTTCTGTGGATCAAAGTGTCTTAGCGGATCCAGAATTATGCATAATGGACCTATGAATCATCTTTGTGACAATAAAGCGGCGTGGCGATTGCACAAAATCCAGTTCAACATGATAGAACAAAACATGTTGAAGTGGATAGGCACTTTATCAAAGAAAAGCTTGAAAAACAGATCATTCGGACTCCTTACATCGATCGAAAATCAAGTGGCTGACATCCTAACCAAGGCCGTTTCGGTAAAGACATTTGAAGCAATGATTGGCAAGTTGGGAATGAACGACATTCATGGCCCAACTTGAGGGGGAGTGTTGAAAATAAAGTTTTTTTAATTATTTATGTTTAAAGTTTGAATTTCAAATTATGGTTAGATCCAGTCTTTTAGGAGTTTTAAATAAATAGCAAGATTTTAGCTTTGTTTCCTAAATTCCTCCTGGTTGTTTCCTGCTTTCTTGCTTTAAGTTGTGAGTTTCCATTTGTATAAATAAACCTCATTCGAGAGGTATTATGTACGAATGAATGAATAAATGCATTCAGTATTGAAGTATTATTTTTAACAGCTGTCATAATAGGAAGCTTGACTGATTTAAATACACCTTGCTGCCTTTTACTGATATATATATATATATATATAGACACACACATCTGATATGAGAAGAAGGAAAAGGACTTTGCTAGCTAAATATGTTAAACAAATGAAAGGTTGGCTGATTTTATAGTCATGTATTAGGAAACCCGAACACTTTGTTGTATATGTATATCACTAGTTAGAAGGAAAACAAAAAGAAACAAATCTCAATGTACAGGTCACTCACGTTGAGACTCACAATTAGTGTGGGGCCCCACATGAAAAGGAAATAACACTCTTAAGAATTTTTTTTTTTTTTTGATACATAAAAGTTTTGGAGGGGTTCGGCATCAGTCCCCCACCAAGGCCAGGGCACGGCCCCGGGCTCTATGAGCACTTACTGGGGACTTATGAGATCGCCTACCAAAGGAGTCCCAGCGACGGCAGAGGGGATCGAACCCACGACCCAAGGGCCTAATCTTGGATCCCAACACTCTTAAGAATTGAGAAGCAATAATCAAAAGTTGTCAGTTAGGTGTCCTTTATATATGGGCTTACTCGTTATCAGCCATTTATGGGCTTACTCGTTATCAGCCATATATTATGCTTTACATACTATATATATATATATATAGTATGTATGCATGTAAAAATATAATCACAGTGAAGCCCATTTTTACGTGAGTGTAGGTGTTTATAAGACTCAAAAGCTTATTGATCTATATGTATGTATATTAGTAAGGCCTATTTTATGTGGGAGTTAGTGTTCATAAAACCCAAAAGTTTGTGGTCATCACACACACACGGGTGGAAAAAATGCTTTTAAGACCGGACAAAACAGGTATATTAGGATCGGACCCGTGACATGTCTTGTTCCAGGCGGTATTAAAAGTCTCCCTATTAAGACCGAACTTGTAACCGGTCTTAAAGAGTTTCTTTTAAACCGGACATTTAAAACCTTCGGTCTTAAAATTCGTACTAAATAGATCTGAAATATTTTTTGTTCGGTCCTAAAACTCAAACTTCAAGACCAGACAAAATCTCGACCGCTCTTAAAAGATCTGAATATTAAGACCGAACAAATATAAACCCGGTCCAAAAAATAGTAGATTGTAAGACCAGACCCCGGTCTTCAAAGACTGACTTTCAAGACCGGGTGTTATATACATCTGGTCTTAGAAATTGAACTTTTAGACCGGACTTATAAATGGACCGGTCTTAAAAGACCAACTTTTAAGACCGGCTTAATACCTTTAAGAGCGGTCATAGAAATACATCCGGTCTTAATATTTGAATATTTAAGACCGTCTTTTTTATTTGAGGTCTAAATTTTCCCGAATTTTTTCCCTGTTCTGTTCTTCCAGCTCATATATATACACAAATCCACCATCCAAAATAGCACATAAAAGTCGATATACTTTAAGCTATAAGCTATGAACATGAATAAATTGAATTGGGAAAAAGAATACAAATATTATCCACCATGAGTTATGTGGCCTCTTAAGTCTACAATAACTAAAGTAATTTATACAATAAGCTAAGATATAACTAATTACAATCACAATGAGTTACAATACATGCAGCACGTAAATCAACATACATGTAGTCCAATATAATATGTTATTCACCATGCCTTCATTTGATTCCCACCCAATAACGTAACATGCATCCTCTTTTATAACATGCCCCTTTGAATCGGATCCTGCCACAAAAACAAAACAAGAACAAATTCATAGTCAATGATGACATTGTTTAATTAAGAACATAGAAGGAATATAATATAGTTAAAACCTTAAAGTTTTCTAAGAATTCTGCATATGAATATTACCTTATGAATTGACTCTTTTATAAAGTGATATCCTCCCATATCCCTTCTTGATGATCATTTCTTATGCCGGGTTCATTATCCGCTTCATCTTCTTCGTTCATGTCCGGTAGACCCCTTGAAAAGGAGTACTCTCAGGAAGACCATAATTTGAATGACTTTTCTCATCAATATCAATGACCCTTTTTCCTTTGAGAGCTACGAGACCACATTTTATTTTCTTGATCGGTGATATAGAACACTTGTTTTGCATGGTCTCGCCATAATAAAAGGTTCATCTCCAAAACTTCTACTATTGACATCGACTAAAGTGAATCCTAGCCGATCGATCTGAACACCATTGTTGACATTAACTCACTTGCATTTGAAGATGGGAAATCTAACTTTGACATAGTCCACCTCCCAAATCTCTTCAATAACCCCATAATATGGCATGACTTCCAATTTAGGCCTCTTGTCTTTCGAACTGAAGAAGTGCATAGATTCAGCCTCTAACATAAAACCACTATTCTAGACTGTGCTCATATCATCTAGGGACTTCGTGTAAAATGTATAACCATTGATCACATACGAATTCCAACTTATGACATCAACCTCAGGACCACGTGCTAACCATTTCATTGTAT
Source organism: Acacia pycnantha (assembly GCA_025563575.1). NCBI lineage: Eukaryota > Viridiplantae > Streptophyta > Magnoliopsida > Fabales > Fabaceae > Acacia > Acacia pycnantha. Next base: position 1,052,373 of record JAMWYP010000292.1, read on the forward strand.
CAGAAACACATTCAGATCCCTCGACCTTTTGTTTGAACCAGTTTGCAAATTAAAGTTCTGTTATGTTCCCTAATCAACCTTTGTTCGGTCATTCGATGGTTCTCTTTCCTTACAGCTTCTTTATGTGCAGATATGCTGGCTTGAACTTCATCAACATTATTCAAGATGTATAAGTGGACTTGTGACAATTCATCACGATCCACACTCTTTACCGAAGGCCCTCGTCTACACCCTTCAGCCAGCTGACGTTTTGGAAGCCCAATATGTCTTACTTTGGCCAAATAATTTTGACAAAATTCCATGGCCTCTTCAGAAACATATTTATGAACAATTGATGCTTACGGCGTGCTGCGTTCTTCACGTACCCTTTTAGGAATTTCATAGATCTTTCAATAGGGTACATCCACCGTAAATGGATAGGGCCGCACAACCTTATCTCCCTCACTAGATGAACAATCAGATGAACCATGATGTCAAAAATTGTAGGAACAAATAGCTTCTCAAGTGGCACAAGATAAGATATCCTTCATTCTCCAATTCATCCAACTTTTCAATCTCGAAGACTTTACTACAAACCGCATTGAAGAAGAAACAAAGTCTAGTCAAAACGACCTGAAGATCATATTCGGCGATGCCTCGAATAGCTACTGGGAGTAGCTGTTGCATCAAGACATGACAATCATGAGACTTTTGGCCTACTAATTTAAAGTCCTTCATCGAGACAAGCCTCTTAAAATTTGAAGAATACCCTGAGGGAACTTTTGTGCCATGTAAACACTCACAAAAGCTTCGTTTCTCATCCTTAGACAAAGTATGAGAAGCCGGGGACAATAAGTTCTCTTCCCCCAGTCAATGCCACCGGAGCTTCTTCATACTCTTGGCCACCAAAAAATGCCTTCTTTAATCGATGATATGGGTGGCCCCGTCTAAGAAATCTCCTATGTCCAAGATACACCGTCTTTCTTCCATGTTGAAGTTGATGGTAGCGTGTGCCTTCTTCACAAACCGGACATGCTTTATGGCCTTTTACACTATACCCTGACAAGTTCCCATATCTTTGGGAAGTCGTTTATAGTACAAAATATCATGGCTCTCATTTTAAAGACCTCCTTCTTGAAAGAGTCAAAAACATCGACACCTTCTTCCCACAACTCCTTCAAGTCTTTGATCAAGGGCTCAAGGTAAACATCTATGTCATTTCCGGGTTGTTTTGGTCCCGAAATCAACATAGACAGCATGATGTACTTTCGTTTCATGCATAACATAGGAGATAAGTTGTAAACAATCAGGAGTACAAGCCATAAGCTATGTATGCTGCTAAGGCTTCCATAGGGATTCATGTCATCCGTGCTAAGGGCAAGCTTGAAGTTCCTAGGTTCTTCGCCGAAGTTCGGAAATAATTGATCGATTTTCTTCCATTGAGAAGAATCGACCGGATGTCGAAGCTGTCCATCCGAAATCCTCTCATCTTCATGCCACCTTAGATTTTTTGCATCATTTTCATTCGCAAACAACCGCTTGAACCTTGGTATGATTGGAAGATACCACAACACTTTTGCAGGCCCCTTATCTGACTTGTACCGTGGGGTTTCACATATCGGACAACTCTGCTTCTCTTCAAACTCTTTTCTATACAATACGCAATCATTCGGGCATGCATGGATCTTTTTGTACTCCAACCCAGTGGACAAAGTATTTTCTTAGCATCATAGTAGCGATGCGGCAACACATTATCATCCGGAAGCATGTCCTTCAAAGCCTCAAGCAATTCTGAAAAACTCTTGTCGCTCCATCCATGACGTGCCTTCAAGCTTACCAATTTCAATACAACGTTCAACAATTGGTATTTTTACACCAGTGGTATAGCGGTGTCTACGCATCACCGCACATATTACCATATGTGCGTGATCGCTCAAAAGCCTCTTCTCCTACATCACGGATAATGTCCTCTATGCGATCATCCATATCCGTGTCATTATCATCAAAGGCCACTTCCCCTATGTTGAGACCCGCTTGACACTTTTTCACCATGCCATACCCATACTGTATAGTTCTTACAAAATCCGTGACAAATTAAATGTGTGTGTATAACTTCAGGACTTAGTCGACTCTCATTCAAACATTCTACACAAGGGCAATAAAACTTCCCCTATCATCATGGGCATTTTGTTTAGCAAATTCTATAAATTCCCTCACCCCATTCTGATATTCAACACTCGTTCGTAAAGCATTTATCCAACTGTGATCCATAGTAGAATTCCTATATATAGACGAAAATCATTGATCATACATAATCCGAAAAAATTGAAACTTGCATATAAAATAAGCCAACATCCAAATGCAAATATATGCTCAAAGAATCACTTTTAAGACCGAACTTGCCCATTAAATGCATAACAAAGAATCACTTTTGGTCATAAATGCATCACAGTGAATCCAAGAACAAAAATAATTGCAAGGCGAGGAAATTAAATGCATGGGATGAATGTCTTGTGGACTCACCTGTAGCATATAAATTCAAATGCGTTTGATGTTGCAGACAAGACAGGAAGAGTAACCTAAAAACACTTGTTGGTCAGTTCGGTAGGTCTAAGTGCAAATATAATCTACGAAAAACAATATTCATTAACAACATATAATACCCACAAGAACATTTCATCGATTTCGTTAAACCCATGAAAAACCCAGAACGATAAGGCGGAAAATAATAAAGTTATATAACCGAAACACCTCTTACGACTTCATCTATACACGTTTAGCTAAGGAACCAGAGAGTGATTGTCGAGAGAGGTACGCGAAGCGGCGACGAAGCAACCCACAAACACCGGAGTCGGAACCCGAGTAATCACTTTCGGCGCGACAAGAGATATTCGAGTGGTGAAATTTAATTTTTCGCGCGACATCGACACCTTATTTAGCTTTTTGGATTTTATTAAAACCGCTTAATTATTAAATGTCCGGTCCTAAAGTTATAACTAACTTTTTAAGACCGGAGTTCTAAGAGTATCCGGTCCTAAAGTTTTATTAGTCATTTAAGTTTAAGACCGGAGTTTTATAAAACATCCGGTCCTAAAATTCAAATTCTTTTTAGACCCGTTACTTATAAAATGTCCGGTCTTAACAGCCTTGGTGAATGAATAAAATAAAGGAAACTTTTTTTGACAAAAATAAAGGAAAATTATCATCCACAAGATACAACCAAAAAGAAAAATACGAAGAACAGCCAAAAAAATATCAAAGGGTTATGTTCTTAATATGGTCTTACATTCTTGGAGAATGCACGTACACAAGAAAAAAAAACAAAAAAAAAAAAAGCTGAAAATTATCATCCACAAGAATCGATTGAACATGCTTGGCGATATCGGCGTGAAGAGCATTAATTTCCCGCCGGATATCAGCAAGTTCCTATCTTAGTTGCTCCAGCCTCAATATGAATCTCTCATTGGAAATCTCTTCATCATCGGAAATAACAATGGGTCCAACGACCCGAGACCCTTCGGCCACAATAGGACGCACTCTCACTGGAGGAGGCGCACCGTATAACGATCTAACCATGTCACAAGCTTGAGTTGTAAGAGTACCCGTACGAGCAGTTTGCTTGTATCTAACCATTGTTTGAGGCTTTGAGCAGTTGGGGCAGAGAGCTAGGTAGTGAGGAGTTACGAGGTAGTGAGGAGTTAATAAGGACAGAGAGTTCGTGTGAGGAGTTAATAAGGACAAAGAGCGGGAGAGATAAGCATCGGTGATGATAAAGTTAATTGGTACAAATGAATTTAGTGTTTCTACTTTAAGAGCGTATTTATATAAATATCCGGTCCTAAAAGTCATTTATTTTTTCAAATCAATTCAATTACTTTTAAGACCGACCTTTTATCTTGTATCCGGTCCTAAAACTCATTTTTTTTTCAATTCAATTACTTTTAAGACCGACCTTTTATCTTGTATCCGGTCCTAAAACTCATTTTTTCAATTCAATTACTTTTAAGACCGAGTTTTTATATTTTATCCGGTCCTAAAACTCATTTCTTTCAATTCAATTACTTTTAAGACCGAGTTTTTATCTTTTATCCGGTCATAAAACTCATTTCTTTCAATTCAATTACTTTTAAGACCGAGTTTTTATCTTTTATCCGGTCCTAAAACTCATTTCTTTTTTGATTCAATTTTTCATTCAAGTAATAATTTTTGGTTAAAAAATATTACTTTTAAGAACGGATCTTTTACAGTATCCGGTATTAAAAGTTGCCTCTTTTCAATGAATGATTCAGAGAGTCTCTTCGGCTTCCACACAAACTTCCCAACTAGGCGTCTCCTCGTATTATGAGGATCTATGCGTCTCCTCATTAATGTTTCAGCGTATCACATTGATCAGTATGGGTTCTCTATTTAAACCCGTTGTTACTTTACTTTCTTCACATTCATCTCCATCTCCTCCTACAACCTCCACCGTAATGGCTCCTCCACCACGACGAGGTCCTCCTGCTGGACGAAATCCTGAGGCACCTCCATATCCTCCTCCGTTGCCTCCGAACCCGAACTTCTGGCAGATGCTGCAGCACCTGATAGCCCGCGTCGATCATATAGACCGACGCTTGGGCCAACTGTTTCAGGTCTATCACGCCGTCAACAACAAGCTGAACGCGGTACTCGACGCCAATGACGTTGAGTACCATACCTCTGATGACGACGTCTCCGACCCTTCCCTCCCCTCCGACAACGATGGGGAGGATTAGAAATATTTATGTTTTTTTTGTACTACGCTGCCTCTCAAGGCAGAAAAAAATAGAAATAAAATAAAATGTTTAGATCCCAATCGCTTTCCTTGTACTTGTCTTTATGATGTTCTTTTCTTTTTCCGACAAAAGGAAACAAACAAAACATTGTCCTCTTCGTGGTGATCAACATTAAAAATTTGCAGAATAAAGTTAACAGTTACGACCATACAAAACAAAACAAAAACATTGTTTACCTTATTCGAACAAAAACAAACAGAGTGACGATTCTTCTCAAGTTTGGACCATCGTTGTCGTCCTCTTTACTTACCCTGGTGTGAACATTTTCAGTGTCCTTTTCGTTATCTTCTTTCTTTTTCCGACAAAAAGAAAAAGGACAAAGAAAAGGGACACCGATGATGATCTCCACATCCAGGTTAAGTGAAAACGAGGACAACGAAGCACAAAACTTGAGAAGAACGCCAGAAACTTGGTTGTCTTGAACCCTAACGATTTGTCTGAAAACTGAGTCACGAACTCTATTTAAAGGAAGAATATTAGGACCAGACATATAACAAATCCATGGTCCTAAAAGTTAAGCCTTATTTTAAAAATTTGAAGTTAGTAGTGGACAATTAAACAATATACGGTCCTAAAAGTTTCGGCAAACTATTAAAATAAACGAAGACTTTTAAGACCTGACTCCTAACAAATGCACGGTCCTAAAAGTCTAGCCATATTCTTTGGAATTTTTCGAAGACTTTTAGGACCTGATATTAATTAAATATACGGTCCTAAAAGTCTAGCCATATTCTTTGGAATTTTTCGAAGACTTTTAGGACCTGATATTAATTAAATATATGGTCCTAAAATTCTAGCCGTATATTTTATAGAGTTTTAGGACCGGATATTTGACATATATACGGTCCTAAAAGTCTACCCATACTTTTTAGAAGTAGACGAAGACTTTTAGGACCGGATATTTGTTAAATATACGGTCTTAAAATGGACGAAGACCTTTAGGACCGGACTTTTAACAAATATACGGTCCTAAAAGTCGCGAATACTTTTCAGAGTCTCTTATGGCTCATTTACAACATCCGCCTGTATCTCAAATTTCAAGCACTAATTAAATAGCTTTATCCACCAATCCATTCATTCAGAAACCCAAAATGGACACACACAAATTGTTCGAAAAAATAAACAAATTTATTATTGAATTGCATTGCGTTATATTTACAAATGAATGAATCAGCTAGTCGAAAAAATAAACAAATGTATGTACAGAGGGCTATTGTTGCTACAACATATATTATTTACAAATGAATTAATTTAGGACATTAATTATTGTCCTGACTTAGATTTTCTAAGACCAGTTTATACAGATATTCACAAAACACATGGCGTATGTGCACTTCATCATCATCAAATGGCTTTTCACAGGCAAACCTCTGTAACATCAAAGACAGAAATAGAAATAACATATTACGTGCATATTTCATATGTAACATTAAGCCATCAGTGATTGAATTCAGCCATAACATTTTACCTTTGCAGCGAATTTAGTCTTTCCCTCCGTCACAATATCATATATGTGTTTCATGACGTAAGGGCTACATAAGTTCGATTCGGCGGTTGTAGACGGGTCTAAAAAGAACAAGAAATATATAAGAGCATATATAGCTTACTGACCAAGTTCACAAGACAGTTATGCCATGTCCAAATATGTACTAACCTTTGGTTGGTACCATTTAGGGTCTTTGAGATCAAACCCACGCCTTTTTTTTTTACCGTTCTTTGGAAGGTCGTCATGCCACTATCATCAAAATCACAAATTTATCAGTAATGTTCACTGAAAATTCACAACAGAGATTTCAGACAAGACAATCAAAATGACATTCTTACTTGTTGATGATCTGCTTCAACGTAGGCGATGGATCGCTATGAGTGAAGCATAAGAAGATAACATAATACGACTCCATGTTCATGACGACCAACTGATAGTGGTTGCTGAAATTTCAATATAGCAGTAAAGTACTCAGTGATATATATATATATATGTAGCAGAATTAAGTGAATTGCAGACAAGAATTGTGATATATATGTACCCGAGCCAGTATGGAAACAAGTACACATTTCTTGGCACTTCACACACCCTCTTTGATATGTACTCCTGTCTCATTTCCTTGGATGTTGTACTTGCATACACTGGGCACAAGAATCCAAAATCCTCGATACTACCCTGTTGAACAAGTTTCTCATGCATGCACCTACAAGAATGACATCGATCAGGGAATTAATATATATGTATGTGTGTCTAAACGGTGCATTTAAATTATGTAATCAAGGAAGAAGATACTTACTTCATAAATACTTGAACACATGCACTAGTAACTCTTTGTCCGGGAAGCGGCATGGACTCTACATCTTCATTATCAACTAAAAGCGGTTGAGGATGATCGAGGCCTACTACTTCATTGACATGCCACGATTTATCTTTAAACCATCTGTTGGCTACCAAATCGGATATTTTTTCCTTGGCCGTCAAGTTAGCAGTAGGGGATGGAACTTGAGAAGGGGGTGGAACTTGAGGAGGGGATGGAGCTTGACGAGGGGATGGAGCTTGAGGAGGAGTAGAGAGCTCTACAAGCTTCACTGGCCAAGAGATGAAGGTTCCCTTGACATCACTCACAAGCTTCAGCTCATCAGTTGGGAGAGGGACAGGTGCGGCATCAATGATCACCTCTTCAACTGACACTCTGACTTCATCATCATCCATTTGTTGGTGGTGTACAGTTGATCCCAAGTTGTGGACAGTCCCTTTAGCAACCAATTGTCTAAGACTATCACGATCCTCCACATATATATGACAAGGTTGCTCTCGGGTAATCATACTTTGTCTGTGGCTTTTGGATTTACCAAAGTATTGCTTTAGGCCTACCCGTCCTCCAATCCCCCTTACATGCCCCGAGTGATCTGGATTTCCGGTCGCAACGGTCAGAACATCATTCCTCCCGTCCGACGCAAAAGATCCCTCTACCTCTTTCTTTTTAAGATCTTCCTGTAAGATACAGATAACGAGAAGCTTAGTGATGAAACATGTTTGGTAAGTAAAAAATAACAATATCGATACTTACAATTCGTTCAGAGTGTAGAAAATATAAGTCTGGCTGTATGAGATTTCTCCAAAAGTAATTGATATTTCAATTTTTTTAATAACATTTTTAAGACCGGTTGTTATTTTAACAGGTCTGGATAAGACCTATGAAAAATGATCCAAGTATAAGAAGTTCTTTATATTTACAAATCTGCCACCGGTAATAGTTTTAGGAGCGGTCCTTCGTTAGTCCGGTCTAAATGAGGCGGTCTTAAAACACTTTAGCGTATAAGAAGTTCTTTTATTTACAAAACTGCCACTGGTCACACCTTTAAGAGCGGGGCGTCGATGATCCGCTTTAAATGAGGCGGTCTTAAATCCCTTTTTTGCACTAGTGACACACACACACACACACACACACACACACACACACACACACACACACACACACACACACACACACACACACACACACACACACACACACACACACACACACACACACACACACACACACACACACACACACACACACACACACACACACACACACACACACACACACACACACACACACACACACACACACACACATCATATATATATGTATCACAATAATGCATAGTTTTTTGTGTGTTAGTATTTATTAAACTCCTAACTTAAAGTGTTAAGATAGCCTTTGAGAGTTAAATTAATTATAGAGAAGTAATAAAAAAAATTAGTAAAATAATAATAATTAATTAATAATATAATAGTAAATTGGCAAAATTGGGCCTAGGAATCAAAATGACAAATAAGACCCAAAATATACATTTTGGCTTTCAAAAAAAAAATTAAAATGGACATTGGAGAGTTAGTATAGGCTCAATAGCCTTACATTAAGCTTAGTCCCATGACCTTGGAGATTATAAAGAGTTGGAACAAATAATAACCGGTCGTCTGTAAATATGTATTAGTAGGACGCGATAGTTGCCGAGACAATTAAACGAACGTTAAACCAGTCGAAGATTTTGAAGCAGTCAGGTAGTAACCTTAATCTTTATATACTCTGTGTGACTTGTGTATGTATGTTTTACCATGTATATTGCATACATTCGGTTATCATCCATTTCTTTTCCAAGTGCTATGGAACCGGAACATGCTGTGTGCATTAAGGGCTTTGTTGTGTGCTGTGCCCGGTGGTCTGTGCTGTCACTAGTGCAAAAAAGGGCTTTAAGACCGTCTCATTTAGACCGGATTATAGAGAATCAGGTCTTAAAAGTATGATCGGTGGCAGTTTCGTAAATATAAAGAACTTTTTGGATCGGATTATAAAAGATCCGGTCTTAAAAATATGACAGTGACACTTTCAGAATATATAGAACACTTTTAAGACCGGACTATAAAAGATCCGGTCTTAAAAGTATGACCGGTGATAATTTTGTAAATATATAGAACACTTTTAAGACCGGGCTATAAAATATCTGGTCTTAAAAGTATGACCGGTAGCAATTTCGTAAATATTGTGAGAAGACGCTGATCAAGTCCGAGAATGCGATGATTTATTCCTTCGCTTAATTGGAATTATATACAGATGCTAATAAGTAAATAAACCTAGGCAGTTCCTATAATTTAGGGATTACAATCAAGAATTTAATTACGAAATTCAAAAATCATGATCTCGCTAACTTAATTCCTAAAATCTCTCTAACAACTTAATTAAGATGATTACAATCAGAATTTAATTACGAAATTCAAAAACATTGATCTGCTAACTTAATTCCTAAAATCTCTCTAACAACTTAATTAAGATAATTGCACAATATAATCGTATACGCTAACTAATTAAATAAATAGAACACTTTTAAGACCGGCTGTTTCAAAGAGACGGTCTTATAAGACCGTCTGTTTGAAACAGACGGTCTTAAAAGTGTAAAAAAAAAATATAGAACACTTTTAAGACCGGCTGTTTCAAACAGACGGTCTTAAAAGTGTAATATATATATAAAACACTTTTAAGACTGGCTGTTTCAAAGAGACGGTCTTAAAAGTACTTTTAAGACCGTCTGTGAAAGACAGTCTTAAAAGTGTAAAAAAAAATTTATATAGAACACTTTTAAGATCTAATGTTTCAAACAGACGGTCTTAAAAGTGTTAAAAATATATAGAACACTTTTAAGACCGGTTGTTTCAAATGCAGACGGTCTTAAAAGTGTTCTATATATTTACTGAAATTGCCATAGGTCAATTTTTTTTTTTACACTTTTAAGACCGGTTGTTTAAAACAACCGGTCTTAAAAATATACTTTTAAGACCGGTTGTTTCAAAAAACCGGTCTTAAAAGTGTTAAAAAAAACTACATTCGCTAAACCTGTTAAGTCCGTGAGTTTGCTTTGTCTTCTTGGTGATATAACATTTTCTTAGTTATAGATTCAACGAGTGTCCCAAGAGCCTCACGGGCAAATCCTCAAGAAGAATGTCATCCTCTTCCTCTAACCTACTCGCATCTTCGTAAGTCATCATAAGAGTCGCACAATCAAATCCTTGGCAACGTTGGCAGTGAGATGCTTTGAGGGTTTTGCGATGGCGTCGACTCCAATCCTCAGCAACAGCGAAAGCGTACTACTTTGAGGATTCTGGACGACGGCGGCTCCTTCCTCTTCGATCTATGGGTCCTTCCACGCCGCCTTCATATAGATCCGGTTTGAAATCAAACCCAGATATCTTCTTGCTTAAGTCTGTTTATTTCCTACATTGACCGCTCCTGCTCGATCCGGACTTCGATTTTGGTTGCTTGAAGCTTTGCTAGCACCGACAAGAGGATCCTGCTCGATTTGGTTACTTTAAGCTTGTGATTTTTGTAGATCTGGACTTCAAATTCGATTTTCATGGTGAATGATTTATGTTTCTTGTTATTTTTTTTTGTTTTTCTTGTTGTTGTTGTTGCTTCCAATCTTCTCTTGGTTCTCCGTCGTTGATAACGGAGGGACATTCAAAATGTTGCCAGATCTGGTGATTTGGGACCGATTGTTTCATTTGAGCTTTTTTTATTTTATTTTATTTTATTTTGAAACACTTTTAAGACCGGATGTTTAAAATGTCCGGTCTTAAAAAAACTCTTTAAGACCGTGTAAAAGTCCGGTCTTAAAGGTCGACTTTTAATACCGCCTGGAACAAGACTGGTCGCGGGTCCGGTCCTAATGTACCTGTTTTGTCCGGTCTTAAAAGCCTTTTTTCCACTCGTGTGTGTGCTATTAGAACCACTGCAGTCTGTGCTGTGTGCTATTAGGACTGCTCGTTTCGGATTGGTTGTGTGCCATGTTGTGTGCATGATACTGAATGAGATGTGGTTGAATTTTTATTCGTGGTTTGCTTACATGCTTTGTTCATACATTTTATATGAGATTAACGGTTACTCTAGGATTCAATTTTGAATCCCAACCCCTTTTAAACCCTCTGGCAGCTCATCTAGATCTGAGCAGGGAGACGAAGGTAAGGCTCCAGAGCTGGACTAGTGTGGTGGAGGATGTTGATGATTTCTTTTGGACATATATTTTGGTATCCCGGATGACTGTATTATAATTCTTTTGGGTATTAATATCGGGATAACTGTATATATGATCCCTCCGGGGAAATTTACCTTTTCGTATTATTTCTTACCAGTATATTGTTGTCCTAACTGGTGTATGTTCTGCTGCTAATACTCTGATGAATGACTTAAATTAACATGGAAAATAATTTTGAATTGAATATAAGTAAAGGATCACACTACCCGCCACCCGAAAGGGCGAGGTCGGTAAGTGTGTTACATAATCGGTGTTCTCTTCTGTACCATTATTTCCCACGGGATTATTACTTCTTTTTTTTATAAAAGAAATAAGAGAACTCCATATATCTTACCTTTTTTTATTTTGAGATCCCTAATATCGTCCATTTATTCCGTTTCCTGCTTTTTATTTCTCTGCCAATTAAATTGACATTATTATTATTATATATACCCCTTGATATGGTAATTTTGATGAAATTGGGACAATTACAAATAATATATTCTTAACTATCTCACTTTGCTATTCCCCAAAAATAAGGCAAAAGTAACACTCCTGTCAAAATTAACTGGACGTACGTCCGTCTAATACAACGCAGAGTACCAAAATACTCATAACACAAAAATACCCCTCGTGCAAATGATTGTTCCCCTTATTTAATTATTAGTATTTTTTAATTGGTGAATTGAAACATACAATAATTTCTTTTTATATTTTTAAAATTTAAGAGTACTTTATTTAACTGCATAATCGGCATTCGGTTAGATAAAACCTTGTAATAAACATAAATGACATACTTTAGGCAAAAAACAAAAACTGTTATACTCATAATTAGAGTGTTCGGGAGAAAAAGATATTATGTTAACCAACCTAACCAATCTCATTAACCTGCGTAAATAAGTTGAATATGTACTACATTAAAGACTAGAAGAGTATAAGTTATGGTATAATATTAAAAATGGAGGGGAGAAAAATGTGATTTTGATTGCCAAATGCCAAGTTTGAACTCCAAAAACTTGTCAAACTTGCGGGTCATCGCATCAAAGGCGACAGAAGTAGAGTTTAGTTTGGTTCCGAAAGTGAGGATATGAAGAAATGTTAAACAAGAAGAGCATAGAACGCGTCAAACAAAACAAGCATAAATTAACTTTGTTTTTTGTTTTTGTTTTTGTTGAGGGTTAGTTATCGTTTTCAGTGTTCTCTTTTCTTTGGTGGGTCCGGATGAGGTTTTCACTGCTATAAATAATCTACTGATATTTTCTACTACGAGGGTTAGAATTAATGGACATTCCATAAATGGATTGACACAGTAAATATTACTCCATACATATTTGATTGAGATTAAATGAAGCCATCGATAAATGACTTAACGTGCTGGCCGGGGGGAAATGTATCAGTTGGGAATGGGATAGCTACTTTTCCATTATGTGATTTTGGCATAGCGATAAAGTTAATGTTCCCCAAACCCATCCACTTTATATAGCATTTACTCAACATTTATTAAAGGTCAACCATGATTTATTATTAATTTTTTAAGTTACCATCACGCCTTTATGCTACAATTCGTGGTTTTCTCAGGTACATATACTTGCAAATTACTATTTTAGTGTTCTGTGTCTTGAACAATGCAATAATTCCTAATACTTTCCTATTAAGTTGAAATATAATGTGAAAATCGGTACTTTATATCACAAATAAGTTCTCGCTCCGATCTAAGATATGTTAGGAAGCTAGATAATTAATATTTATATAATAAAATAATTAATTAAATTAATAATTTAGTAAATATGTACTCCCTTTGGTACTTATGATAAGGTACCAACTAACTTTTCTCACAAACCAATAAAAGTAGTTAAAGTCAATAAAGTTATCCTAGAATCTAAGTAATTTCCAATATTAACCCTACTAATTCCGCTAAACTGTAATATTATATTAATTATTACTCTCACCCATTACCTTTATTAATTAGAGGCAGACATGAAAAAAATAATCAATACTAATTGGGAACAAGCAAGTGTCTTATAAAAAAGACTAAATAAACTTGCTAATTGGTGTTTTATAATAAAGACCAAAGAGAGTACTATTTGTTTCTAAAATGCCTCGTTTAATTATATGAAAAATAAATAATTTATGAGTTAGATTCAACACACCTTTATATCAATTAACTAACACTACCACTAAAAAGTCTAGAGACTACTAATTATTACATACGTGATTCAAACCAAATTTTGTGCGTTATATAAACTTTAATAGTTTATAATATTTACTCTCTCTTGTCCAAATGAGGTTAAAATTAGTTAAAAACAATAAGTATTTCTACAATAAACTTTGTTTAGCAAATCTACCTTTATTTATGAGAGGTAAGTAACATAGAGAACCTTTTAATTACTTTAATATGTATAATTAATGATGGGTAAAGATGGAAAAAACCCCATTAAATATTCACACAACTATTGTCGGGTTCTTGTAAAAAGGATCAAGGTAATTCAAAATTTGGGCTCTTATAAAAAGGAGCAAAGGTAGTACTAATTATAATTCCAAGAATGATGCACTAAATTTTTTATTTCCTATTTTATTCCGTGTTAATTTTTTATTCCAATAATTAATTAAATTAGGAGCAGTATTTAATTTAGGAAAGGAGTACGTACGAACATTAATTTATAATATCTATTATTAATCAATGATTTCCTTGATTATCGTAAAAATTAAGCAGACAGTTTACTCAGAAGCAGTATTTATATACCCCTTGATATGGTAATTTTGATGAAATCTTTTTTTTGGCCGAATAATTTTGATGAAATCGGGACAATTACAAATAATATATTTTTAACTATCTCACTTTGCTATTCACCAAAAATAAGGCAAAAGTAACACTCCCGTCAAAACTAACTGGTCGTACGTCCGTCTAGTACAAGGCAGAGTACCAAAATACCCCTCGTGCAAATGATTGTTCCCCTTATTTAATTATTAGTATTTTTTAATTGGTGAATTGAAACATACAATAATTTCTTTTTATATTTTTAAAATTTAAGAGTACTTTATTTATAAGATCTATTATACCTGTGTGATCTATTATACTTGTGTTGCACAGTAATCATACTTGTGTTGCACAGTGATCTTCTTGATATTCTCTGGTGTCTTCCTTATAGACATTTAAGAACCTTCATCCTCTCTTTGGTATCTGCTTATAGATATCTTGGAGAAAGTCACCGATCCAATATAAACAACTGACTGGCCCAATGAGGCTAGACATCTGTGTTCTATACAACAGAACAGGGTATTTGTGATAATGAACCTGACTCTTCAAGGTTCAATCTTCACCATCCAATTTGCACTCACATCCTTGTCCTTGGGATTAATTTTATTCACTCACTCTTGGCCTTGCATGTGAGGCTATTTACTAACCTTGCCATTTGTCTTCTTTAAACAGGTTACTTTTTTCTAAGCTTAGTTTCTTTTCTTTGATCATATTCATTTTTACTAATTATAATTATTCTTAAAACCTGCCACAAGAATCATGCTTCATATATATATAAACCTAAACCCTAGCCATATTCATATGCCATTATCATCTATTCCTTGAGGTCCTAATTATATGACAACATTTGGGGGTTCATTTTGTTCTAATTATAAGACAATATTATAATTTTTGTCAATTTCTTCTTAAATTACCCTTATTAGTACTTTCTTAATAATAAGTAAAAACAATAATAATTTAATAATGCACAGGGTTCATTATTCAATAAGTGTAAACCCTCAGATAAATAAATCAAATATTCATATGTGACTTTTCTTTGAGAAATATAATATCAAAAGTAAAACATTTTTTTTTAGAATATTTAAGAGATAAATGTTGTAAACAAAAGGAAAATGAATACATACATTGATCGAAACATATACAATTAGGAAGGGTGGGACTCGAGGCAAGATAGCAAAGTGAGATAGTTAAGAATATATTATAACAACATGGGGTAAAACCAAATATTGATTCTTATGCCTAACAGCATTTGAACTATTACAAATCAACTGAATACATGACCGTTAAGTTTTAACCCAAGCCCAAGTTGTGACTGAAGCAAGGCAAAGCAGAGTTGAGTAAAGATGAAGGAGGCTAGAAAAACAATAGAGCAGAGATGCCAACATGTCTAAATGGCAGCAACAACAAAGCAAAGAAGGCAGATGAGCATCGGCTTTGGTTTCTCTATGCCCAAGAGCCATGCTATAATAATAACATCATGTTAAAACAAAAAATCCATTCAAGTTGTTTTACTCTAACAAGTCAGATGAGCATCGACTTTGTTTTTCTCTATGCACAAATGATTGTTCCCCTTATTTAATTATTGGAATTCTCCCTTTATTCATTCTCAACTAAGTCACTAGCTCTAAATAATTTATATGATTGAAACTAATTCCATGTGATTGCTTCTTTGGTTGATTTTTAATTCCCCCCCCCCCCCTTTTAACCACTTTTACTGTTTTTTTTTTGGATCACATGGCTGCTGCCATGAGATTCTTTAATTTATATGCGCTCTATATATACCATTATGAGAAAGGCACATGAGGCAAGGAACCTAAATTGGTAAAATATTAGTTGAATATGTACTACATTAAAGACTAGAAGAGTATAAGTTATGGTATAATATTAAAAATGGAGGGGAAAAAAGGTGATTTTAATTGCCAAATGCCAAGCTTGAACTCCAAAAACCTCCTAAAATAACCGATTTGGACAAACCCTATTTTGACAAATAGGAGTCATCCAAGCTCATTCCAACAACTCTTTAATCCGAACAACCATAGCAAGCTAGCATTTCAGACTTTGACATTTAATAGCCAATTGACAAGGTCAGCGAGCGAATATGGGATTTGGTTATTGGAAGCTAATGTGTGAGCGTTCCAAAAAGACATGCTACGGGAATTTCCAAGTCCACACACATTACTAAAAACAGAAATCAAAACTAGAAACCCCCCATTACTCATAATAGCATTACTTTCATAATTTATTGTGAGGAGAAGTCAAGAGTAATGCAGGCATGTAAACAATGATTTGAATACAACAGCATGACTACAAAAATAAGACAATTCTACTAATTCCAATAGTTTAAGTTGGAAAACTCATTACGTATAATTATGCATATCATTGCACGGCATTAAAACAGGATTAGAAATGCAAATCTATATGAGGCTCATTTTATAATTAATCGCATCATTGTCCAAAGTTCACAGTTTCTCTCACAATATATGAAGATCTCACTTTTAGTATACTATTATATATAAGGGTTAAGGTGCAAAAATAGACAAATGCTTTTCTCAAAAGAGCGTCCAGTAGCAAATACTTTTTTTTGGCGCAAAAATAGACACGTGGTTACAAAAGTGGAGCAAAATTAGCGTTTGACCGTTAGTTGACCGTTAGTTTGATCAAAAACATTAACATGGATGCTGACTCAGCAAATTTTTTCCTACTTGGCAGTGCAAAAAGAAAGAAGAAATAAAAAAAAATTCCACACCTCCTTTTATTCCTTCCTTCCTTTCTTCTTCCTCCTTCCCCGTCAGCCCCCTACTCCACGATCGTCGCCCCCACGCCACGATCGTCGCCCCCACTCCACGATCGTCGCCCCCAAACGATCGGCACCACCCCCAAATCACGTAACACAAAGTAGGCGCGATCGACACCAAGCGAGGGTCCGATCTCGTGAGCGAGGAGGGTCCGGCGGCCTGTGATCGACGCGAGCCTTCGAGCGAGTCAGTGGGGGTTCGATCTGCGAGCGATTCCGATTTTGGTCTGGATTTCTTCGATTTCCTTGATTCCGATTTCGATTTTGATATATATATGTTTCTGGGTTCTTGTTTCAAGATTCGATTTTTTCGATTTCGATTTCTTTGATTTCTCAGTCCGGTGCCTTGATTTCTTTGATTTCTCTTGATCGATTTCTTCGATTCTTATTTCTGGGTTCTGGGTTTCTGGGTTCTTCAATTTCGATTTCCTTGATTGATTTCTTCGATTCTTGTTTCTGGGTTCTTCGATTTTGGTTCTTCGATTTCCTTGATCGATTTCAATTTCGATTTTGATCGATTCTTGATTTTGGTTTCATCGTTTTGAGCTTTTGGGTTTTGGATATGATAGAATGATCACCGGAATCTGGGTTTTGCATCACCGGAATCTGGGTTTTGCCTCTGGAAGAAGAAGAAGGACTTAACTGAAAATTTTAAAAGTTTATAGAGGGACTAAATTGAAATTTTTGTAATGTATCCGGGGCTGAACTGTAATTTATAAAGCATTAACATCCACGTCATCATTTTCAGTTCAGAAAAAGTCAACTAACGGTCAAACGCTAATTTTGCTCCACTTTTGTAACCACGTGTCTACTTTTGCGCAAAAAAAAAGTATTTGCTACTGGACGCTCTTTTGAGAAAAGCATTTGTCTATTTTTGCACCTTAACCCTATATATAACAACATGGGATAAAACCAAATATTGATTCTCATGAGTATGCCTAACAGCATTTGAACTATTACAAAAAATAAACAGAAGCTATAGAACTTTTGGGCAGAGATTGGTCCAGTTGGGAATAAAAAGATGGTGGGATCCTATCTTAACCCGAATTGTAAGCCAATTATGTGGCTAGTTCAATCAAGAGTTTTGAATTGATTGGTTGAATTACATATTGTTTTAATGCATTTGTAGATTATATCTTCTTGTATAATCTTTTTATGGATTAATTAATATTTATTTATTTAGACATTACTCCTTCAAGGTATCTTAGTTAAGTTATACTCTCTCCGATCATAATTATAAAACCTAGTTGACTTTTTTGGAGAAATTAAAGAAGCTAATTAAATTCCTTTCGAGTATTTTTATTTTTTTCTTCAAACTAATTAATTTGACTAATAAACTAATATATAATCTAAGTATACACAACATATGAAATGATTAAGTAACTTATTTAGTTTCCTTAATCTCTCCAAAAAAAAGTTAACGAGCTGTTATAATTAAGACCGGAAATAGTATTATTTTACTCGTGATTGAATTCATCTCAGTTCAATCATAATTTGATGAAAGAATTTTGAATTACTTCATCTATTGATTTAATGATCAGCTTGATTTTATCCAAAAGTTTAGTCGTTAATGCTATCGTTTAATGACATAATGCCATCTATATAGTTAACTTTATCGAGCCGGTACAAGGGTTTGTCGTTGTTGTTGCTCTTGAAACCAATTATTAATGGTTTGTAGCAGTTTAAACACTAGGGATGAACAGGAAATTAAAAGGAGACAATAGTTAGTTTTGGTATAAAGACTGAAATTTGAAATCCACTAATAATTTTGCAAGGTCAGGCTCCACCATAGCACTAAGAGCACCAATATAAAACGCCACAGACACTAGCAATAATTAAACTTCTTAGCTTTAGCTAATAGCTATATCTTCCTCCTCCTTATGTATCTATCAATTGATTCAACAAATTAAATACACTCAACTACTAAGATTTTTTATTCTCATCATTGAGTGTTCATTGATAGCATATAAAGATAGACAGGGTTTTCATGAGTTATAGGCAACTTTGTGGTTGAACATAACCCTGGGAGGTGCCTCCAGCATTCTGACAAGAAGCTTGAGCAACTTGGTTGTTGTAAGTGAGCTTCACGTCTTCCAATTGGATACCATTGCATGGATTCTTAGAACTGCAATCAAACTTTACTGCTACCTCTGTTGCTGATGTTCCATGGATGTCTTGGTATGTCACATCACTTATCTTCACCCCAGATGCCTGCTCCCATCATTTGTTCCAAATAAAACGACATATTATTTCTATAATTTTGAGTACTAAATAAGGGGAATTACTATAAGATTATAATGAATATATTTAATCACTCAAAAGTCATGTAACAAATGAATATATAGCATGTAATGGGAAGTTTCAATGCATGAAATGATATTAAGTTTATACTGCTCACTTGATATTGGAATTTCTTTTAAAATTGAATTTCATCATCGGGACTTCATAGTAATTCTCTCAAATCTTTTTTTTTTTTTTTTTACACGAAAATAGTAAAAAAATTTGTTGAAATAAAACATAAAGAATATTAGCCGCATCTTTGCTGAATATGTATAGCTTGTTGGCAAGAAGTTCAACTGGCATAGATCACGAGCCACGACACTCCTTTTATATTATATAAGATACAATATGTGTGTATTTGTTTTTTTTTAATGAATACTCCACTTAACTATATTTTATAAATAAAATATAAATTATTCAAAATATAAATAATAAAAATTTAAAAGTGAAATAATATTGAAAAAAGTAGCAAAAGTTCAAAAATAATCTCGTGTTGTTCAGGCTACCGTTAAAAAAAAAAAAAAAAGAAGAAAATCAAGACGAAATAAGATAAATGGGCCTAATTTGAAAAGCGTTGGGCTAAAAAGGCAGAAAGACTCACCTGACGAGAGCAACCATTATCTGGGCAGTAATTTTGGTCAATGACGATGGGGTTTTGAACGTCAACCATAACGGCATGTTGAAAAAGGACACCTTTTACAAACGCATTGCTTGGCTTTCCCCATGTCTTTATTCTCACGCCGTTTTCAGTACCCGTAAATTTAACCGTTTTCACTGTCACATTTTGCACACCATCCTCATTTTGGTCCTTCCCTAAACTCCCAATACTGCCAATTCAATAATTAAGAAAACAAATAAATATTATGTCATAATTGCAATTTATTAAGTAAATACATATTTGTACTGATTTTTCAAAAAAGGGGCTCATTGTGACCATTTTGGATGTACTTTTAAGTCTTTTTCACATTAATTTCAAATTTTAAGATTTATGAATTTTCTTAAAAAATTTGTACTAAAATTTCATATTTTCTTGTGATGAAAGAGAGATATATATATACACACACCTTATTCCATGGCCAGGACCACATGCAACATTTTCAACCCACAAGTTGGTGGTGCCAGCGCCAACGGACACACAATCGTCGCCGGTTCGAATGTTGGAATTGAGTATGGTGACATCATCGGACCCTGCAATGTGAATGCCGTCGGTGTTAGGGCTGTTTGCGGGGGCGACCACCTTCACACCTTGCACTTTGACATGTTGACATTGATAGATGACTATGTGAAACATTTGGCTGTTGAGTGACGTCAACCCAACCACCATAATGTTTTTAGAATTGGTAAACTCTAAGCTCTACATACAAAAAACACCACAAAAAATTTAAAATAAAGTGAAAATGCTTCCTCTAGTTGGAAAAAATTATCACTTTAGAATTCTGTGATTTTTCAAAATATTTATATCACACAATATTATTAAAGTTTATTATATAATTCAGGTTATTAGTGGAATGTACTCCGTGTGTGACAGGAACCATACGGATGTCCTAAATATAGTTTGACAAAGCAAGTCATAAATAATTACGAGTATTCGATTGTATGCTCTATTATTATTATTATTATTATTATTATTATTATTATTATTATTAAGAGGTTTGACCATTGAGATTCTAATTTTAGAAGAATATCGCATGCCATGTGCTTTTCATAAATTAATAAATTAATTGATTATAAACGATGTTGATTCTTATATCTTGGAAATGAAGGAAGTATTCCTTGATTCCCGGCCCAACCGCTTCCAGATTCCTAGAAAACCGACTTACCAGATTCAACTTTCTCCCGAAATTAATTGATAAGGGGGAAGAATCTATATAAGTGTATGTATTAACCACGCTAATATCATTACTTTCTAACAATACATCACAAACTCAAACCGTTGACAATAATAATATTATCAGTGTCAAATCGTAATTTTAAAATTTCTAGCAACTGCAAATTTTACTCCTAATAGTGTCATTTTGTAATTTTAATATTAGAAAAAGCTAAAATTTATATTTTTGATCTAATTTGATATTGAACATGTCAGTGTTACCGATAATTAGGGGCCAACCACATGTGCTTGTTCCGTTCACACACAAAATGGTTTTTAAAATCTTACAATTAATTCAATATATCAAAATATGGATTAATATGTTAACTTCTCTTTTCCCATGTAGTGGTAAAAACTAAGTCAATTGATCGAAAATTGAAGGTGTCATGTCTAATTCAGAAAAATCGTTTGTGCTATAAATTAATCTGAATTTCCAATTCTAAGAAACAAATGTGGATTTATTATTTATTATTGTATTAATTGAATTTTATATCTAATTAATAAAATGAATAAGAAAATTGATTGCTTTTCGTAATATAAACCATACCGTGGCTCCGGAAGGGCAATTTCCGCCGGAGTGCTTGCAAGCCCACAACGAAGTGCCTTGACCGTCAAGCAAGCCACCATGAACCGACACTCCGTCGACATTCTCGAACACGATCCAGTTGCTGTTGTCATTGCCGTGATAGTTGGACGGAGCCACTAAGGTGCCGTCGATGGTAACGGTGATAGCCTTATTACTACACTCTCCACCAACAAAGACAACTTTTCCAAGCAAGAACCTCCCGGCTGGCACGTAAATTGTGGCCGGTTGAGCTGAGCCGCAAGCTTTCTGCCATGCACTTAGGAAAGCCTTGGCGCAGTCGGTTTTGCCGTCAGGCTTGGCTCCGAAACTGACGACATTGTAGTTGGCACCAGTGGAGGCGGCGGAGTTAAAGGAAGAGGACGAGAGGATGGTAAAGAGGACAATGAGGATTGGTCGAAGAAGACAATGGAGATTTGAGATCGTCATTTCTGGGGACTTAAGTTTCAGAAAGAAGGAGAGAGAGAGGGAGAAGGTGTGTGTTAGTGGAGAAGAAGGAAGTTATGAGGAAGTTAGAGCGGTTTGGGGGTATTTATACATGAATTTAGTTATCTGATTTTGTTGTTTAATGAAATATGGTTTTTGATATATGCAACGTGATGCACACAATTGTGTGTCTTGTACATATAAACCCTAATTAACCAGCAGCCAAATTAATCCTCAAATTAAGGCGCGAATTCTTTGCTTAATTGTCGGAGCTTATGTTTTAAGTATACATACGAACCCAATCCATTGGTTCCATCAATTGTTTTAAGCATAAGATAATTATGCCTTCACGTTATCAGGATTAAGAGTTTGGTGCCGTATGTGGTTTTGGAATAATAATATTTATAATGTGCTGCAGTCGGACTTGCGGCGGGCTGCGGATTTAAACACAAGCTGGCATTTTGCCAGCATGAACTTACTTCCAACCCAGCTTTTTTAAAAAAAAAAAAAATTAATGAAATCATAATATTTTATGTATTAAATTCAATTTATTTTTTAATATGTCTATAAAGCTATATGATTAATTTGAAAGATCCACAAAAATCGATGCCCTTGAAAAAAAAAATCAAATACAATGAATCTCTAGATTCATTCCAATATTAATCATTCTCACGTACTTATTTTTTCTATTAATTAATGCAATTATTTCTAATAAGAGAACCCCCAAAAAAAAAAAAAAAAAACTTAACACTTAAACTTGAATGGAGATATATGGCTAAATTGAGTTTAAAACATTTTTGTGTACTTAAAACATCATTGAAGAAAGTCAAAGGGCTTCTAGGTAGGTATGTTCATTTCAATCAATAGGTTTCTTCTATTTTTAACCACACTGAAGAAAACCTTCAAAAATCATTCCCACCGGCCAAAAAGTCAAATTAATTAACTGTCAAAAACACTCAACTTTAGAAAATTTCTTAATTACGAAATGCATCTAGATATATGATTCCAAGTTCTAACAGTAGTATAAAAGCATCAAAGTGAAAAAGTTTGAAAAAATGGAATAAAAACAAAGATTATGTGCGTTATGACAGAGAATTTATATACTAAAAAATATGACTTAAATTAAAAGCAAACATATTGATCAGAAGATTAAAGGGAAAGTACGTATATCGTGAAAATAGCTTGAGAGGTTCATGCATTTTGATGTTGACGTGTCAAATATAGAGATGGATCATGGATGAGGTCAATTATGTAGGATCACGAGTTAATCGTGGGAAGCAATATAGAAAGAATCACGTGTTGAATGATTTAGTTTCTTTGATTTGCATCTTTTGGAAACTTGATCAACAAGATGATATATGGATTATATAACTATAATTTATAAAGATTAAAAAAAAAATTGTTCAAACTTATTAATTTGTAAAAAAAAAAAAAAAAAAAAAAAAAGTGTGTTACTTTTTCTAAATTATTATTATTAACTTTTTTTTGTTGCCCACCTGGTATCTAGAGCTTCACCCTGACTAATCCAAATCCGACCCGGGTCGCGCACCTGGCTATGGTGGGTGAGTCTCCCAATAGGCCTTTTCTGCATTCACAGGGCTCGAACTTGAGACCTTGTTTAAACGACACAAATCGCTTACCACTTGTGTGCCAACCCCTGTTGGTTATTACTAGTATTATTTATTTGATGAAGGGTTTCTCCTTTGAGACTTGGAGTACAAAGGATTTTTGCCTTTTTCAAAAAGTGTGTTTTCCGGGGTTTAAACTCATGTTTTCTTCTTTATGGAGGTGAGACAGCTTACCATTTCAATAAACAACTTATTGATTTTAAATTATTGTTTTAAATTATTTGCATTGGACCTCGGCATAAAAACTCTATTAATATGTGTAATTACTAAGGAACCTTTAGGTGTTGGCAAAAAAAAAAAAAAAAAAAGAGTTTGGGAAATGTGTAACAAATTTCGGTAATAGAAGATTGATGTCTTATATTTAGGATTAAAATTAGACTCTCTACTAGTTATTACATTTAATACCATATCATCGGGAAAATGTTACAAATTTAGGCAACAAAGTGGATTGAAGTATCCTTCTATTGGAGGTAATCCTAGTCAAGATATTGTCAGATGATAAATGTAGGCATCTCCAATTAGTTTGCTATAACACCATCTCTAATTAACCCTAAACTTAGCATGATTTTCAAAAATTTCTTTAAAGATGACCTTGATGGGAAAGAATATACTCAAATACATGACCGTCAAGGTTATAATTAGATGACGTCAATTTATATTTAATTGTCAACTACATGCATGGGATGCCATAATCATGCCCTGTAGCCAGAATAATCACAATATGGAACACCGCTCCAGCCTTTGGCTCACCACACTCACATATGTTAACCTGGATGATGATCATTCCCTCAAAATGAGTTCCTCGAATTCAAAATCCCAATTAAGTAAATGAACATGCTAGGCCCCTATATGTCTATGAATAGAGTTCAATTAAATATTCTAAGTAGATCCAGATGTAACATAATGTAATAGGCAAAATTTTCCTAAATGTGGTAATAAACATTGACCGCAAGCTACTCATTAGGGTAGCCACATCATTAGAGAAGTAACGGGATGAAACCACTGTCTTAGTAACCTTCCCAGATGCTCTTGCCCTCGAGCTATAACAACATCTCTAAATATGGTTTTGATTGCAAGCATTAACCTTCCCAGTTGATTTTGCCCTCGAGCTCTTAATTACCTGAAAAATGCGAGAAGTAATCGGATGAAACCACTGTCTCAGTAACAGAATCACTACCCACCTTACCTATCAGCACCACCCGTGTGGTGCCAGGTGGGGCTAACATACAAACATGCCAAGCATATATAATAGGCAAAAAGGCAAACATATATAATAACCAAGAGCATGGTAATATCCATTATTCATATTCTCAGAGAAACTTTACTCATAATACAACATATTATTTCACAAAAGGTCATTATGCATTATTCATCTTTATCTTTCATTAAACTCTAACCATCCTTATATCCACCTTATTTTCTCTAATTGAACCTATGGGCTAAGTACATTCCATGTTACTAGTTACTCTCACGAGCTCTCTGCAAGTATGATGTAGACTAACCAAAGTATTACAAAGCACACAAGGGACCTATTAGTTCAAGCCTTTCACCCAAGAGGGAGTGAATTAGGTGGTAATAAAAATTTTAAACTTAAATAAAACTAAATATAAAGAGTAGAGTTAGAGAGATATCACCAAAGGTGGATACGAGAGATTTATACTAGTTCAGTTCAATCCACTTGACCTATGTCCAATCCCCAAAAGTTTTTTTGAGAGTTTCACTATCGTTCCAAGATTCATAGGGCTTAGTGCCTCAATATGAGCAAGTTCTTTTTCAAAGAACACTCACTCCCCCTTACACTTTGCAATAAATTCACTCTCAAGAATCCACTTCCTTGAGTACCTTAACCATAAAAAATGATTCAGTAAAATATCTCTCAACAGTAAACATATGATCACAGAAGTACAAAATCACACAACGATGGAGCTTAAGACTTAGCGATGAATGTAATAGTAAATGTGCACAGTGTGGCTAGTTTCTTCGTCTTCATGCTCTTCTATTTATAGTGTGATAATGGTTGATGACCGTTGTTCTTTAAAGTAGTAGTTGGAGTGTGAGGTCATTGTTTCTATTCGTTGAGTGTGTTAGGTTGATCCTTTTGTCTATTAGGTTAGCCATTGGATACAAAGAGGTTTTGAAGCGTTTGAAACTCAGAGTATTAAATGCTTCTGACACAAACACGTTTTGTTAATCTTGTGTTAATCAGTGATTAAGCATATGTAATATGTTCAAACAGTAATATGATAAAGTGTTAAATCAATTAGAAGCAAAAAGAACAAGTTTATAGATGATTTGAATGAGTATCAAGATTTCCGAAGCGATGTTATGTTTCTGTGTTTAGTTCATTTGAGTGGTCACTCAAGTGATCTTCACTTTAGGATTTTGGAAACAAAACAAATCCCTTGTTAGCTCACTGTGGTGATGTGATAGTGATGAGTATAAATAGGGTCACTTTAGTAGCCACTCGAGTGATCATGCTTCATCTTATTTTAAAGGAAAACCATATCACTAGCTGATTCACTATGGTGCAATGGGCATTTTTTTCACATCACTCAAGTGGTCTTCTCTTTACAATATTTTAAAAAATACTGAACATTACCATAGTCATTTTGGTGTTGAGCAAGTGATGCCAAAATGCCAAGGTCACTCGAGTGATCTTTTTAAACTTAGTTTTAGAAAACTTGATCACTTGGATAGATCATTATGGTGAAAGGATAATGATGAAGATTTTGATATATCACTAGTGATCAATTTTAAAATTTCTTTTCAAAAAATAATCACTAGTTGATTCACTATGGTGGACTGATAACGATGCAATTTGAATCTCATCACTCGAGTGGTCACTCAAGTTATCACTTAGAAAAATATCTTTCAAAAATAAGATCACTATCTAGATCACCATGGTGAGGTGGAAGAGATAGCAAATGTGTGCTTTACTTGAGTGATTATAAGTGTGAACAATTTTACACTTACAGTAAGCATTGTGGTGATGAGCTCTTTCAAAAACACATCACTCGAGTGGTAACTTGAGTGATCAATTGGAAATTTTCATAAATTGTTTCATCAATGTTTAGGAGATAAAATAACCAAGTTTTAACATATCACTTGAGTAATACAGTGATTTTCTCAGTAATTAGCCATTATGTGTTTCAAAACCTTTTCCAACCAATGTATTTTTTGCAAAACACTTTCTTAAGCTTTGTTATTATCCAAATATGAGATCTAATGAGACCATAGGTTCCTCCAATAGCTTACTACCCAAACCTTGGTAATACTATCCAGAAGCCCTTAGAGTGTTGTATAAGGAAATACTTCCCTATAAATAGATGCATGCCAGTGGTACACAATAATCAAAATAGCAGCATGTCACATGGTATTCAGTTTTTATTAATCACGACCCATTTACTAACTTCGCAATTTATATCACATTATTCTTAAGGGGTTTTTATATTCTCATGCTACGTACATTCTAGTTCATAACATAGAATCAACATGTTTCAACATAGACAAACATTCTTTATCCAGATAATCATCAATATTTCAACAGTACAGAATCTCAAGGCATCAAATACATTACACACACACACACACACATTCATCAAGTCCATGCTTATAAGCACATCACACCAATAGTTCAATTACCCATAGAGTGCCACTCGTCTCGATGAGGGGTGAATCACAAATATAACAAAAACAATTCAGTTTATACATCTAGATCTATAGTTGTCTCTAACTGTCCTATCTAGATTGACAGAGATGTCTAGTCCATTGAACTAGTATGTTAATTTAGGATCAAATAACTCTCTCCTAGATATCTATGAATTAAATACCTATGAGAATAGCAGATCACTGTGCACGAATTGGATGGCTTTAGCCAAAGAGGGTGGTGTGTGTGCACTAGGGGTGGGCATGGGCAGGGCGAGACCCATGCCCGATGCCCAGCCCGAAGAATGAATGGGATGCATTTTACAGCCCGACGCCCCGCCCTGCCCAATAAAAGACCTAACCATTTTCGGGCTGGGCAGGGCGGGCTTCCCCTGCCCAAGTAGTGATGCATTGCCCTTCTCCATAAAGATTCTAGTTCACACTTCATAGAATTTCAAAGTTTTGGAGATACATGAAGTATAATATAATATATTTAGACATAATAATATAATATTTTTTAAATAAAATAATATATAAAGAATAATATTTATTTAAATATATTTAATTTTCCGAGCAGGGCCAAATGGGCAGGGCAGGACCGCCTGCCCAATGCCCAGCCCTGCCCAGTTATTGGCCCAGCCCAAAACTGCCCAAATTTTTTTCGGGCCACTTTTTTAGGGCTGGGCTGGGCAATTTTTTGCCGGGCTTGGGCGGGCGTACCGGGCATCTAGGCACCATGCTCACCCCTAGTGTGCACAGTAATGGAAGAATAATCATCGAGGGAGAATCCTCATACCTCTAGGTTTACTTCTTATTTATAGAGTTTACCTATTGGGTTAGGGTTTGGAATTATGGGTCTTTGTGCCTCCAAGCCCAAATGTTATGCTGTCATACCTAGGTCACATAGATTGCCCCTTGTTGGGCCATACATTGGATAGGCCTCATATGAGTCCATAATAGTTGCCCCCCAGCCTGGTAGTCAATGTCTCTGAGCTGCCAGGGTGCATTATTTATTTAACCTGGATCTTTTATCCGAGTCGTTACAACTTACTTAATTACTTGATTGAATTGCCCCCAAACATATAATCCGGGTTAATTCGATAGAAACTATCTATTTCTTTTCATAATTATTGAGATCCCTTTTGCATCAAACATCTGAGTTTCCGGGTTTATATGTTTTGGCAATAGGCTTTACCCAATCCGGATTATCATGAAGAAAAATAGGCTCAATTTGTTTATATCATTATGACATTATTACAGTTGTACACTTGTCATTATCATAGCTAAAATAGCTACCTCTTGTCGTCTTCGGCATTTGTGCACATTTAATGCACACGTCGTTTCACATATGTCCTCATTGCCTTTACGATGAATTGTCTCTTTTGGCCCCACCTCTTCCGATTTGGAACTTCAACGGTTACATTTATATACACACCTTTCCCCCCATTCTTATTACTCCACATTCGTTGTTTGCTCTTATGAAAAACCTCTATGTTCTCTTCAAAGACTTTCCTTCTCACGATCTTTTGGTTCGCTCATTTAGGGTTTCATAAACCTTTCCAAACATAGGTACTTCCACCATTTCTCAATACTTCCTTCAATTTTGCTTTGAAGTTCTTTAATTAGTTCTTGCTTTGTTATTGTTTCTTGATCTGTGTCTTTAGCCCTTCGATTTATGGGTAGACTTCGATTTTTGGGTTCATCTCTTTTGAATATGAACCTTAGTTCTTGATTCTTGCTACCTAATTTCTAGTGTCATGCCATAAATTTGTATAGTGTTGTACTTCTACCATTGATCATAGAATCGTCTCGTTATATCTCCTTCCCCCCTTTTTACTGAACACATTGTGTATCTTTGGTTGTGCTTTTTGTTAACCATGGATAAAGATAATCTTTTACCTTCTTTGAATCGAGATAAAATAACTCTGGAGGAGGAAGAAAAATTACATCGAACAGTTCCTCCTGGAGCTCAGTTCTGGCTTTAGGGTATTCCCCTTACTAAAAAAGAGAAGCAAGAGGCATTGCTTCGTGGAAACTGTAGTGGGGGGAGTAAAAAGAGATCCTAACCTCCAGAAACTAAGAGTCAAGGTGAGAGCAAAACTAACCTGGGATCTCACACTCAAACACCAAAAACTGAGAGTCGGGGTGAGAGCAAATCTATCCTGGCATCTCACATTTCCCAACAATAGGGTATATGCCAAGCTAACTTAGGATCCCACACAGAGAAATTTGTTGATCCGTGTTATGATTGTGTCTTTCTAAGCTCCAAACTCCTCCAAAGTGGTTGCGACTCTTTGGCCGAGTCTACTTTAGCCTCTTGTCATCACAACTAAATTTTGAAACTCATCTCGGCTTCTGGAAACATGGGTCATCTCATTTCAGAAAACCCTCCCAGTTTATCAACTTTTTCTTCTTCATGTAGTAGCTCCCTTGATTCAAGTATGCCTTCCACTTTCTATTTTTTTTTTCTTTTGTTATAGGTATTTATGGATTTGTGTTCTTTACAACATGTTGAGGAATCTCACTCTACAGAGTCAAGTTCCGTATGTCCTTTAGAAGTTTTAATAAACAAATACCCTTGGGTGACACATGAAATGCTAAGAACTCTATCCACGATGACTGCAAAAGATGTTGCCGGGCTTTTTGTTAGCAACTAAGAATATTATACCATTTGTCTACCCAACAACGATGAGCTGGTTTTCTCCATTAGAGAAGAGGATGACCCATGTTTTTTCTACTTCTATCGAGATTTGATAACCCATCTCGATATTCGATTCTTGTTTTCCGAGTTTCAAATTAGTGTCCTAGATATTTAGTGGAAAGATTAATTGACGTATCTCCCAAAACAACCAAGTTCGTAATTAATTTGCAGAATTAGGGAACCTGGGTCGTTTCCCAACGAATTTGCAGCGGGCTTGTTTAATAACAATAGTGAAACAGAATGATAAAATGGGGGGTTTGGTTTAACGAGAATAGAACAAAACGAAATAACATAACTAAAATGCAATAAACAGAGTCAAACGGAATCAAATAAACAGAGGCAGATTAAAGATGATCAACCCAACGAATTGATTCCGAAACCTCCATCATTGAACAAAAATACAACTAACCCGTTTGGTTCCGGATGAATCGAAATCTCGCATTCATCCGAGATTCCCTCGCCTAGACGATCGCCTAGAATCTGTCCAGGACAAAGTGGCGTCTCACTGTGCAATCGCACAAGAACACTGTAACCTAGTCCGAACTAAGTCCTTGGGATGAACCAAACCGAATATTAAATCTAATATTCGAGCTATTTCCAGAAATCGAATCCGATAAGATGAAAACAGAATCGAGTAGTTACCGATTAGGCACGAGTTCTCTGGATGAATCATGGAATCCTCATCGTTGGGTTAATCACAAGAGTTTAGCCGATCATGGCTGGGAAAATCGAAGAACGAACGAAGAACACGAAGAACGCGCGAAGAACATGAAGAACAGATGAGAGAAAATGAAAACTTGTATTTTGATCCACTCTAATGTTAAAAACGTGAATCAATATATTTAGCCCAAACCAGAAATAAAATAAAACTGGACTTAAATTACAAAATTCGGGTCCAAAATAAATCCAGAATTGTACATCCAACTTTGGCTCCAAAATTGACCGCCTTCTTGACCGAATTTTCTCTTGATGTCTTCATAACAATTGTAGCTCTCTGAATCATCTGAAATATGAGACAAAAATGAGGCAAATCCAATTTCTGGTTCAAGAGTTATGGTAGAAATAGTGAAGCAACACAAAACTGGAATTTTATTATTAAAAATGGCTAAAATGCAATAAAAGGCCCAAGGCCCAAATAAACATAAGAGCCATTATTTATTAGCTAAAGGGTCCTAAATTATTATTCAAGAGACAAAAATAAGTGTATAAAATATTCAATTATCAAATTCCCCACACTTATCTTTTTGCACTCCTGAGCAAAATTCAAAGAGAAAGACCTAAAGGAAAAACTCTTCTTTACTAATAATTGCTAACAATGCAAAAATTGAATCATGGGACACAAAGCTTCAAAAGACCAATCATTCAAGACCAAAACCCCTTCATCTCAAATTACAATTCATGGTAGTGTCAATCAATGACGCTAATCACAAAAGATGATCTCTCAAATGATGCGCTCAATCAATCAGTCTCTCAAGTGTTTAAGGTAAATAAGTGTATCGCTCAAATTCTACTCAAGAAATTTGTTCTACCATAAGCTTGCTCAACTTCTACGTCTCCACTACTCATAACACATACATGCACAAATCAAGAGAGCTTGTAATTAAAGGTTGTAACGGGGCTAGGGTGAAGGTAGGTAATAGTATGGAATAAGAGGCTAAGCACCAAAGAAATCAAAAGGAGAAGCACTGATTAACACAATCATTCTCTATGTATGAAACTTTTATTCTACTCATATATACATTCCTTTCTATGTATTTTCTTTTCTTTTCTTTTCTTTTGTTGTTTTTTTTTTCTTTTACTTTTCTTTCTTTCCTTTCATTGTATACGTAATTATTTTTTTTTCTTTTTCTTTTTTTTTCTTTTACTTTTCTTTCTTTCCTTTCATTGTATACGTAATTACAATGTCAAAATCAAATACCCTCCCACACTTAAACTGTTGCACTCCTGAGCAACCCCCACACTTAAACACAAAACAAGTTGAAACCAATGCTCAATAAATCTTCAAGGTGCGGAATAAAATGGTTTTACGCTTAGGCGTGTAATGTGGCTTAGAAAAGAATGGGTCAAAAGGCACAAAGGGGCTAGCAAGGGAATCATTATACAAGGGAAAGCTATTTGGCCAAAGTGAGGAGAATAAAAGAAAGAAAACAAGCTTCCATCATACTTATGCACGTAAGTGAAAAATGTAGTTTCAAAAGAAAAGGAGCAAGTTCTAGAGAACACAAATCATGAGAGATGCACACATGAAAGAAAGAATGGCAAAAGATGAATTCCATTAATGCAGGCCCAAAACCTCACAAGGTCAATACCAACTTAGGTAATCAACAACATCAAATCAACTACCAAGACTTGTAATCGAAGAGTCAAGAGTTCCAGACTAAACAGAATGATCCATTAAAACCAAAATGTCCTAGTTCATAATATGTAGCAATCATTAGAAAGAAAGAATGTATTTATTTTCAAAAAGCAAAGTAGAAAAGGAAAACAAATAAAAGAGAAGGAGGGAGAAGAAAGAAGAATACTCCCAAGGGTTTATGGAGGATAAGTGGCATCAATGAGGAGAATCTCGCTTCCTCAGGTGCTGTGGGATCCTCATGAAATGGCTTGAGGCGATGCCCATTGACCTTAAAAGTCCGTCTTGTGGGTGGATCACATAGCTCAACAAACACCAAATGGAAATATGTTAGTGATCACAAAAGGGCCATCCCATCTAGATCGAAGCTTACAGGCATAAACTTGAGACGGGAATTAAATAGAAGAACTTTACGGCCCAGAAAATTCTTTCCTCAGAATATGCTTATCATGGAATGCCTTAGTCTTTTCCTTATACAACCGTGAGCTTTCATAGGCATCCAATCTAAGCTCATCTAACTCTTGCAGTGCAGCTTCCTCTCCATCCGGACTTAGCCAAATCCATGTTGCATTGCTTAATAGCCCAATAGGCTTGATGCTCCAACTCAACCGGAAGATGACATGCCTTACCAAAGACAATCCGATAGGGAGACATCCCAATCGGAGTCTTGTAGGCGGTGCGATATGCCCACAAAGCATCATCTAGTCGCTTACTCCAATCTTTCCGGGTAGAGTTGACGGTCTTCTGAAGGATTTGCTTAATCTCTCTATTTGAGACTTCAGCCTGACCGATGGTCTGAGGATGGTATGTTGTGGAAACCTTATGAAGCACTCCATACTTGCGTAACAAGGCACCCATGCTTCGATTGCAAAAATGGGAACCCTGATCACTGATAATAGCTCTAGGAATGCCAAACCTGCAGAAAATGTTAGACCTAACAAAAAGTTATCACATGATTTGCAAAACAAATGGGCATCATGAAACAGGGAAGGCCAAAATAATCCACATTCTAACACTTTCCTAGCAGTTCTTTGGGGTCCAAAGTGACCACCACAGCAGAAGCATGAGCAAAATGCAATATAGAGTGAAACTCATGATCGAGCACACATCTCCTAACTACTTGGTCACTACAAAATTTCCACGAGATAAGGGTCATCCCAAACTAATATTTAGACTCACTTTTCAATTTTAAGGTTTGGGCCCTAGTGGAGTCTACAGGAAAACACCGGCTACCAAGTAGTTAACTAAATCAGCATACCATGGGGTCTTAACTTGCATTTGTAGAAGCCGCTCATCGTGAAATCATCCCGAATAGAAGAGGGGTGAGAGGGAGAATGAGTGATACGACTCAAGTGGTCGGCTACCCAGTTTTGTGCTCCACTTCTATCTCGAATCTCCACATCAAACTCTTGGAGCAACAACATCCACCGGATGAGTCGTGGCTTAGCATCCGCCTTTTCAAAAGAAACTTTAAAGCTACATGGTCGAGAAAACAATGACTCTACTAGCTAGCAGATATGACCTAAACTTATCAAAGGCAAATACAATAGCCAACAACTCCTTCTCGGTAGTGGTGTAATTAGACCGAGCAGAATCCAAAGTCTTGAAGCATATGCAATGACATGGGAAGCTCTATCAACCCGCTGCGCCAAGATAGCACCAACCGCATAGTTGGAAGCATCGCACATCAACTCAAAAGGGAGGAGCCAATCAGGGGGCTGAATCACGGGGCAACGCTTCAAGTGATCGAAGGCCGCCTTGCACGCATCATCAAAGACAAAGTCGGTGTCCTTATGCGAAGGTTGGACAAGGGTTGAGCGATCTTGCTGAAATCTCGAATGAAACGTCGATAGAAACACTGCATGACCAAGAAAAGAGCGAACCTCCCGCACGAAGCGGGGTAAGGCAAAGCAAGAATAACATCGATCTTAGCAGGGTCTACCTCAATCCCTTTCCTAGACACTATGTGTCCCAAGACTATGCCTGACTCAACCATAAAGTGACACTTTTCATAATTCAAAGCACAAGATTAGATTCAATACACCTATGCAAGACTCTAGACAAATTAGCTAAGCATGCATCAAAATCAGACCCATATACAGTGAAATCATCCATGAAAACCTCCATGCAGTCCTCTAGGAACTCAGAGAAAATACTCACCATACAACGTTGAAAGGTGCCAGGTGCATTGCAGAGGCCAAAAGGCATCCTTCGGTAAGCATATGTCCCAAAGGGGCATGTAAAGGTCGTCTTCTCCTGATCCTCGGGAGCAATATGGATCTGGAAGTATCCAGAGTAGCCATCCGAGAAGCGTAATGAGACTTACCGACCAATCGCTCTAACATCCGATCAATGAAAGGTAGAGGGTAATGATCCTTGCGAGTGGCTTGGTTGAGTCTCCTATAGTCAATGCAAACTCTCCAACTATTCTCGAACTCGAGTAGGAATGAGCTCATTCTTCGATTGGCTACTACAGTAACTCCGGACTTCTTGGGAACCACTCCGGGTGGGCTAACCCACCTGCTATCGAAATAGGATAGATGATGCCGGCTTGCAGAAGCTTAGTGACCTCCTTCTTCACCACATCAAGGATAAGAGGATTAAGGCGTCTCTGGGGTTGCCTCACCGGCTTAGAGTCCTCTTCCAACAAAATCCGGTGCATGCACATAGAAGGGCTAATGCCAACTATGTCAGCCAATGTCCACCCAATAGCTTTCTTGTTCACCCTCAATAAGCTTAGCAGCTTCTCTTCTTGATCTGGCATAAGATTATTTGCCACAATGACGGCAAACTGCTCATTCACCTCCAGAAATGCATACTTCAGATGGCCTGGAAGGGATTTCAACTCTAGTTTGGGCAGTTGCTCAGTGAGGGAGAAGCTTGGGTGGTTGTTGCAACAACTCGATGTCATCACACTAGGAATACACGAAACCATATTCAAAGAAGCACAAGCGTGAAGGACTTTGTGTCTATACGGCTCA
This sequence comes from Acacia pycnantha, assembly GCA_025563575.1. NCBI lineage: Eukaryota > Viridiplantae > Streptophyta > Magnoliopsida > Fabales > Fabaceae > Acacia > Acacia pycnantha. The sequence goes on from JAMWYP010000292.1 coordinate 1,087,722, forward strand.
AGGTTAACATCGAATTCAGTTCATCAAAATCAATAAGCTCATCAAAATCAGAATCGGGATGCACGTTAGGATCGGGATGAAGCTCAAACTCGTAATCAATATCGAGTCTACAAGTAATGTAGAATCATCAAGCAAATCAGAATCACCAAACAATGCGGTCTTAACCAAATTAGTGCAAACAGAGCACCATTCATTATCATCGCATGCACAAATGGGGTATCACTCTCAGATGAAAAATAAGGATAATCAGCGCACCAACCATTAAGAACATCATCCACGGCATCATCAATCACATCAATACGAAAACAGAATGCTCTTCCCTAGGATATTTCATGGCATCAAAGATATTGAAATTCATAGATATATCACCAAACTCCATGGAAAGAGTACCAGAATGCACATCTATCTTAGTCCTAGCTGTTTTCATGAAAGGTCTCCCTAGAATGATTGGTGACCTACTACTAGGAGACTCACCCTCCATATCCAAGATGTAAAAATCAGCAGGGAATATCAATTCATTAACTTTGACTAATACATCTTCAACTAAACCGAAGGATGGGCATTACTCCTATTAGCTAACCGAACAATGACACCTAGTTGGACGCAAGGGACCAAGACCAAGAGATCTATAAACAGATGCAGGCATGACATTAATAGAAGCACCTAAATCTAGCATGCAATCATCAAATCTATAGTTACCAATAAGGCAAGGGATAGAAAATGTCCATGGATCTTTGCATTTACGAGGCATGGTAAAATTTGGATGAGTCTTTGAGACATTCAGTTCAAGCTCACTCGTTCATTTCCCTTCAGTCGCCTCTTGTTGGTGCACAACTCCTTCAGAAACTTGGCATATTTAGGAATTTGTTTGACTGCATCTAAGAGAGGAATGTTGATCTCTACTCTTCTAAATGTCTCAAGTATATCCTTCTCTTGTGCTTTATCTGCCAACTTCTTGGACTAAACTGCTCTCTGAGGGAAGGGAAGAGGAATAGGAATGTCTTCCTCTTCACCTTGCTGCACTGCCTTTTCTTTTCGAGTCAATCTTCACATTTCCGACTCGTTTTCGATGTGGAAGTCACATCTGCAGCTTGCTTAGGTTCCTCCAATTGCTTTCCAGACCGTAGTGATATAGCACTCACATTTCCCTTAGGATTGGGAATTGTTTGTGAGGGAAGGGAATTGGATCCCTGAGGTTGAAGCTGGTTCAATGATGTTGCCAATTGCCCAATCTGTGTTTGCAAACTCTGAATGGAAGTATCAGTTTGCTGTTGGAACTGCATATTGGTTGTGACAAATTGCTTCATCATATCTTCAAGTGAGGAACCACCACCACTACTACTAGCTGTGTTGTGCCGCTGTGGAGGTGGACATATGGTCGGGTCGAGGAGGTGGTGCTTGCAAGGGTAAAGGGGTGCTGACTGCTGTTGGAAAGTCTCGTGGTCCTGTACGGCCTCGCTTGGTAGTTCCCAGTTCGCCGATACTTGGTTACTCGATTTTGATTTTGGTATTGGTTGCTCGGTTCGATTTTGGTTCCAGCATGAAAGTTGGGGTGATTTCTCCAACCAGGATTATAAGTGTTGGAGAAGGCATTATTCTGTTGGTATTGTGGCCTTCTCGGAAAAACACCCACCGCACTACCGACCGATCTTGGTAAGTAGGATCATGCAAGGTAGGGCAAGAGTCGTAGAATGATAAGGGTCGAACAAAACCCACAAGAGTACCCATGCTGAGAAGGGGAAGACTGTACTGTCACGTGTCACCGCCACCATGCCTCACAAGGGAGGTCGATCATCAAGTCTAGTCTCTAATCTCTCGAGAATCATGCTGAACTGGAGCTTGAATATGGTAAATAGGAGTACTATTGGCTCGTGCCAAACTGCTAGAGAGTTATCTGCCATAATGGATATCAAGTCTCGGGCTTCTTCAGGTGTCTTGTTACTCATAGCCCCATCGCTAGAAGCATCCACCAACCCTTTGTCTACGGTGATAGACCATCATAGAAAGAGTTGATCAAGTCTTTTCAGATATCCGATGGTGTGGACAGCTTGCACATAACCTTTTGAACCTCTCCCAATACTCATACATAGTCTCCCTAGCGACTTGTTTAATGTTGCCAATTTCCTTCTTGATTGCAGTTGCTCTTGAGGAAGGGAAATATTTCTCCAGAAATAACCTCTGAATATCAGTCCAGCTCCCAATAGATGAGGGCTGAAGGTACAGCAACCAATCCTTGGCTCCACCCTCCAATGAGAAAGGAAAAGCTCTCAGCTTAATATGATCTTCATCAATGGCATGAGGTTTCATAGTGCTGCATACTACATGGAATTCCTTCAAATGCTTAATGGGGCACTCACCGCAAGACCATGAAACTTAGGCAACAAGTGTATTAGACCATATTTCAGCTCAAAGTTAGCAGCAAGGTTAGGATATTGGATGCACAAGGGTTGATAATTAACATCAGGTGCACCCATTCCTTCAAAGTATGATGATTATCCTGCTCTCCTGCCATAATGTCCGAGCGAGCAAAGTTGCTACTAGAATCAGTGAACACAACAAGACTATCAGAAATAATATCAGAAGCACAATCAGAAATATCAACAGAATGGACACAATCGAATGGCCAATCGACTCTAATTGAGTATCCAGCTCGGTATTAATCTTATGACTTAGCCTAACAACTCTTCTAGCAAGTAAGAATTGTTCTTTCTATTTCAGATCAAATGGCAACAAATCTTCTGGATTAGTAGTATTCCTGGTACTCATGCAACATATACACAAAGCAGAATTGGCAAATACTCGTAATGACAAAGATGCCACCGTAAAATCAGATTACGAAAATGCCACAAGAGGTGGTGAAAAGTGGAAAAACACTAGAAGACACAGACAAAACACACAAAAGCAAAAACCTATGCTAGAAATTGACCAAAACAAGTCCAGAAACAGTATCAAATGATTTTTAAGATTTTTGGGACTTGGACAGGGTGACTCCTGGACTATTGGGGGACTCAAAAATGGAATAAAAAAACTTCAAAAATTGAAAAAGTGGTCTAAACGATGGAATTTGGCGAAACGGAGGATAGCCCTTGGAAAATGGAAAAAGTGGTCTAACGATTCGCCATTTTCTATCACTGTACCAAATTTCAACTCAATCAGAGATACTCAAAAAAATGGTCCTGTTGGAAATCAAAAAAGCAGAACCTAAAACAGTGAAAATAATGGTCTAAACGTTGGAATTTGGGGAAAATGAGTGAGACCTCACTTCCTCCTAGGAAGTGACTTTTTCTTAAAACACCCAATTCCTTGTGAATAAGACCTGGTTCGAGTGATCGGAGTCAGAAAAATTTCTGTCCGGCCACCCGAACCACCTAAACTACCTAAACTAAGCTATTTACAATACTGTTACTAATCAAACCGATGCAAATTCCCCGGCAACGGCGCCATTTTTGGAAAGATTAATTGCCGTATCTCCCAAAACAACCAAGTTCGTAATTAATTTGCAGAATTAGGGAACCTGGGTCGTTTCCCAACGAATTTTAATGCGGGCTTGTTTAATAACAATAGTGAAACAGAATGATAAAATGGGGGGTTTGGTTTAACATAATAGAACAAAACGAAATAACATAACCAAAATGCAATAAACAGAGTCAAACAAATCTCTCGCATTCATCCGAGATTCTCGCCTAGACGATCGCCTAGAATCTGTCCGGACAGTGGCGTCTCACTGTGCAATCGCACAACAACACTGTAACCTAGTCCGAACTAAGTCCTTGGGATGAACCAAACCGAATATTAAATCTAATATTCGAACTATTTCCAGAAATCGAATCCAATAAGATGAAAAAACAGAATCGAGTAGTTACCGATTAGGCACGAGTTCTCGGATGAATCATGGAATCCTCATCGTTGGGTTAATCACAAGAGTTTAGCCGATCATGGCTGGGAAAATCGAAGAACGAACGAAGAACACGAAGAACGCGCAAAGAACATGAAGAACAGATGAGAGAAAATGAAAACTTGTATTTTGATCCACTCTAATGTTAAAAACGTGAATCAATATGTTTGTGGCAGCTGCCATACTTAAAAATAACCTAAAACGAAATGGGCTCTCATAGTTTTAGCCCAAACCAGAAATAAAATAAAATTGGACTTAAATTACAAAATTCGGGTCCAAAATAAATCCAGAATTGTACATCCAACTTTGGCTCCAATATTGACCGCCTTCTTGACCGAACTTGCTCTTGATGTCTTCATAACAATTGTAGCTCTCTGAATCATCTGAAATATGAGACAAAAATGAGGCAAATCCGATATCTGGTTCAAGAGTTATGGTAGAAATAGTGAAGCAACACAAAACTGGAATTTTATTATTAAAAATGGCTAAAATGCAATAAAAGGCCCAAGGCCCAAATAAACATAAGAGCCATTATTTATTAGCTAAAGGGTCCTAAATTATTATTCAAGAGACAAAAATAAGTGTATAAAATATTCAATTATCATTTAGCTATACCTTGTATAGTTCCTCTTTTCTTTTACTTTTTTACTATACAGACGACTCGTACTAGTAGAGAGCCCCTAAACAAAAAGGGTTGAACCACAATCCGGGGTCACTCCAACAGTATACCTTTTACTGTATATTTTTACTCTTTTAAAAACTTCAAAAATGGCCATTTCAAAGTTGTTGTCGAGATCAAAAAACAACCATGGTACCTTAGCTCCCTAGGGTCCAAAGATGTCAAATGGGAATTCCCATTATATTGGACCCATGTCCATCACGACTTTGCTCCTTCGATTTACCGTTTTCAAGAGGCAAAGTTATCAGATTCCGATGCCAGCTTGGTTGTAGCCTTAATTAAATACACCAAAAAACATGACCATGTTAGCGTGGTTTCATTCATTTCAAAGTCTTAAGCCGAGTTAGATTCAAAAATGAGTAGAACTTTCTTTTTGAAGTTTTCATTTCCTAGATAAAGGAATTTCATAATTTATAACCTTTGTTTTGTTACCCTACAGTTCCAAGTATGGGGATGTAGCTAGCCAATCCGGATCAACCTCTTTTCCGTACCATGTTGAACCGCGAAAAGGCATCTTCAAGTATGGAGAAGACCAGGAAGTGACAAGCTCCTGAATCAGGGAAGGTTGTAACCTAGGCGAGCATTAGAGAAATCCTAGCCAAGAAATCAAAAGGCGCCTAAGACATCCCGGCCCAGAAATCAAAAGGCACCTCGGTCTTCGCTATGCAAAAGTCTATTGTTCAAGTTACTCAGACTCCTCCTCCTCCAACTACTGGGCTTTCCCGTGAAGTTATTTAGGAAGTTGGTGTGACTAATGAGCTCAGCACTACTCTTCGTCCTCCTAAGCGCTTCTACGAGCCAACTCCTTTTTTTGACGCCGAGATTCGGGAGCTTCAGGAAATTGAGTTAAATGCCTTGAAAGCCTCCTCATTGACTCAGACTTTTCCTGCTTTGAAAACAAAATATGCCAAAACTTACAAAGAACTGTAAGTAGCCAAAGTGGAGAAGGACAAAACTTATGAGGACTTGCAAGTAGCCAAGGCGGAGAAGGACAAGACTTATGATGAGCTTCTAATGGCAAAGGAGGATCTTAGAAAGACGAACTCAGATTTTCTTTCTCTCCGACAGACTCATGCCACTAATGTACAATCAATGGAAGATCTCAAGATAGTGTATGAGGGACTTGAAACCAAGTTGAAAGAAACTGAGGACGAGCTCAAAACTGCCAATGACGACGTCTCTACTTATCTGGCCACGTTAGAGAACTCTGTGAAGGGTTCCTTTAACAACGCTTTAGATCAAATTAGGATTTTGAACCCCCAGCATTGAGTTAAACACCTTTGGGTTACATTATAAGGCTTACGTTGGCGATGAGAAGTTAATCCCACCCCTTTCCTCTCGTGGTGGTGATTCTATAACTCAGTTGGATGGGGGTCAGCGTGAGGAGGGAGGTGAAAAGGTCAATGCTACTGACCCCTCAATAGTAGAGGTTCAACCAGAGGCTGAGGTTCCTCAAGACTGAAGGGTCGGGATGCCAATTTCATTTGTTCATTTTTTGTTTAGGGCGCTTGAGCCTTTTTTTTGACTTTGTAAGGGTTATTGCCAGATTAATAACTCAATTTCTTTTTTCTGCATGTAACTTGTATTTAAATTTGACAACTCGAATATCAACTGGAAACTTATTCATTCCTTTATTAACTCAAATATCCTTTCACGTTTTATCTTCAACACACAGTAGGTTAACTACATGAACTCAAACACACTTTCAGAGTTCTATTCAATGACTGGGCCAATGTCAAAAATATATTACACAGAGTCTGCTTGAATATTCATATGGTATTCAAAACTAGGTATCATATTTGTGAAGATCTTTAATTATATCTTCACAACATTCCGGTTTACTCAACCATAATTCAATCCGGAATAAGGGCAATCCGTCACATGTTCAAACTTAGTTTTTAACCAACATTTTAAATATTTCAACCTAATCTGGGTCATCATGCCAGTTCACCTTTTTACCCTAGAACAAAATTTTGATGCATCACAACTCCAAAAGCTTATTGTTACACCTTCACTTTATCTGAAACTGGGTTCAACTACCTTGGCTTCATTCGTTCATTCCTTTGCACTTGCCATAATTTGAAACAATTTTTAACTGAAAATTTCTTCATTTATTTACTTTGAAAATGAAATTGATTAAATGAATCTGTCGATATAATCGACTTTAAACAATCCTTAAAAGAAAAATTGCGCCTAAAACAAAACAAACTTAACATGAAACTCGAATTTAACTGTAATATACTTTCAGTTTATCCGTGTTCCATGTTCTTTTAATTAAATTTTTTATCCAGAGTCTCCAACATATAAGCTCATTTGTCAAACTTTTCTCTAACCCGATAAGGGCCTTCCCAATTTGTAGCAAGCTTTCCATCTCTGGCATTAATGATCTGGGTTTCACTTTTTTATTATACTTTGTCGCGATAAGTTGCTTGGTGGTCATATCACAGCAATGTGCCGTGACTCTGACCTCATCTATTAAATCCAACTCCACAACCAAAGCTTCGTTATTCTTCTCCTCTTTCTTTTGAAGAATCTTTATTTTTCTCCACGATGGCTAACCTATCTCAACTGGGATCATACCCTCACATCCATAAGTTAACCTGAATTGTCACGCCCTGAAATTAAGGGGTGGCCGGCACGAAATATAAATGAAATCACATTCCTTAAGCCTTAAACTTATATACGAACATTAAATAATACACATAACAACATTCGGGGCTAGGCTCCACTATGACATATTTATGTACATATATTCCAATTGACAAGGGAAGACAAGGATCCTACCTATAGACTACGTGGAGCTTTTGAGCTACAAATGATAATATATAAATGAAAACTCAACTTTACATCCACTAGCAGTTGTTCCAAAATATATCGACAAGCTTGGTCAGCAATGACGACAGTCTTCACTGTTTAGCTGAAGGTGCAAGGTCTGCAATGCCATCTGAGGCCAAAAAATTTCCAGTGAATAACGTCCCATTTATAAGATTTAATAAAACACCAATGAGAGTAATTTAAACATATTTAACTTTGAATAATAACTATACGAAAATCATAAACATAAGTGAAGCTATACAAAATATCGTTAATCAAATAAGTCCAAATATGTAGTAAAATCTTTGATTTAACAAAATCAATTTAAAACATAATTATCAAACCTCATCTTTTCGTAGGACCTCAACAGAACAAAGTAACAAGCGTGGTTCAGAACTCGGATGTCCGGCCTATTGAAGGTCAGGAGATTGATATAGGATCTGTGCTCTCCTCTGTATGCTTATAGGACAAGCGTTCGGGAGAAGGTATGATCACGGTACACAAGCGGGCGTTTCGCCTAAGGGGTCTTGTGTGTGCCGTGTGTTGAATGTAGATTAGTCAAGGCTAAGAGATTGTGTACACTGGTGCCGTCTCCTCCTCTATATATATAGAGTCTACAGGTTAGTTAGTTCCTTGGGCGCCACACCGTACATGTCACAGGATCGTCTTTGTGCGTGTCAGAGATCGTGTGTGCATGTCCAAGGTCATGGCTGGGTCCCACGGATAGTGGGTTGCCCCTGTACTAGCCGGTGAGATAATGGGCCTAGACTAGGTCCGTAACAGTTGCCCCCAAGCTCGGTTGCTCAGGTCTCTGATCTACCGAGTTTAGATGTTCGTTTGGTGAAATACGGAAGTCAGGAGTCTTTGTTGATCGCGAAGTAACATGATATCCTTGTCCCCCAGTAGGGTTGTCAGTCTACGGTCAGCGGGGTGGACATGTTCTTGAATCACGATTTTTATCGGAGCTGGTATCACCCCCTTTTACTTTGATAGGGTGTCTATCATAACTTCCAAACAACCTCGGAGTTATAAGTCTTACGGTTGAGTTGCCCCAGACATGTGGTCGGGTTATGTTTGCTTTTAAATTTCGTTGTTCTTCGACCATCCGGGAGTCCGGGCTCGCCTCTTGCACAGTCGAAACCTCCAAGTGTGGGTCCTTTCTCAGGCTCATTAGCCTAACCGGTGAGCCGGGATACTTGATTGTGAGCCCTGCCCCTTGTGCCCGGGCGCTTTCTACTGTCGATTCCTCTTCTAGGTCATCATTAGCCTATGCCGGTGGCGTCCCTCGGCTGTCGTGAAGCCGAATTGAGGGTCTTGGCCTATACGGCCCTTGGCGTAATTAATGCCTGACAGACGCGCATTAAATGAAAAGGTCACGTCATCCTTGCTAATGAATGAAAAGGCGCTTTTGCCCCCGTCGATTGGGTTTCGAAAGGTTTATACCCGCCAGGCCTCCTTCAGTGCCATTTTACCCAAGTTGTTTTGAAGAACTTCTCTCCCGACGATTTTCACTTTCCGGAGGATAATCTGTCTTGTGAACCATCTTCATTCCACAACTTTCATCGATCATCTCCATATTTTAGGTAGGTATTATTGTTTCCCTGCCTCTTTCTTTTGTTACGCTACGATCTGCTTTGTTTCCCTATAAGATTGCGTACGTATTTAGTTGAAGTTACGGGTAGATTCCCTTATTGAGTGAATTTTCGCGTAGTCTGTTTTCAGTTCCCACATTTGTGCCAAACTCACCCTGTTTTTCGAGTGAGCCGTTTCCTTTTCGTTAATACCTTTAAGAGAGTGGCTCCCAATGTCGAAGGACATAAAGGATATGACCCCCGAAGAAGCTGGTGAACTACGCCAAGCTGTCAAGGGAAAAAGCCGTTGGTGGCTTTGGGGCGATGAATCTTCTCGTCCAACGTCGCAAACCGTTGCTTTAACCGATCACCGTGGAGGCAAGGGAAAAACTTCGGTGGTGGGTCGGCGAAAACTCGAGACGGCACATCATCGGTTAGGGAAGTCCGAATGTTTCCTTCCGCTTCTTCCCAATCCAAGGGTGTTTAACCCGAGCTTCGACGTGTCCGCTTCTCGGGCCTTCCGAATAGCAGTCTAACAAAGTGGCCAGCTCGGGTCCTAGGGCCGAGGTTGATTCCTACATCGGGCCTTGCTATGGCTTGCTTGTACGAATGCTCACGACTTATTTCTTGCGGGGATTCCTCCACGGCCGACTTGATTTTGGGCTCTGCCGACACAATCTTGTCCCGGCTCCTCAAGCTTCATCGCCGAGTCTGTTGACTTGGATTTTAATCTTACCACAAGCTGTAGAATCCCGCCTTCAATTTTTGACATCGGGTATGCTAGGAAGATTCGATCTTGTTTATATTTTCATTTATGTTAGGTATAATGGCGTCGTCTTCTTCTTCCCACGCGGTGAGTCGAGTACGGAAATGCAAACCGCGCTAGCCCCACAGGATTTAATTGAACAATTCCCTTGGGTTACCGCGAAGTGTTGTCCTATCGGTCGAAGTGACCATAGAAGACTTGGAAGGTCTTCCAGTTCGGGATACTAACACCTATTCTCTCTGTCTCCGGAAGAGGAAGAGCTGTATGCTCAGAGAGGGAGGGAGCCATAACTCCTTTTTCTTTTTCTATGCGGACTACGACCGGACTTGGTATTCGCTTTCCCTTTTCAATTTCAAATGGCCACTCTTCAATTCCTTAGTGTAGCTCCTCGCAATTACACCCCAATGGATGGGGTTACTGATTGCCTTCGAGTGGTTTTGCATGAGCCTTGGTCGCCTTGCACCACTTCTATGTTCTTCTACTTCTTCACCCCCATACCTCTCGTTAGGAAAGAGCCGCGGAGCTCAAGGGTGGACGTCCATTCGGGGAATAGCCAACCGGCGTTTGTTTACCCAGTCTCGATTCTTTCAAACGCTTCAAGAGCAACTTTTTAAAGTTGTCGCTAAAGCAGCACAACTCCTTGGTTCCTCAAAGGGCGGACTCTGCGAAAGTCATTGGGAATTTAATTTGTATTGGTGTCAAGATCACCACAACGTGTCCCCTAGCGCCTATAAGGTAGAGCGGTCCAATCTCTTGAAGCACGAAAGGAAAGCCATCGACGCTATACTAGACCATGTGAGGGCGAACGGCCTTTGTTGGGGCCGGCTCCTTGGTAGCCCAATATCGGGCCGAGGCTCGGCGTCGAGATGAGATGGTGTCGGGCGAGTATGATATTTTGTTATTTAAATATCGGCGTTGTTCCGCGTCTTAGTACGGTATTCATCGTCTTTGCCTTCCTAGTAGCTAACACGGTGTCGTGTTTCGTGCGAGGTCTCAAGATGAAAGAGCCGCAATATCTTTACGGGATCCTGTGCCAACAACTAAGGGGAGAAAGAGGTCGGCCCATGACTCGGGCAAGTCGAAGGTCGGAGAGTCATCGAAGCTGGCCGAGCCAAAAAGCTCAAGGCGGAGAGTCCTCGAAGCCCGCAGCGATGCCGGGGCGTCGTCTATCCGAGCCTCCCCTACCGCGGCCTCGCCGCCTCCCAAGTCGACCAACGTTGGGCCCTCCTCCTCGCTGATATCCCGGTTCCCCTCGTCCTCCAAGCTGTCATCCCCGTTCCCATTTGTGGAGTAAGGGAATTACCGAAGAGCTCAGCATCGCACTCCTGCCTCCTACCCGCTATCAAGAGCCAGTACCCTTGCGGGAAGTCGATGTACGAGACGTCCAGGAATTGGGTAATGCTTTCCTAAGAGGTGCCACCACAAATATGCGGAGGCGCCGCGGAGTTGAAGCGTGCCGTCAGGCCGTGATGAAGCTGCGAAGCAATGGCAAATCGCTTGAGCGAGTTCCGGGCTCGTGAGGTTCAGGTGGGGAAAGTGGAGTTTGCTGAAAGAGACCCGGGTCTCTTGGCCGACTCAACGTAATAATCGAGGGCTTTAAAGCGGCTCAAGCTAGCGGCGAAGAGCGGTTGAAAGCCATAACATTGAGAGGGACGGGGTCAAAGCCGAAGGGAGCGTCTTGGCGCATCGGCGGCGGAGATAACCGGCTTCGGGAGTTGCTCTTGGGATCCGTGGTGGAGGCGTTTGAGAATTCCCTTGCCCAGATCCGGGCTCTGAACCCGGGGGTTGAGCTCAACACTACAGGGCATCATTTTCGGGCTTATGTGGATGACGGGCAGTTTGTCCCCTATGTGGAACCTCCTGCTAACTCCGAGACCCGAGTAGAGGGCGATGCGGCTGTGTTGGAGGCCGAGCAGGGTGAGGAAGTCTCAACCGCCCCCAAGCTCGTGGGTTGATTTCCTTTATTTGTACTTTGTATATTCCGTCCGGTTGTGTTGCCGGCGTTAACTTTTATTGAACAGATTGGCCAATCGGCCATTTTTGCCTATAATTAATAGTAGATGGTAATCTAACAATCATATGCATCATATAAGAATGTAACTTTACCGAGTTATTGCGGTCGTAGGGCCAAGGTCATATAAAAGTAAGCGAGAATCTGCGAACGCGCTTCTTGGTCATAAGACCATAGTGTTTTAAAGTGCTAGTGTTTGCCTTTGTCTTATAAGGTTCTGGTATTGTAGCCGGGTCATCCAAAGGCAAACGAAAATTGCCACTGCCGGGTTCGGTTTTGTCAGATAACGTCAGAGCATTTTGACGATCGAGTGCATGACATTTTCTATTGATACCCGGAGTAAATAAGCGTGTGCAGGCTGCGATAGCTATCCGGACCTAATTTCTTCAGCTGAAAAGCTAGTAACAATTTAATCTTGAAAACGACCATGTTTGGAATTCAACAAATACTCTCCAACGAGAATTTCATTCATATTCGACAAAGCAGGAAGGGCCAGCAGGCCAACATCGAACAAAGAACATAATGGGAAAAGATGCTTTAAGACAAACAAAAGATAAGCCTAGCGAAATACGCCTTTAACTTGTCCGCATTCCATGTTCGCTTGATTGAGGCTCCATCCAAATTCTCCGAATGTAGGCTCCTCTCTCAAGAGTTTCCCGAACGCGATAAGGTCCGTCCCAATTAGCCGCCGACTTGCTAGTCTTTGGAATTCTTGTTTCCAATGTCGGCTCTTCTAAGGACCAAGCAACCAGGGTTGGAATGTCCGTGGTCTAACCTTCTTGTTATAACGAGCCGCGATCAGCTGCTTCATTGCAATATCCAGACAATGGGCGGTAACCGGGCCTCATCGGCGGATGCATCTCATTGCTAACGCCTCATTATTGCATTTGTTTCTCCTTGTGATAAAATGCTCTTCTGCGCCAAGACATCATCCCTATTTCGACGGGAATCATAGACTCACATCCGTAGGCCGGCCTATAAGGAGTTTCTTGAGTGGATGTACGGCGGTTGTTCGGTTTCCCCAAAGAACAAAGGGTAGTTGATCCGCCCAAGAGGTGTCGGCCTCCAGCATACGTTTCTTCAAACCTTCAAGGATTACCTTATTGGCGGCTTCGGCTTGCCGTTGGATTGCGGATGTTCCACGGAAGCAAAGTGATCTTGTATTCGTATTCATAAATCAAATCACGAAATCCGACTCCGGTGAAGCTGCGTTCCATTGTCGGTTACTATCTCAGTGGTGCTCGAACCGCGTAATTATATTCACTTCAACAAACCGTTGCACACGTCTTGAGGAGATCGTTGTGAGAGGTTCGGCCTCAATCCACTTGGTGAAATAGTCTCGCCACGATTAGCCACCGTAGTTGCCGGGTCTTTGTCTTGAATGGCCCAGAATGTCCATGCCCCATTTGTAAAATGGCCAAGGGGCCGTGATGGAATGAAGCTCGGTGAGGGCGCCCAAATAACTCGGCATGTTTCGACAACTATCGCCTTGTCTTACAAGGGTCTTTGAATCCGCCTCCAATGTTGGCCGGTAATAACTTTGCTCGAAGGGTTTTACGGCGGCGCCTTAGCCCCATATGCTGACCGTTGGCCCCCATGCACCTCGGCCGGGACATACCGGCTTCATTTGGGTTCAAACACCTTAGCATGGGAGAATGTAATCCCTTTCGGTAGAGTTGATCCTCCACCATTGTATACTTGGCCGCTTCTCGAACCAACATTTTGGCCTCCATAGCATCGTGCAGGATGAGTCCACGTTCAAGATAGTCTTCTATTGGCTTTTTCGGTCAGATTCAACCGAAATAGCCATCATGCACACCGGATCTTCGAGATTTTCTTTGGATAACCGTACGGTGACAACCGGCTGCTTAGTGCTTGCCAACTTTGACAAAATGTCGGCTCTTGCGTTTTCTCCTCGGGGATATGGGTAACGGTTGCTTCATCGAAGTCGACATTAAGTCCTTGGCTTTTAGGAGATACTTGGCCATTAGTGGGCCTTTAGCACGATACGTACCCTCGATCGAGCCGCCACAAGTTGGGAGTCGGTGAAAACCTTAACTCTTGTGGCCCCATTTTCCTTGGCTTGAAAAAGCCCGGCTATCAAGGCCTCGTATTATGCTTGATTGTTCGAAGTTGGGAAGTTAAGATGCAACGAATGCTCAATTGTAACCCCCTCTGGACTCTCAATGATGACTGCGGCTCCACTTCCTTTCGTGTTCGACGATCCGTCGACATACACCTTCCATTCGCCCGCCATCGTATCATCCGGACCTCGGCATTGCAAGGTTACTGCGACAAAATATACGGGAATTTGTCCGTGTTCCGCCTCTCTTACTAAGGCGCGGCGCGGCCTCCTCGCCAACGAGATAAGTAAAGGAAAAGACTCTCGCCGAGGTTGGGCTTTTGAGAGGGTGGAGGATTGGCCGGACATTGCTTTATCTCTTCAAATGCGTCATCGCACTTTGAATTCCACTCCACCGATGCCTCCTTCTTTAAGAGCACGAACATGGGCAAAGCCTTCTCTGCGACTTTGGCAAAAACACAGTTAAGGCGGCCAACCTTCCGGTTAAGCTGCTGGACTTCTTTTTATTACTTGGAGCCTTCATCTCCATCACCGCCCTACATTTGTCGGGTTGGCCTCAATGCCTCGGTTAGTCGGCATGAAACCCGGGAATTTTCAGCGGGGACGCCAAAAGCACACTTGGCGGGTTCGGTCGGATTACGTAGGTTACGAGTTTGGCAAATGTCTGCTCCGGGTCTTGTATACTGGTCCAAAGTTTTGACGATCATGTCATCTATATACACTTCCACATTGCGACCAATCTGGTCTGCAAAGACCTTATTCATCATCCTTTGATATGTAGCTCCAGCATTCTTCAATCCAAAGGGCATGACATTGTAGCAATAATTAGCTCTTTCAGTAATGAAGGCCGTCTTTTCCTGATCCTCTGGGTACATCGCTATCTGCCGGATATACTTCTAGTTTGTGACAACAAAATTTCGGATCTATCCCGGTACACGAGACGAATTCCAAGCGAAGATATCCGGTTTTCCTTTAGGAACTCCACCAAGCTGCTTTTAAGTTCGGGAGATAGGTGTTTGCCGATCTTAGTGGTGCGGAGAGGATCGCCTACCACCAGATCTTCCGGGTCTCTGCCGGCTCTGGGCGTACCTCCTCGTCGCGGATGTCTAACTCCACAGTATTAACTTCGTCGTCTGGCGAATCCCGGTCCGAACGGTCCGGATAGCTGCTTCTTTCGGGCTGGGACGAAGATCCGCCCTCCCCAATTCTGACGGTTTCGAAATAGCACTGTCGAGACTCTTTTTGATCGCCCGTTACCGTGACCACGGTTCCTTGGTTGCCTATCACCTTGAGTTTTTGATGCTTAGTAGATACCAGCATGTCCCACTTGTGAATGGTTGGCCTTCCCAAGATTATGTTGTAGGGCGAAACGAAGTCAGCCACTATGAACCGCACTCTTTCGGACTTGAAGGCGTTTTTGACTCAGGGTGAGCCGGAGGTCGATAAACCCCTTCGGACGCGATTGTTCTCCGTTAAACCCGATGAGGGTTGTCTTGCAAGGCTTTAAGTCGTCCGGTCCAGGCTCATTCTTTTAAACGCCTCCCAACTTAGTATGTCGGCCGAGCTCCCGGCATCCACAAATATCCGCGACTCGGCGGTTGGCGGCTTGTCCGGTTATCACTAGCCCATCTTGATGGCCGGGAACAACATCTACGAGGTCGTCACTTGTGAAAAACAAAGGCGATCGTGCTACCTCAGTGTGATGCTCCTTAAATTTTGGTCGGTCTCTGACGGATAGGACTTCTCGAAGGTATTTCCTTCGGCTCATAGTATCTCCGCCTCCGCCCATTGCTCCGTGATTACGTTACGGTCGAATTCAGCTTACGGAAATTCGTCATCGACTTCGAGAGGCCTTGCGCTTATCTTCTGCTTTTGAATTTTCGGGGGTCGTCTTTGCGGTTCTTGGTCTTTCGTTTACCACCTTTTCCTTGATGCTCTATGACATCTTGTTGAAGTTTGCCTTCGCGAACAAATCGTTCGATTGCATCACGGAGCTCGTAACATTCATCGGTTGTATGACCCCGACCATCATGGAGCGAGCAATATTTAGATTGGTCTACCCGGATC
Organism: Acacia pycnantha; assembly: GCA_025563575.1. Classification (NCBI taxonomy): domain Eukaryota; kingdom Viridiplantae; phylum Streptophyta; class Magnoliopsida; order Fabales; family Fabaceae; genus Acacia; species Acacia pycnantha. The sequence continues at coordinate 1,103,608 of JAMWYP010000292.1, forward strand.
TTCGGTAGGACAGACGAGGTCGATCGACCTTCTTCATCTCGGTTGCTGACACTTCCTTCCATACTTGGGACCGAGGCACCGTCAAGGCTGAATATTTCTCGTACTTGCTCCGCTGATCAGACTTTCCACCCCGGCTCTTGTTTTCGTTCCCCCTCCTGCGGGGATCCCTATTTCTGTTATCAGAGAAGTCTCGACCTCTGGGAGGGGAGGTTCTATCTGGTCTTCAAAATTGTGGATCGACCCAAAAGGAAGAGTGTGGAGCCATTTCAACGCCGGCCCTTTTAACGTCGCGGCGAAGATTCGCGGCACGATTGGTTCCTTGAGACCTCTAACCGACATGTGAACGTCAAAGTCTTCTAAATGAGTCGTCGGGTCTTGTGTGCCGTCGTACTTTGTCAACTCACCCAAATTCAGCTTTTCGGGGAATCGGGCGTTCTGGATCTCCTTCGAGAAAAAGCTATTGTGCATTTGGCTGACATATCTCCGTCGCTGGAAACCACTTGGAGGAATCGTCCTGTCACCTCGATGGTTCCTCGCCTGAGGTCGACCTTCTTCATCTCGGTTTAGGTTCCTCCTATTGGCCCTCCTGCTGTTGACGGTTTCCGCCTTCTGCCTGTCAGTGCGAGGAGCCGAGCTCTCGTCATCGTCGTCCTCTCTCCAAGTTTTATCTTCCCGGTCCTCATTTGGAAAGGGTGTGGGTCCGTCTTTTCTCCCGCTCTTCCGCTCGGCGATAGTGAAGGGTATGGCGCTTGTCTATGTTGTCCACCCGTCTCATTATCGCAAGCATCCGGCTTGAAGAGATCGAAAGTCGGCTCGGCATGTGGGATGTCCGGCCGCCTCGAGTGGAATTACGTGGTCCACGGTCTTGGTTTCGTGGAGCCGAGGACTCCGTGTCGGACGGGTTGTCCTCTTGATGTCGTTCATTGTTGGGAATCAATGGGTCTTACGGTGAGAAAGCCGATCTTCTCCTTCTGATGGTCTCCATCGTATTGGTTAATCAGTGCTCGTTACGGGGTGGTTGACGCGGTGGTTGACGGTTGTCCCCGCTTGATCCGCCTCCGATTGTCTTTGGCACGAAGCACGAGTGCTTATCCTCATAGTCACGGGAATTGAAATTTATTGATCCCACGGTCGGCGCCAGCGTGCAGTTCGGAACTCGGATGTCAGGCCTATTGAAGGTCAGGAGATTGATATAGGATCTGTGCTCTCCTCTGTATGCTTATAGGACAAGCGTTCGGGAGAAGGTATGATCACGGTACACAAGCGGGCGTTTCGCCTAAGGGGTCTTGTGTGTGCCGTGTATTGAATGTAGATTAGTCAAGGCTAAGAGATTGTGTACACAGGTGCCGTCTCCTCCTCTATATATATAGAGTCTACTGGTTAGTTAGTTCCTTGGGCGCCACACCGTACATGTCACGGGATCGTCTTGTGCGTGTCAGAGATCGTGTGTGCATGTCCAAGGTCATGGCTGGGTCCCACGGATAGTGGGTTGCCCCTGTACTAGCCGGTGAGATAATGGGCCTAGACTAGGTCCGTAACACTAACTAGGTTAAAGATTAAAACTATTATAATTAAGATACAAGGAATATCAATATATACAACTTCCTTAAAAAAAAAACTAGAATAATTGAAATACTTCAATTGACACAATAATTAAAATTACAAGCAGAATTATATTAAAATACATGTGAATCCATTAAAAACCATATATTGAGATAAAAGAAAACTTATTCATAAATTAATTGGGACGTTATTCACTCACTTGTAGTTTGCCAAATATATATATATATATATATATATATATATATATATATATATATATATATATATATATATATATATATATATATATATAAATAATTGTACTTCTTTCTATTAGCCATGACTTGTATCCTCTCCTTGATCCCTTAATGTTCAAAACAAATTGTTATTATTCCTCCTATAATCTTTATAAAACTATAATCTCCTATTTAGTGAGGAGATACTCACATGCTTCATACTAACTATCTTGCAATTAGTTTTAACCTTCCAACTTAAACTCATGTCTCTTAAATCATTTAACAATAATCTCCAAAATCTCAAGAAGCACAATCAAATCCACAATGTAAGATAATTTAGGGAATAAAGAAGACCTCAACTTCAAACCTCCACATATGAAATGCGACAATGATTTTAATAAATAAATCACCACAACTTATATAAATATATATAACATCCAAAGTTTTCAAGTTTTAATATAGAAAATCAATAGTTTTTCTCTCACAATTTTTCCCCAAACTTTTGCTCTATATATATATATATATATATATATATATATATATATATATACCAAAGAAAAGATACACTGAATTCATCATATCCCTCTTATAACATTTAATAACATATGTTCCAAAATGATGTTGTTATGCTTCGGTCATGAGAAACACCCCAAACTTCACAATCTTTAAATGTCCTACATCAAAAATGGAAGAGTATCAATCCCTTACTTCAAACCCCACGACAAACAAGACAACAATTGGAGAAAGAAGCCATTAGCCCACTCACACACAAACATAAAGTAGAAAGGAAGAAACAACGTATTTCACACAACCTATATGGCAGCAATTCAAGAACATTGGACAGAGGAGAGTCTCATGCATACCCCCACATATCTAATGCTTAGCAACAACTCACAAACTACCTACTTTCTTTAACCAACCAGCAGCAACAATGAAATTTTTCCTCAATCTCCAATCCCCAAACATCACAGCAACAAATAGAACCAAAAAACATGCTTAACATTTGAAACTTCATAAAAATCATAAAAATCATAAATATATGAAGCTTACCTACACAATCATGCCATATTGCACCAAAAACGCATAAGAAGATAGAGATTCTTTTAATCCCTCACCAAAGCACCCACGAACAGACCCAACTGAAGAAGAAAGGCAGCCAACAGAACAAAATAGCAGCAAAATTTGGACAGAGGAGCCGGACGTCGGCGGCAAACACAAAAGCGACGATGGTGGCACACGGACGGAAAGAATGAAGGAACAGAGTCAAACGATAGGGCTAGGGCTTGGTTCCAAAATTCGTGAAGCTTCCATGCTATCTGATTCAACGATGCCATTTGTGCAATTTAGTTTTTTAAAAAAAAAAAATCTGATGTTCTGTTTTTTTTTTTTACACATATAAGGGTTTTTTTTTTTAACACATATAAGGGTATCTTGGTAATTTCTACTGAGGCTGAGGCAAAAATAAAAATCACACCTTGCCTTATGAGGATTGAAACCTAGGACCCTACCAAGGGTCTTTTGATCATTCCCAATACCATCAAGCTATAAGCTTCATCTTGAAATTCAACTACAACAAATAGTAAATATATAATTAGCTTATAACAATATAATTTAATTAGTTAATTATTATTATTATTATTATTATTATTATTCTCAAATATCTGGGTTATTACATGAATGAAGTTTCCTTAGTTAACGTTTGAGCACTGGTCCTATAACCCTACAAGACAAAGTACAGCTGCTCAACCCAACTAGACTCTGCCTCCTCCATTCGCTTCCTTAATCCATCGACAATAATTTTATTTGCTGCTTCAGCTTGCCCATTTGACTGAGGATGCTCCACAGAAGCAAAGTGATGCTTGATGTGGAACCCAAACATCATTTCTTGGAACCTCTTATCAATAAACTAGGTTCCATTATCCGTTACCACCTCTGTTGGGATTCCAAATCTAGAAATAATGTTTCTTTCAAAAACCTTTGCACCCGAGCTGAGGTAATTGTCGTTATAGGTTCAACCTCTATCCATTTAGTTAAATAATCAATAGCTACGATAAGCCATCGTAACTGTCCTGCAACCGCTTCAAATGGTCCCAGCAAATCCATGCCCCATTTCAAAAAGGGCCACGGAGCCGAGATAGATTTCAATTAAGCTGGGGGAGACCAAATTATTTTGGCATGTTTCTGACAATGTCCACAATTTTTAACATGATCCTTTGAATCTGTTTCCATCGTTGGCCAATAATAACCTGCTTGTAGAGCTTTCCTGGCTAAAGCCTTAGCACCCATGTGTTGGCTATTGATTCCTTCATGAATCTTGGCCAAGACATACTCGGCCTCTTCCGAGTTCAAACACTTCAACGCTGGAGAGTGCAAGCCCTTACGATATAATTGATCTTCCACAACCGTGTGCATGACTGCCTCTCATACCAGTTTCTTGGTTCCAACTAAGTCATCAGGAAGGACTCCTTTTTCCAAGTAGTCTATGATTTGTCTTCTCCAGTCTTCCGCTACTGAGATAACCATAACACAACTCGGCTCAGATAAACTTTGTTGAATCATGGTTCTGTGGTTGCCCGGGCTCTTTATACTTGCCAATTTTGACAAAATATCAGCTCTAGTATTTTCCCTTTTAGGAATGTGAGTAATGATCACCTCTTCAAAGTCGAACATAACTTCTTTCACTTTATTTAAGTATTTCACAAGCAAAGGACCTTTGGCTTAGTATGTCCCTTCAATTTGTGCTACAAAAAGTTGTGAATCAGTTGAAATTGTGACTTTTTTAGCTCCATGTTCCTTTGCTTGTATTAACCCGGCTAGCAGTGCTTCATACCCTGCTTGATTATTTGAGGTTGAAAAGTTTAATTGAAGAGAATGCTCAATTGAAACTCCTTCTAGGCTTTCAACAATGATTCCATCTCCACTTCCTTTAACATTTGACGAGCCATCAACATAAACTTTCCAAGTATCAGCATCTCTATTTTCCCCTTTATTTGATGGGGTTAACTCCATTACAAAATCGACCAGTGCTTTCGACTTAATCGCATGCCAAGCTTCATATGTAATATCAAACTCGGACAATTCTGTGGCCCAGCTAATCATCCTTTTAGCCAAATCTGGCTTATGGAGCACTTGCCAGATTGGTTGACTTGTTCTAGCAACAATTTGATGTCCTTGAAAAATAAGGACGAAGTCTTCCTGCTGTGGTGAGTAAGACAAATGCCACTTTTTCAAGCCTTTGATACTTCAACTCAGAGCCTTGTAGAGCCCTACTTATGAAATAAATTGGCACTTGGCCATTCTCTATTTGCCTTACCAACACTGCACTTACAGCTTCTTCTCCCATAGACAAATACAAGATCAGGATTTCTTTTGGTTTCGGTTTAGACAAAACCAACGGGGAAGCTAAACATTTCTTTATTTTTTCGAACCCGGCTTCACAATCCAGGTTCCAACCTCCTTGAGCCTCCTTTTTTAGTAATTTGAAGAAGGGAAGAGCATTTTCTATCGACTTTGGCAAAAATCTTATCAATGCAGCCAATCTTCCTGTCAATTTCTGAACTTCTTTTGTTTTTTGGGAGCCTTCATATCCAACACAGCTTTGCATTTATCTTGATTAGCTTCAATCCCTTTGTTTGTTAACAAAAATCCTAAGAACTTTCCAACCAGGACTCCAAATGCATATTTGGTCGGGTTTAATCAGATTCGATAAGCTCTCAGCTTGTCAAAAGTTTGCTCTAAATCTCGGACATGACTTGCAGGGTCAGCCGACTTAGCAATCATATCATCAATATAGACTTCTATATTCTTGCCAAGCTAGTCTTCGAACGCTTTGTTCATCATCTTTTGATATGTAGCCCCTGCATTCTTTAACCCAAACGACATCACATTATAACAATAGTTAGCCTTCTCAGTGATGAAGGTTGTATTCTCTTGTTGCTCTGGGCACATTACTATCTGATTATATTCGGAATATGCATCCATGAAGGATAGCAATTGAAAATCGGATGATTTATCAACTAACTGATCAATATTAGGCATAGGATATGAATCTTTAGGACACGCTTTATTCAAATCAGTGTAATCCATTCATACTCTTCATTTTTCACTTGGTTTCTTCACCATAGCAACATTGGATAACCAAGTGGTATATTGTATTTCCTGTATGTATCTGGCATCTAGCAACTCTTTAACATGCTCTTCCAAAGCCTGTCGCCTTTCCGAGTCAAGTTTCCTTTCCTTTTGTGCCACCAGAACTGATCCCGGATAAATTGCCAATTTATGACACCAAAATTAGGGATCATCGGTTAGGAGAAGTCCCAATGTTTCATTCCCGCTTCTTCCCAATCCAAGGGTGTTTAACCCGAGCTTCGACGTGTCCGCTTCTCCGGGCCTTCCGAATAACCAGTATAACGAAGTGGCAGTTCGGACCCTAGGGCCGAGGTTGATTCCTACATCGGCCCTTGCTATGGCTTGCTTGTACGAATGCTCACGACTTATTTCTTGCAGGGGATTCCTCCACGGTAGAGCTTGATTTTGGGCTCCTGCTTGAGCACAATCTTGTCCGGCTCCTCAAGCTTCATCGCCGGAGTCCCGTTGACTTGGATTTTAATCTTACCACAGCTGTGGAATCCCGCCTTCAATTTTTGACATCGGGTAGGATTTAATTGAACAATTCCCTTGGGTTACCCACGAAGTGTTGTCCTATCGGTCGAAGCTGACCATAGAAGACTTGGAAGGTCTCCCAGTTCAAGATACTAACAGCTACTCTCTCTGTCTCCGGAAGAGGAAGAGCTGTGTGCTCCGTGAGGGAGGGGAGCCACAACTCCTTTTCTTTTTCTATGCCGACTACATCACCGGACTTGGGATTCGCTTTCCCTTTTCCGAATTTCAAATGGCCACCCTCCAATTCCTTAGTGTAGCTCCTCGCAATTACACCCCAATGGATGGGGTTACCTAATTGCCTTCGAGTGGTTTGCATGAGCCTTGGTCCGCCTTGCACCACCTCTATGTTCTTCTACTTCTTCACCCCCATACCTCTCGTTAGGGAAAGAGCCGCCGGAGCTCAAGGGTGGGCGTCCATTCGGGAATAGCCAACCGGCGTTTGTTTACCCAGTCTCGACTCTTTCAAACGCTTCAAGAGCAACTTTTTAAAGTTGTCGCTAAAAGCGCACAACTCCTTGGTTCCTCAAAGGGCCGGACTGCGCAAAAGTCACTGGGAATTTAATTTGTATTGGTGTCAAGATCACCACAACGTGTCCCCTAGCGCCTATAAGGTAGAGCGGTCCAATCTGCTGAAGCCTGAAAGGAAAGCCATCGATGCTATAATAGACCATGTGAGGGCGAACGGTACTGTTGGGGCCGGCTCCTTGGTGGCCCTATATCGGGCCGAGGCTCAGCGTCGAGATGAGATGGTGTCAAGGCCGAGTATGATATTTCTCGTCGTTTAAATATCGGCGCGTTGTTCCACGTCTTAGTAAAGTATTCATCGTTTTGCCTTCCTAGTAGCTAACACGGTGTACGTGTTTTGTGCAAGTCTCAAAATGAAAGAGCCGCAATATCTTTACGGGATCCCAGCCAACAACTAAGGGAGAAAGAGGTCGGCCCGGGACGCGGCAAGTCGAAGGTCGGAGAGTCATCGAGCGAGGCCGAGCCAAAGAAGCTCAAGGCGGGAGAGTCGTCGAAGCCCGCAAGCGATGCCGGGACCGCTGCGTCTATCCGAGCCTCCCTACCGCGGCCTCGCGCCTCCCAAATCGACCGACGTCGGGCCCTCCTCATTGCACGATACCCCGTTCCCCCTCGTCCTTCAATCCATCATTCCCGTTCCCATTTCAGGAGTAAGGGAATTACCGAAGAACTCAAAGATCACACTCCTGCCTCCTACCCGCTATCAAGAGCCAGTACCCTTGCGGGAAGTCGATGTACAAGACGTCCAGGAATTGGGTAATGCTTTCCTAAGAGGTGCTGGTTTGACCCAATCTTTTCTCACCCTCCACCACAAGTATGCGGAGACTGCCGCGGAGCTGAAGCGTGCCCGATCAGAACGCGATGAAGCTCTGAACCAATGGCAAATCGCTTCGAACGAGTTCCAGGCTCGTGAGGTTCAGCTGGGGAAGGTGGAGTTTGCACTGAAAGAGACCCAGGGTCTCTTGGCTGAATCCAACGTAATAATTGAGGGCTTTAAAGCGGCTCAAGCTAGCAGCGAAGAAGCGGTTGAAAGCCATAACACCATGAGAGGACAGGTCAAAGCCGAAGGGAGGCGTCTTCAGCGCATCTGGCAGCGGAGATAACCCTGCTTCAGGAGTTGCTACTGGGATCCGTGGTGGAGGCGTTTGAGAATTCTCTTGCCCAGATCGGGGCTTTGAACCCGGGGGTCGAGCTCAACACTACAGGGCATCACTTTCGGGCTTATGTGGATGACGGGCAGTTTGTCCCCTATGTGGAACCTCCTGCTAACTCTGAGACCCGAATAGACGGCGATGCGACCGTCTTTGGAGGCCGAGCAGGTGAGGAAGTCTCGACCGCCCCCAAGCTCGTGGGTTGATTTTCTTGATTTATACTTTGTATATTGTCCTCGGTTGTATTACGGCTGATTGACTCTTATTGAACAAAGATTGGCCAATCTCGGCCATTTTTGCCTACGATTAATAGTAGATGGTAACCTAGCAATCATAATGCATCATATAAGAATATAACTTTACCAGTTATTGCGGTCGACCGGGCCAAGGTCATATGAAAGTAAGCAGCGACTGCGAACGCGCTTATTGGTCATAAGACCATAATGTTTTAAAGTGCTAGTGTTTGCACTGTCTTATAAAATTCTGGTATTGTAACCGGTCATCCAAAGGCAAATGAAAATTGCCACCTGCCCGGTTCGGTTTTGTCCCGAGAGCGCCCGAGCATTTTGACCTCGATCGAGTCTCCGCATGACATTTTCTATTGATACCCCTGAGTAAATAAGCGTGTCCTGGTCGCGATAGCTATCCGGACCTATTTTCTTCAAATTGAAAAGCTAGTAACAATTTAATCTTGAAAAAGACAATGTTTGGAATTCAACAAATACTCTCCAACGAGAGTTTCATTCATATTCGACAAAGCAATTGTTACGAAGGGAAAAGCGGCGAGCCAACATTGAACAAAGAACATAATGGAAAAAGATGCTTTAAGACAAACAAAAGATAAGCCTAAGCTCAAATATGCCTTTAACTTGTCCGCATTCCATGTTCGCTTGATTGGGGCTCCGTCCAAATTTTCCCGAATGTAAGCTCCTCTCTCAAGAGTTTCCCGAACGCGATAAGGTCCGATCCCCATTAGCCGCAAGCTTGCCGTCTTTGGAATTCTTGTTTCCAATGTCGGCCCTTCTAAGGACCAAGCAACCGGAATTTGGAATGTCCGTGGTCTAACCTTCTTGTTATAACGAGCCGCGATCAGTTGCTTCATTGCAATATCCCGACAATGGGCGTGACCGGGCCTCATCGGCCGATCCAACTCGATCGCTAACGCCTCGCTATTGGTTGTTTCTCCTTGTGATAAAATGCTCTTTCCGCGCCAAGACATCATCCCTATTTCGACAGAATCATAGACTCACGGTAGTAGGCCACCTATAAGGAGTTTCTTGAGTGGATGTCGAGCAGCTTGTTCGGTTTCCCAAAGAACAAAGGGTAGTTGATCAGCCCAAGAGGTGTCGGCTTCCGGCATACGTTTCTTCAAACCATCAAGGATGACCTTATTGGCGGCTTCACTTGCCGTCTGGACTCACGGGTGTTCCACTAAGCAAAGTGATGCTTGTATTCGTATTCATAAATCAAATCACGAAATCCGACTCCGGTGAACCGAGTTCCATTGTACAGTTACTATCTCTACCGGTGCTCCGAACCGCGTAATTATATTAACTTCAACAAATCGTTGCACACGTGCCGAGGAGATCGTGTGAGAGGTTCGGCCTCAATCCACTTGGTGAAATAGTCTATCGCCACGATTAGCCACCGTAGTTGCCGGTCTTTGTCTTGAATGGCCCCTGAATGTCCATGCCCCATTTGTAAAATGGCCAGGGGCCGTGATGGAATGCGGCTGGGCAGGGCGCCAAATAACTCTCCGGCATGTTTCTGACAACTATCACATTGTCTTACAAGGGTCTTTGAATCCGCCTCCAATGTTGGCCAGTAATAACCCGCTCGAAGGGTTTTTCTGGCGAGCGCCTTAGCCCCCATATGCTGACCGTTGGCCCCTCCATGAATCTCGGCCAGGACATACCCGGCTTCATTTGGGTTCAAACACCTTAGCATGGGAGAATGTAATCCCTTCCGGTAGAGTTGATCCTCCACCATTGTATACTTGGCCGCGTCTCGAACCAACATTTTGGCTTCCATTGCATCGTCGGGATGAGTCCACGTTCAAGATAGTCTTCTATTGGCTTTTTCGGTCGATTCAACCGAAATAGCCATCATGCACACCGGATCTTCGAGATTTTTTTGGACAACCGTGATGCTGACAACCACCGCTTAGTGCTTGCCAATTTTGACAAAATGTCGGCTCTTGCGTTTTCTCCTCGAGGAATATGGGTAACCGGTTGCTTCATCGAAGTCTGACATTAAGTCCTTGGCTTTTAGGAGATACTTGGCCATTAGTGGGCCTTTAGCCTGATACGCACCCTCGATCTGAGCCGCCACAAGTTGGGAGTCGGTGAAAACCTTAACTCTTGTGGCCCCATGTTCCTTGGCTTGAAAAAGCCCGACTATCAAGGCCTCGTATTCTGCTTGATTGTTCGAAGTTGGGAAGTTAAGATGCAACGAATGCTCAATTGTAACCCCCTGTGGACTCTCAATGATGACTCGGCTCCACTTCCTTTCGTGTTCGACGATCCGTCGACATACACCTTCCGTTCGCCCGCCATCGTATCATACGCCCTAGTTGCGGGGTGAGCTCTCGATGAAGTCGGCCAACGCACGTGACTTGATTGCATGGCGAGCTTCATAGGTGATGTCGAACTCGAGAGTTCTATCGCCCAATTAGTCATCCTCCCCGCTAGGTCCGGCTTATGTAGGACTTGTCGAATTGGTCGGCTTGTTCTAACAACGATATGGTGACCACGGAAATAAGGTCTTAATCGACGGGCCGCAATAGCGGAGCGAATGCCACTTTCTCCGGCTTTTGGTATCGGACCTCGGCATTCTCGCAGGTTACTGCGACAAAATATACGAGAATTTGTCCGTGTTCCGCCTCTCTTACTAAGGCGCGGCACGGCCTCCTCGCCAATGGATAAGTAAAGGAAAAGACTCTCGCCGGGTTGGGGTTTTAGAGGACTGGAGGATTGGCCGGACATTGCTTTATCTCTTCAAATGCGTCATCGCACTTTGAATTCCACTCCACCGATGCCTCCTTCTTTAAGAGCACGAACATGGGCAAATCCTTCTCTTGCGACTTTGGCAAAAACACGGTTGGGCGGCCAATCTTAGGTTAAGCTGCTGGACTTCTTTTTATTACTTGGAGCCTTCATCTCCATCACGCCCTACATTTGTCCGGGTTGGCCTCAATGCCTCGATTAGTCGGCATGAAACCCAGAACTTTCCAGCGGGGGACGCCAAAAGCACACTTGGCGGGTTCGGTCGGATTACGTAGGTTACGAGTTTGGCAAATGTCTCCGCTCCAGTCTTGTATATGACGTTCTTTGGTCCAAAGTTTTGACGATCATGTCATCTATATACACTTCCACATTGCGACCGATCTGTCTCGCAAAGACCTTATTCATCATCCTTTGATATGTAGCTCCGGCATTCTTCAATCCGAAGGGCATGACATTATAGCAATAATTAGCTCTTTCGCAATGAAGGCCGTCTTTTCACGATCCTCTGGGTACATCGCTATCTCGATTATATCCAGAATATGCGTCCATAAAGGATAGGAGCCGGAATCTGAGGCGTTGTCCACGGTTGGTCGATGTTTGGCATTGGGTAGGAGTCCTTCGGGCACGCTTTGTTCAAGTTCTTGTGTCTGTACAAACTCTCCACTTCCGTTTGGCTTTTTTACCATCACCACATTTGATAACCGAGTAGCTGCTTCTTTGGGGCTGTGACGAAGATCCGCCCTCCCCAATTCTGACGGTTTCAAAGTAGCACTGTCGAGACTCTTTTTGATCCCCCGTTACCGTGACCACGGTTCCTTGGTTGCCTATCACCTTGAGTTTTGATGCTTAGTAGATACCGGCATGTCCCACTTGTGAATGGTTGGCCTTCCCAAGATTATGTTGTAGGGTGAAACGAAGTCGGCCACTATGAACCGCACTCTTTCGGACTTGAAGGCTTTTTGACTCCGAGGGTGAGCCGGAGGTCGATAAACCCCTTCGGACGCGATTGTTCTCCATTAAACCCGATGAGGTTGTCTTGCAAGGCTTTAAGTCGTCCGGTCCGGGCTCATTCTTTTGAACGCCTCCCAACTTAATATGTCGGCCAAGCTACCGGCAACCACAAATATCCGCTTGACTCGGCAGTTGACGACTGTCCCGGTTATCACTAGCCCATCTTGATGGCCGGGGACAACGTCTCTGAGGTCGTCGCTTGTGAAAAACAAAGGCGATCATGCTACCTCAGTGTGATGTTCCTTGAATTTTGGTCGGTCTCTGATGGATAGGACTTCTCGAAGGTATTTCCTTGACGGCTCATAGTATCTCCGCCTCCGCCCATTGCTCCGTGATGACGTTACGGTCGAATTCAGCTACGGAAATTCGTCATCGACTTCGGGGGCCTTGCGCTTATCTTCCTGCTTTTGAACTTTCGGGGGAGTCTGCTGCGGTTCTTGGTCTTTCGTTTACCACCTTTTCCTTGATGCTCTATGACATCTTGTTGAAGTTTGCCTTCACGAACAAATCGTTCGATTGCATCACGGAGCTCGTAACATTCATCAGTTCTATGACCTCGACCATCATGGAACGAGCAATATTTAGATTGGTCTACCGGATCTTGATACGGCGAGACGAGGTCGATCGACCTTCTTCATCTCGGTTGTTGACACCTCCTTCCATACTTGAGGCCGAGGCACCGTCGGGGCTGCTCGACGTCCAAGTATTTCTTTGAACGGGTTATGAAGTCGTTGAGATTTTTTGCCCGCTCCTTTAAGAAAGATTCTGCCAGGCAGGACTCTTTATCGAGGCCATCCAACAATAAGTGAACGTGTACGTCCTCGTTGAGTCTGCGCACCTGTAGTACCGCATGATTGAAGCGGTCAAGGTAACTTTGGAGCAGACTCTCGCCGCATTGCCGATTTTGGACACAGAATCTTGGGATTTTGGTTGCCGTTTGCTAGTTGCGAAGTGCAACTCAAAGGCCTCGGCAGTCTTCAAAATTGTGGATCGACCCAAAGGAAGAGTGTGGAGCCACTTCAACGCCGGCCCTTTTAACGTCGCGGCGAAGATCCGCGGCACGATTGGTTCCTTGAGACCTCTAACCGACATGTGAACGTCAAAGTCTTCTAAATGAGTCGTCGGGTCTTGTGTGCCGTCGTACTTTGTCAACTCGCCCAAATTCAGCTTCTCGGGAATCGGACGTACGGATTTCCTTTGAGAAAAAGCTATTGTGCATTTGGTGACATATCTCCGTCATTTGGAACCCACTTGGAGGAATCGTCCTGTCACCTCGATGGTTCCTCGCGCCGAGGTCGACCTTCTTCATCTCGGTTTAGGTTTCTCCTATTGGCCCTCCTGCCGTTGACGGTTTCCGCCTACGCCTGATCCTCTCTCAAGTTTTATCTTCCCGGTCCTCATTTGGAAAGGGTATGGGTCCGTCTTTTCTCCCGCTCTTCCGCTCGCTGATAGTGAAGGGTATGGCGCTTGTCTATGTTGCCTTCCCGCCTCATTATCGCAAGCATCCCGGCTTGAAGAGATCGAAAGTCTGGCTCGGCATGCGGGATGTCTCGGCCGCCTCCAGAATTGGAATTCTGTGGCCCACGGTCTTGGTTTCGTGGAGCCGAGGACTCCGTGTCGGACGGGTTGTCCTCTTGATGTCGTTCATTGTTGGGAATCAAAGGGTCTTTCGGTGAGATAGCCGATCTTCTCCTTCGGCTGATGGTCTCCATCGTATTGGTTAATCGGCTGCTCGTTACGGGGTGGTTGGCGTGGTGGTTGACGGTGTCCCCGCTTGATCCGCCTCAGATTGTCTTTGGCACGAAGCACGAGTGCTTATCCTCATGGTCACGGGAATTGAAGTTTATTGATCCCACTACGGGCGGCGCCTTTGTTCTTGTTCGAACTCGGATGTCCGGCCTATTGAAGGTCCGGTGATTTGATATAGGATTCGTGTGCTCCTCCCTGTATGCTTATAGGACAAGCGTTCGGAGAATGTATGATCACGGTACACAAGCGGGCGTTTCGCCTAGGGGTGATGTGTGTGCCGCCGTGTATTTGAATGTAGATTAGTCAGGGCTTAGAGATTGTGTACCTGGCGCTCGTCTCCTTCCTCTGTATATATAGAGTATACCTAGTTAGTTAGTCCCTTGGCTGCCACACCGTACGTGTCCTGGGATCGTGCTGTGCGTGTTCGGGATCGTGTGTGCGTGTCCAAGGTCATGGCTGGGTCCCACGGATAGTGGGTTGCCCCCTGTACTAGTCAGTGAGATAATGGGCCTAGACTAGGTCCGTAACAAAACTGAAAGGACCAAGAATAATATTAACCATTTTATTTATGTTAGGCTTAGATGGTCCACTCTAATTGGGCATAGCATGTGATAAAAAGTAGGTCCCACAATAACAAATACCACTATAGTTTTTTTAATAAGTCACATTTACCTAATTTTCACATATGAAGTATTCTAAATTGATGCATTTTCCCTATCCTTATTTATAACTGACATTCTCAACCCTCTTTCTCATCTTTTTGTCTTTCCAACATAAATTAACACATTTTTCAATTACATTTAATAGAGGAAAAACTATATTATTATCGTTGATTATTTTTTATGTGGATTTATAATAAAGACTAAAATTTCAAACGACTTTATAAAAAGGACTAGAGTGATAACCTCCTTCCCGGATAAGTGGGAGATCTTCAACTACAATGAATAATGGCGGGAAGACTAAATTTAAGCAGGGAAAGATAAAAATTTCAATTAATATTTTTAAAATAGACTAATTATCAAATCAATAGAGGCAATTAAGTTTATATTTTTTATTTTACTTGTGTACTTAATTAATAGGAAAAAAAAGTTTTAAAGTTTATTTTAGAATTTAATCCAGTCCTTTAAGAATTTTTTTTTAAAAAAAAGAGTTTATTACTATGCTGTTTTTTAAACTGGATAACGTTGCCATTTCCCAGGAATGAAGCAAAGATTTATGGTTTTAATATTATCATTTAGCAGAAATGAAGCTAAGAATTATTGTGTTATCCATTTGTACAAGCATCCACGCTATATAAGTATGTTTATGTTTATGTGTTTGTATTTATATTATTATATTAGTATGTTTGGCATCATACTTTTATTCATTTTATATAATTTTGATTTTATTTATAAAGAATATTAGTATGTGGGTGCACGTTACCACCTTGGCTGCGCTCACATGTCTCATATACGAATCTTTTTCCGCAAGTTAATAATTACATAAATAAATTATACATATATTTATTTTGTTGAAGTTATATAATTTTATAATTTTTCAAAATATGTACATTTTTAGTTTAAATAAATTTAAACTTTTTGAAAAATGAATTTTAAAAATTATAAAAAAATACAGGTAAAGGTGGACATTTGGTCTTCTGACTTTATATTCAAGGTTTCAGTTTGGTTATTTAATATCCTTAAAAAATATTTTTTATATTTTCATCCTAATACATTTACTCTCAGATGATGATTTTTGTAACATTCATAATTATTCGTTTGATAGTACTTCCATATTTAAAATTTTAATATCGGCATTTTTATATTAACATCATTTGTGATTACAGTTGAAGGACTTAAAAAACAATTTAAAGAATTAAGGGACCAAAATGAAATTTTATGAAAAATAAAGTATCAAAGGTGCATTTTTACCCCAAAAAAAAAAAGATCCTAGGTTAATAATAACTTGCGGAATGAATTTGTGCATGGTTTAAGGAGATCCCTATTATAATATAATTCTTCAAATTTA
Organism: Acacia pycnantha; assembly: GCA_025563575.1. Lineage (NCBI taxonomy): Eukaryota > Viridiplantae > Streptophyta > Magnoliopsida > Fabales > Fabaceae > Acacia > Acacia pycnantha. The sequence goes on from JAMWYP010000292.1 coordinate 1,119,493, forward strand.
TTAAGTATTAGTGCATGGTTTAAGGAGATCCATGTTTTAGGCAAAAATGTAAAGACAGGCATGTGATTTTTCGTTGATCTATACATTCCATTTCCCTCCCTGTTTATTATAGGGTGTGGGAATATTCATATATTATTTAACCTTCAAAATTTCTTCATTGTTTGCTTTATCTTTAAGCCTCTGAAATAATCATAAACTCGAGTTGTATTTTTGACTATTTGATCTATTTGGTTTTATTTTTATTATATACATTAACTTTGATTAAATTTTAGGGTGGAATCCGAAGATATATTAATTTAATCTTTACGATAGGGGTGAGGTAGGGTACTAAAATTCAAATAAAATAGTTTTATATCCGTACTACTGTATGTATTATGTTGTGAGTTACTTACAAGGTTATGAAACCCCAATGGTTACTGAATCGGTCAGGGTACTAAGTTAAGAGTCAGTGGGTCAGACTAGAGTCAACTTGGTGTAACGGCCCACCACCGGAGTCCCCACTAGGATGCGGGACCACTGTCCCCAGAGCCACTGCTTCGACGCCAACGTAGTGTCCAGCCCCCACTGGGCAGGTATTATCCCCTCCTCTAGGGGTTTTGTCCCTTGGGAATTAATCCCAAGAGCACTTCCCTAAGAGCTTGGACCTGAAGCATAAGTCCAAAACCTAAGAGCTCTTTGGTATCCATTACATCAATGGCATTTTTATGTAACGACCCATCACCATAGTCCCCACCGGGACGCGGGACCACGGTCCCCGGAGCCTTGCTCCAACGCTTGCGTGGTGTTCGACCCCCACTAGGGGGTATTATCCCCTCCTCTAGGGGTTTTGTCCCTTGGGAATTAATTCTCAATAGTCCTTTAAATCTTTGTTGTAGGCCCAGACCTATTTAGGTAAAGCCTAACCTAGCCTAGTCTATATCCATCGCTAGATTGGATTAGTAACAATTAAAAAACAAGGACCAAGTTGCAAATTGGGTGAAAATTTAAGGGCTAAAAGTTATGTTTCCCATTTTATTTAAAATAAACAGAGCTTGTGGACCTACAAACATCTTCAATAACCATAACCCACAGTAAAGTGCTTACTTTCAAACTGTAAAATTTTGCAATGAACATTAAAATACAGAAAACATCCTGATTTTACCATAAAACTCTTTTAGTAAAGTATGTAGAATGTTGCTTTAAAAACCTTGATTCTAAAATGTATCAAGTTCATTATAAGTTGGTGGCTTTGAACTTGAACGTCTAAAATTGAAGGAAACCCTCCTCTCTGCCCCTTTCATCGTTACAGATATTTTCTATTGGGAGGATTACATACATGTCTCAAATAAGAAACTTAATTACCCACAGGTCACCACCACTAGTAAACATTGAAGGTTGACATGTAAATGGGTTTGTAATATAATTAATTTATACACACGTTTCCGAAGCTAATTATATACAACCCCTAATTAAAGATTAATGACCAATAAAGGATTAAGATTAGCATAAGAATAATTGCTAATTAATTGTGCATAATTAAGAAAGGTATATGATGAACTACATTTAATCCCTAAAGCTTAATTAACCAACAAGGGATTAACCAATGGGATAATTGCCTAATTAGATAATTAAAGTATACATTAATTATATTAAAAATGTGTTGAAAAGTCAAAAAGGGGGGGGGGCACGTGTGTGTGTGTGTGTGTGTGTGTGCAAGTGGATGAATAAAGTAGAAAAAGGGATATTTGAGAAGATGTTTGTTGAAAAGCAAATAAGATAAATGAGAACCGATAGAAAATAAATCATATCTTGAAATATGTGAACTAAGTATTTAACATCAGGACATATTATAAACAAGTGAATTTTTGTCCCGAAGTGGGTTATTCCCGATGTCATTTCCGTAACCGACGGGGCTTACCCTAAACTGACTAAAAGACTGGTAAATACCCCTAATTAGACTATAATCCTTGATATTCCAAGTACTTCTCAAGTGATTACATAAGCTCCAAAGTGAACCTCTAAAAGTATTTGAATATTATTAAGTATATGCGATTAGAACACTGAGCAGGGGAATTTATCGATGAAATCCATAAAGTAGATAAGGTGACATCATTGGGATGATGTCATTTTTGAAGAAAAAGGGCGGAGGAGGTCGGCCAACTTGAGTGAATGGTGGAGATTAAGCCTTCACAAAAACCCTAGATCTAATGGTTCAAAATGAAGGAGAAGTTGGAAATATTTACCAAACATGCCATGCCATTTTTCTATAAATAAGCCTTTCCTTCATTTGCAAAATCTCACACCAAATAGCTTAGGCAATTCGAAATATAGAGAGAAGGTAGAGAGAAGGAGGAGCTCTGGAGAAGGAGTAGCAAAACTCTGGGTAAGTTCTTCGGTCCCTAGTTCTTAAGTTCTAGTCTTTTGTTTGGTAGTTTTAGTAGAAATGTTAGTTAGATCTAGTAAGTAGGAAATGAAATTCCTATCCTTGTTTTTAGGCCTCATTGCATTGAAAGATGCCTGACGAGGTAAAAACATGGTAGGAATTGAGTTTCTAAAAGTTGGGAGTCAGAGTAGCGAAGCTCTGGCGAAATTTTATCGGTTAGCGATTTTCTGGAGTCAGGGATAAAATAGTCATTTATGACTAAAATATCTGTTAGGATATTGTTTATTAATTAAATACAATATTATCCTTATAAGATATCTGTGATCATGTTCCGATCGTCAGATGTAACATCCCGTTTTCCAAAAGAAGTATAAATTTTTTTCATCAGAGTAGAGCATCGGAGCAAGAGTGTAACTGATATATATATTCAAAATGCCCACTGGCTAATTACAGAAGCGGTATAGTAACCGAGAGTTTTCAAAAAGTAAAGGATAACATCAGAAAGTCTTCAGCCGGATCCTTGAATCTGCTGCTTTCCTCTCTCCTCGTTCCTCGATCCTTCCGACCCTAACGCTAAGTTAAGAGCTGAGATTCGCACCGGATCTCAGGTAACGGTTAACCTCATGTATACATACACACATATGGGTTATAGAACAACATTAACACAACATATAAACCACACCCAACCAATGCACATGTATTGCCCCCAGCATGCAGATATATCGCTCCCAGCATTATAGATGCATCGCTCCCAGCCTTACAGATGTATCGCTCCCAGCATTCCAGATATATCGCTCCCAGCATTCCAGATATATCGCTCCCAGCATGCATACAGTTATTTTCTAACATAATACGCATTCCAACAACACACCACATATACACATACCATACACACATCACATACACGCATACTATATCCATCAGAGTTATTGTTACAGTACGCGAACGTACCTTCGTTGACGGTAATCGGTACTTCTGACGGAAAACAGAAAATGACACGTTGACAGCAGTACGATAGCGGTTCGTGATTACAGATATCCTATAAGGATAATATCACATTCTATTAACATTTGACATCATAACAGACATTTTAGTCATAAATGACCATTTTGCCCCTGACGCCCCTAATCGGCAGAATTTCGCCAGCACTTGTTACTTTGACTCTAATCTTCCAAAATTTTGCCATAACTCCGACCCCATCATGATTTTCGAAATTAATGACTAAAATACCCCTAACATATGATATCTAATCATACTTGGAAGATTAAAGACTAAACTAGCATTTCTACTCTAACTATCGAATCGAAAACTAGAACTTAAGACTCGGTACCTAAAAACTTACCCAGAGCTTCGCTGCAAATTTCCCCGGACTCCTCCTCGCTCTCCCTTCTCTCTAAACTCTCTCTCTAATTCGAAATACTCAAGAGGAGATGGTGTGAATTGTGAAGAAAACTTGGAGGCTATTTATAGACTTTTTGTAAGGGTATTTTGGTAACTTCACAACTCCTCCTTCTTGAATATTAACCACACAATTTTGAACTCATTTCTCCACCACAAAACCATTTTGGCCGACCTGCACCATGCCCCATAGTCAACAAAAACAATCAATGTGGTGCCACCTTGCCTTCATCTAGAAGGTTTTATACCGATAAAGTCCCGGTTCGGTGTTTGAATTGCGTAATCTTGTAAAATCTTAGAAATTCGGAATAGTAAATTTGAAGACATTTTCTTACTCATTAGAAATGTATGGGTTAACTAAATTGTTTATCGCTCTCAGGTCTTCTCCGGTCCTGTCGAAGATTTACGGAAAAACGCGTTGGTTACGGAACGAACTTCCGGAAGCATCAATATCTGGACAAAACTTCACTGATTCCAAATATGTCCTGATAATTATCAACTCATCCCTAGATGTTGAGTTATAATTTATTTTCTTCAAACTCCAATTCATGACTATCTTCCTTTTTCACAGATTACCCTATTTCGTCTTATTACCTAAGTATTCTATCGATCACGACTTCTGAGACAGTCCAGTCCGAGATAAAAATTCACTCATTAATAATACACTCTGAGGTTAGAAACTTTGGTCATGGTTTTCTAGATAGGATTTAATTCCTATCGGTGGTCATTTACCCTATTTGCTTTTTCACAAATTTTACTATTATTTTAATACAAGTTGCAACAAAATATCATGATATTTTTCCTCTTCATTCTTATCCTATTTTTTCCCTCAAAATTCGGCTTGCCCTATTTTATTATTATTAATATTCATTTTATTATTAATTAATTATTTAATTATATATTTCAATTTTCTTAAAAATTTCACAAAATTTCCCTATTGGTCCATACATGTTTTTAGGCTTAAAATTACTTATTCTCATATATTTTTCTTCATATTTTCCATTTAATTAGAAAATATATTTTATGCTAATTTTAGCCATAAACATTTTCTCCAAGGGTTTTTACACATTTACCCTTGGATTTTCTCTTAATCGTGCCTAGATAATTAGCCAATAATTATCTATTTAATCTCTCACTAATTGTTGATAATTTTATTAATTAGAATTACTCCTTTTCTTACAACTTTTGATTTTTCATAATTTCCTTAAGTCATTTTATGCTCCACAAGGGCATTTTGGTCATTTCTGACACATTATTGATTTTTCCTAATTTCCAAGAAATTTTCCTTTAGAAAATAAGATAAATTTAACATTATTTTTGAAACCACATATTCACCTATTTTCAATAGGTATTATCTCCTAATTTATGATATTTATCATAAATACGATTTTTAGGGTATTACATCAGACATACTGTATTTCGTCAACGAATGTACGTTCGCGTACTAGTAACACTAACTCAGATGTTTATCATATGCGTATATGTGTTTGATGATCTGTTGTGTGTTTATGTGCTATTGGGATACATTCACTGTGGGTGACATATTGGGATACATTCACTGTGGGTGACACATCTATAAAGGAACATTCGTTGTGGGCGGTACATCTGCATATGTTTGTATGATACATGTGTTGTGTGCTCATATTCTGTTACGTGTGTTCATATTCTGCTAATGTTGTGAATGTCTGTAACCCATATATTGTGTATATAAACATGAGGTTAACCGTTACCTGAGGTCCGGTGCATTGGACCTCAGCTCTTAACATAGTTTCAGGGTTAGGAGGACCGAGGGCCGAAGAGAAGGGCAAGCAGCACACTTAGAGACCCGGCTGGAGACTTTATTTCGATTTTCTTTCTGATATGTACTACTTTTGATATCACTCAGATTAATGTACCGTTACTGCGATTAGCCAGACATACGACAATTGGCATTTTGAATATATGTATCAGTTACTCTCTTGCTCCAATGCTCTACTCTGTTGAGAATAAAATTTATTTTGCTTTTGAAAATGGGATGTGACAGGGTTCAATAAATTTCATTACTGGGGACCTGTTTGTAATTCTCCCATTTATATTTGTATCGCATCAATTTTTCTTACTAGATTTTTTCATCAATTATGCTTTAGTTTTTTACTTAAAAAATATTAAAGCTTTTTTTTTTTTTGCTCAAAGGATATATATATTAATACTGCAAACCGGTACAATACGAATACATAAAGACAAATACAAACACAACTAAAACAGATACAACAAAATAAACTGGATACAATACTAACCGAACACCATACATTAAATATGTAAGAATAGAAGAAGAATCATGGACAAAATCGGCCTCCTCAATATCCAAGATTAGAAGTGACGAACAAGAAAGTGTTGGTTGAAAAACCCACCCAAAAGGGCACACAATCTTAAAAGCAATAGATGCAATTAAGTCAACTAAATAGGTACCCCATCCTGGGGTAAAGACCGCAGAAAACCCAACCTCAAAAGAAAGAAGACCCTTGATGTCCTGAAGAACACTTCTGCTCCTCTGATCAACCATATCCGGTGTCCTTGACCACACACCAAATAACCCCTCTTTAGATCTTCCCCCAAGAACGCAAATCTGAGCTACCAAATGATAGTTGGATCTCATAACGTTCAAACAGCCAACCAACCAAGAGGATTTGAACACAGATATGATAGATCTGCTTATTTCCTGAGCCAAAAACACCTCCACAAAACCCAGTAACACAAAAAAAGAAAAACAAAACAGATAAATCTCACTTCTACAGATCAGATCTGAAGGAGAGGAGAGGACTCACCACAAGGACGAGGGAAGGCCACATCTGACATAACTCTGAGGGAGAGGACCATAGCTCAAAGATCTGGACTCCAAAACACCAGGACCGCAGATCCAAGATCTGGACATCAAACTACCACTTGGACTTGTCTGTGGCCCAAAAAACCGGTGCTCACCGGCGGCTTGTGTGTAAGGCACAAACTGCCGGCGAAGGAGGAAAGAGCGAAACTGAAAGAGCAGGGAGGAGAGAGGATGGAGAAAAGAGAGGAGAGAGATTAAGCTTTCATTCAATAAGGTTAAAAACAAATGAATTGCAAAATTTCAAAATAAGTATAAGTGTATAACATTTATCCATTTTACATTAATAACTGAGATTTCATCTCATTGACATTCATGCAATATCAAGAAGATCTAACAATTATACATAATGCACCAGAAGCATTGACATTGCACTTGCACCCACATCTTATTTAGGTGGGGGGACAGACTCACGTTCATTTCTTATTTCTTCTGAATAATAAAATTGCATTACATATTAGATTGAGTAATGACTAACCTCATAATTATGAATTGTTTGCATACCAATCCCAGGTAAGTAATCAATTGCTGCTCCTAATCCAATGGCTTCGCCAATTGCTGGCGTTCTAGCCTCAAATCTAACAGTAAGAATGGCTAAATTAATGAGATACAAATAACAATGCTGCCATCATTAAGGAGAACCATCAAATCAGAGAAGGGGAAAAACCATTAGGGATGGTCAATATTCTAAAAATCAGGACAATCATTAAACCAAACAATAATGCAGTTCAAAGTTCAGTGCTGGTTGGACTATTGAACCATATTAAAAAACAAAAACATTTTAAGAATCAATAATTCCAAAATAGGTTTTAAAAAAGAGTAAATACCCTTTTTGGTCCCTGGAAAAACACATTTGACCCTTTTTCGTCCCTGAGTAAAAGAAATGTCATTTTGATCCTTTTTAGGGACTAAAGGACCTTTTGGAATTTCGAGGGATTAAAATGTGCAAAAAAGATGATCAAAAGGACTAAAAGGGACCTTATTTTTCCATTTTAGGGACTAAAAGTGACTTATTTTTTTTCAGGGACCAAAAAATGCATCCGTGTTTTTTCCAGGGACCAAAAAGGGTATTTACTCTTTAAAAAAAGTTAATTTGGCCAATAGTACATGGTGGTTGGAATAATGTAACAGACAATGACATGATCTCTCAAGCACAATTTAGGATTTCATAACTGAATCCTTACCAAGACTTGTAGGTTTACAAAACAACGGGGTGATGTGGGAACTTTACCATCAGCCAAAGCATTGACTAATTATTTGCTAATTAATAACTCAAACAACAGCTGACCAGTTTTCAAGAAAAACTGTAACATCTCGTTTTCACAAGCAGTATAAATTTTTTTTTTCATCAAACATCATTTGTAAACATCAGAGTAGTGCACCGGAGTGATTGAGTATCTGATATATATATTAAAATACCCACGGTAGCATGTCTTGCTATTTAAACAGAGGTACAAGAGTGTTTCAAAAGTATAACATAAAGAAGTCTTCAGCCGAGTCTTCTATGTGGCCTGCTTGCCTCTATTTTCGGTCCTTGGTCCTTCCGACCCTGAAGCTAAGTTAAGAGCTGAGGTCCATGCATCGAACCCCAGGTAACGGTTAACCTCATGATTACATACATCATATATGTACGACAGACATTCATAGAATTTTGGCAACATTTACTACGGTCAGACATAAGGTATACATATCAGATATGTATGGCAATAACAATACAGTCGGATGACAGACAATAGTACAGTCGGAGTACAGACAATAGTACAGTCGGAGTACAGACAATAGTACAGACAACAGTACAGTCGGAGTACAAACAATAGTACAGTCGGAGTACAGACAATAGGCATGACAGACAATAGTACAGTCAGAGTACAGGTATGACAGAAAATAGTACAGTCAGAGTACAGGCAATATACACATATACATACAGTAAACATCAGAGTTAGTGTTACAGTACGCGAACGTACCTTCGTTGACGGTCGTCGGTATTTCTAGCAGAATACAGTACGAAAGTAGGTTAGAACCTTATCAGAGATATCCTATCAATATAACAACGTACTTGTTAAGGATCTATCATTACGACGAACATTTTTAGTCAAAATGACCATTTTACCCCTGACCCCGTAATCGGCGGAATTTCGCCAGCACTTCTTTACTTTGACCCTAATCTTTCAAAATTTCAACATAACTCCTACTCCAACATAGTTTTCGAAATAGAAATCATATTGATTAATGATTCACATCATAACAGGCATTTTAGGTACAAATTACCATTTTGCCCCTATCCTTACTAGTCGGCGGAATTTCGCCAGAGCTTCGCTATTTTGACTCTAATCTTCCAAAATTTTGCCAGAACTTTGACCCCACCATGATTTTCGAAATAATGACTAAAATACCCCTAACATATTATATCTAATCATACTTGGAAGATTAAATACTAAACTAGCATTTCTACTCTAACTACCGAAAGAACTACGGAAACTTAAGACTAAGTACCGAAGAACTTACTCAGAGCTTCGCTGCAGAATTCCCCGGACTCCTTCCCTTCCTCGCTACTCCTCAATTTCGGCCTTGAGCTCTTGATGTTGGTGTGAATTTTCAAATGAAGGGAGGTCCTATTTATAGTGAAAATCCAGTGCACTATTCACACTTTACCAGACCGGATATCAACCGTCGGATTGCACTTGGATGAGGTGGAAATATCTTGGCCATCCAACCCTTTCTCTTTCCTCCATATGACATCATCCCCATGATGTCATCCATGTACTTTGGTGATGTCACTTACTTCCTCAAGAAGTTTTATACCGATAAAGTCTCCGATCGGTGTCCGAATCGCGTAATCTTGCAAAATCTCAAAGATTCAGAATCACAACTTTGAAGCCATTTTCTCACTCATTAGAAATGTCCGGTCTAAATAAATTTTTGATCCCTTCCAGGTATTCTCCGGTCATGCTGAAGTTTTACGGAAAAACGTGCCAGTTACGGAACGAATTTCCGGAATTATCAATCTCTGGACAAAAATTCACTGATTCCAAATATGTCCAAAAAGTTCTCAACTCATCCCCAGATGTTGAGTTACAATTTATTTTCTTCAAATTCTAAATCTGTGACTATCTGCCTTTTTCACAGATTACCCTATTTCGTCTTATTATCAAAATGCTTCACCGATCTCGGAATTAACTTCTGGAATAGTCTATTTCAAGATAAAAATCCACTCTTTCATATTCTTTACTGACTTTAGAAACTTTTTTCATGGTTTTCCAGTCAGGATCCAATTCCTATTGGTGTTTATTTACCTTTTCTATTTTTTACTCTAAATTACTTATATTATATAATATTACAACTTGCATATTAATATCATGATATTTTCATCCATTCTTATCCTCATTTATTTGCAAAATTTCAGCTGGTCTTTTTTGGATTTTTGAATGTTAATTTATTTTTTAATTTAATTGATTAATTAATTATTTATTTATTTTCAATTTTCTTAAAAATTTTACAAAATTCCCTTATTGGTCAACTCTTGCATTTAGGCTTAAAATTACTTAATCTCATAGATTTTCCAATTAATTAGCAAATATATTTATGCTAATTTTTAGCCATTAACCATTAATTTTAGGGTTTTACATATTTATCTTCGAATCTTCCTTTGTTCATGCTTAGATAATTAACCAATGATTATCTATTTAATCCCTCACTAATTGTTGATAATTTTCTTAGTAAAAATTACTCATTACCTCACAACTTTGATACTGACATTAGTGTTTTATGCCTCATGCATTATATTTAAATTCACGGGGGCATTTTGGTCATTATAATACTTTTTAACTTTTCCCCCTTTATTTTTCCAAGGTAGTAATTTAATAAATTACCTAAATTAGGGACAACATTCTTCTCTATTTCAAATCAATATTTACTTGTCTCTTTATAATTTTCACAGGGTATTTTATAACCCGTAAATGCGTTCAGGGACCTGTTTGCAAACTTCCAAACGTTTTAGGGACCTAATTGCAAATTATTCTTTTTCAAGAGAAACTACCCTAAAAATAATATAAAGTCTCCACAAAGTCTTTGAGATCATATATTCACCTATTTCCAATAGGTATTATTCACTCAATATGATACTTATCATAAGTGAGATTTTCAGGGTATTACAAAAACAAGTCATTATCTAAACCAAAAAACAGGAAACATCAATCAGTTCCAGTTTAAATGGTGGCTGAATTGGCTTGCTTGTCTAGTGAAAGAATAATTGACTTTGAAAAAATACTCAACAACAAGGACGGTGCTGGCAAGGGCGGATCTTTTCAATGACAAGGGGGGCCATGGCCCCCCCAAAAAAAAGTTCAGATTTTTTTTTAATAAAAAAATTAATATAATGCAATTAATGTGATAACATTTTTCCCTCTTTTTTTTCATTCCCTCCCGCTCAAGTTACCCACACGGTGCACGCAACAGTGAAACACGCTTCCTCTTCCTCGTTTTGTCCACTCCACTCTGCTATGCTTTGTCTCTCTTTCTCTAGCGGTTTATTCTTCTTTTTCTCTCAGTCTCTCGTCTCTCCATCTGTTCTTCTTCTTCTTCTTCTGTAAAGAATCATTATAAGACCTTAAGAATCCAGCCTAGTGCCTCTCAACCTCTGAATCTGTGGTTAAGAAAGCTTTTAGACAGTTTGCTTTGCAGGTTTCATCCTTAATCTTTCTGCTGTAATTGTTGCCCCAAAGTTTAGGCCTTTTGTTATATATATAAAATCGTAGGTGTCTAGGTGAGGTTGCCTCAAAGAATCACTCGCTGTCTCGCTCCATCCTTGTGTCCTGTTCTGATTTTGGTTTCATAAAAGATTCACCCTCTAATGTGGTAGGGTCAATATTAATTATTAAAGCATATATTTTATAAAAATTCTATGTGTGTGTAATTTGTGTTGGTTTTGATTAGTTTTGATGATGTCTTATATAGATGTCATTCTTAAGAGCAAAAAGGTTGTATACTACATTTATCTTCTACTTTGACTAATTCTTATATATAATGTAGATGCAAAGTTTAAAAATGAAGAATGATCAAGAAAGAAGAATATGCACTATATGTGATACTAGAAGTCTTTATGATCAAACAGAAGTTGGAATGAAGTTTTATCATATTTGAGCAATAGTGGAGTATATCTGAATAGTGCTTGTTGAGAATGATGAGTTCAAGCTCAAGAAGAAGAGAAGAAGAAAAAGAAAGAGTTGAGTTATGGAGAATGTTCAAGAGATGAAGAAAAGAAGGAATAACTTGTTGAATGGAATGAGAACATCTTTATTCAAGTTCCTAGATTGATGCTAGAAGTCTCCAAGATCATATGGAAGTTGGAATGGATCAATTCAGAGTTAAAATCAGCAAAAGATCAGTTCCAGGATTATCTAACTCGAGTCATGGAGTTGCAACTCGAGTTAACCACTTCGCTACAGTGTTTTGGTGGGCTGGGATGATTTGACTCGAGTCAAGCATCATTAACTCGAGTCAAGAAATGTTCTTTTCGTCTCTGGACAGGTTTGACTCGAGTCATACACACATAACTCGAGTCAAGGTGTATATCAGCAATTCTGCTCACCTCAGTTTCGCGTATTCAGCTGGCGACCTCTGGTAATTCAACAATATCTCACAAACCAGAAGTCCGATTGAAGTGAAATCAATTTTGTATGAAACTAGACTCCCAATGCGTCATTTGAATATAAAATCCAATTCCAAATGAGTTCAGATGAAGGATCTATGAATTATTGAAGTTGACAGTATAATTGCTGCCACACAGCAGAACAAGCTTCAATGTTTTGAGTGTATCTCACAAACTACAAATCCAATTGAGCTGAAATCGGTGGCATATGAAAATAGACTCAAAGGGACTTCAATCAAGATTTGAATCAGTCAAAACAGAGTTCAGACCAGATGCTAAAGATATACTGCAGGATCATTACGCAATATTCTCTGATATTGATTCAAAAACGAAGCAAAATAGGAAATTCGCTGAAAAGAGGAGAATCATCCTCAAAACGGTCAGACATGATTTGATTGAAGCTATTTTAGGAAACACCACATCATGGGAAGATATTCAGGATGCCCCAAACGGAAATGTCTCCAACGGGAATATCTCCATTTAATAAGAAATATGCAGAAATGGAAATGTGTGCAAAAAGGCTCCAATCAGCTAAAAATCCATTAAGTTCAAATCCTGAGTACACCTACAACGGTCAGCAACTTCAACCATCATAAATAGATTATGCTTCAACTGCTCAAACTACTGAACGCAATACACAGAACGCAAAAACAGAAAACTCATGCGAGAGTTCAGTCCTTCACTGTTTCATTAGATATTCTGTAATACTCTGCTCTTCACTGTTCATATCCATCTGCTCTTTCAAGAGAGTTTGTATTCTGTTATCATTTCTCTGTGAGAATCTCAAAGTATTGGGACTTTGGGATTGGGTTATTCGATTACAACTTGTAAGGGGGAGTAAGTTCTAGTGAGAGGATTGCTCCAAGAGTTACAGAGTGTGTAATTGAGATTGTAAAGTCCCGGAGTGTTTCTGGGTGAGTGAAATCCCAGAGTGTTTCTGGGTAAGATAGTGAAATCCCGGAGTGTTTCTGGGGACTGGACGTAGGTCAAGATTTGGACCGAACCAGTATAAATTCTCTGTGTCAATCTCCTCTTCTCTATCTCTACTTTGCCTTGATTTATATCTGTTGTGTGGGTGACTGAGCAATTAGCGAAAGAATTTTGTAATCACCTATTCACCCCCCCTCTAGGTGATATTCCACCCTTCATTTGGTATCAGAGCCAGGCTCTTGTTTAAAGGACTTCACAGTCTCAAGAGTTATCAATGGCTAATTTTGGGTGTTGTTCGTCTTTGGAAGGTTTTGATTATACTGTTCCACCGTTTTTCAAAGATATTGATTTTTGGTTTTGGAAAGCTAGAATGACATCGTTTATAAAATGTTTTCATTTTGATATGTGGAATATTTTTATAAATGTCTATGATTTCAAACCAAGAAATGATTGGACAGAAAAAGAAAAGAAAATGTTTTCGTTGAACATTAGAGCAATGAACATATTATACAGTGCTTTAACCGAAAAAGATTTTGAGAAAATCAAATGTTGCTCTAATGCTAAAGATATTTGGGATACTCTTGATTCTATATATTCTTCTAACAAATATGTTGAAGTTGAAAATATTGACAGTTCAGTGCGTATCCACAATTGATGAACAACTGGAAGTGGAGAATGAAGAAGGAGAAATCTTAGATCTCTTCCTCAATCTAGTCAATACAGAAGAACAAGAGAGAGATGATTCCCAGGAAGAGTTTATGCAAGATTGTGATCAATCATTATCTGGAGCTCAAGATGTACATGTGGTAAACAATTCCATTTCTTCTTGTGTAGTTAAGAAAAATGATTCTGAACATTTGCATAAAATTGTTCTTCAACCATTTACTGAATCTATTTTGAAAAACAAACATGTTTTTGAAAATCATGCTGGAAAATCATGTGGGAAGAAAGAATATACAAATATGGATCATTTGACATTGCATCTACTTGACCAATACAATTCTTGCAAAACTGTTTATAATAAGCATCATTCTATTGTTTGCAATTATTGTGGTAAATCTGGACATATTTCTCATACATGCTATATTAGGAGAAATTATAATGTGAGAAATAAATTTGTTTGGGTTCCTCAAGGACAAGTAAAGTCCACTACTAACAGTCAAGGACCCAAGTATAAGTGGGTACCAAAATGTCCATCTAGTACTCCATGTATGCAGGATGATTTGAATATCAATGGACATCAAGGTACAGAGAAGAGTAAGAAAAGTCAAAGAGTTTCTCATGAACCTAAAAGGAGATTCATGTTTGTTAGGAGAACTCATGGAGAAGCCATTGCTAGAACTACAAAGTTAAATTATAAGAAGCAATGGATACAAGCAATAAGGGTATCTTCCACCTCAAGAACAAACTACCATAGAGTACCATTTAAATATCTTGAGGAGAACAAGAAGAGGAAAATCTCTCATGTGCCAAGCAAAAGACTCTTGAAGTCTATACCTCTTGAGAGAGCCTTGCAGAAACCCATGGAAAGACATATGAAAAACCAATGGGTAAGCAAAGGCAATACTCCAAGTACCTAAGGTAAAGGTATACAATGGTAAAACCTCCTATGCTATCATTTGAAATATTCATTGAGGTTTTATATTATGTAACCTTAGGAATGAACATTGCAAACTAATTTTAAAATTGAGCCTTCACATCCTGATTTATTTTTCAAAAGGATTGCAGTGTTAAATAACTTAGTTCTTTATGCATACATGATAATTTGAAAAGAAAACATCTCTTTTATGCATAAAGTCATGTTTAATTCATTGAGCTCAATTATTCTGAATTGAGTGTATTCTTTAGAGCATGTGAATATTATTTCTACAAGCTAACAATGATTGGATGCAAGTAAGGTCGGATACCATGAAAGAAAAAGACTTATAAGGTTTTGTAGGATCAAGGAAAGCGTCTCAAAGATGCAATGATCCAAGACTTGAGAAAGCTAAACAAGTTATGCTGGATGTTGATGGTGAACATTGGAAAAGGAGTTATCTACATCAATCCATCTCAACCAAGCAAGCTTCCACAAGGACAAGAGGAATCACGGTGATATCTAATCCTTACCCCATATTGCGATTATATGAAATTTATTTTTGGGTAATGAATACTTCTCTGTCTTTGCATTCCATTAGCAATCAATCATTTATGATTTTCAAAATGTTTCTAGATTGCTAAATGGACCATAAGTGAATTTGTGCATAACCTTCTTAGTTTATGTCTTTGAAATGCACAATTCTAAATTCTGTTTGAATTTCAATTCACTTTGTTTTATAAAGATACATGCAAATATTTTGAAAAATATTCATACTTTGAAAGCATTTCAGATAGATTTGAAAAATACCTTGATTACATTCAAATGATGTTTTCAAAATGGGAAGTTAATGTTGTATACTGAATATTGGATATGCTTCAAATCTGTTTTGTAGAATTTTCCCTATCAGTCATATACTGATCTTTGATGTTCAATGTGTTGCTTGAGTGAGTGTGTTATGCCTACTGCATAAATTCTCATTGGCCAAGTTATTCCAAGTTTTATAAATGTTCATTAGTGCATTAAATGATAATGTATTAACCATTAATGGAATAACTCACTAGGATGATGTTATGGAACTCTAGTCATTTGGACTAATGAGTATGTGTTTTACCTTTCATGATTCCTAGTAGTCATCTTGTTACTCAATCACATAAACTTTGTTGGTTATCCATTTTTGAGTAACTATAGTTCTTGCCTTGATATATTTCAAGAATCTATTCAAGAGGCAAGATTATTTCTTGGTCAATAGCAAGTCATTGTGCTTGTAAATTTCTGTTGTGCTAAGCATGGTTCTTTAATGTTCTTCTTCATGACTTTTGCTTCTGAGAAAATTCTTCTACTTGTTGATCTCAATGTTTAACATGTTCTTCAAAATTGAAGCATTCGATACATTCAAACATATTGACTTCCACCTTGTTTAGAGAGAGCATTGATCTTAAATATGTTTTCAAAAATGTAGTTAATGATTCAACTAAAAATATTGTTATCTTGGTTAAAGTTGAATCAAAAAGTGTTTTCAAAGTTGATGTCAAGTCATGGATAGTGTAACTCGAGTCATATGTGTCGACAGAAACTTCTGGTTTAAATTTTACTGATATGACTCGAGTCAACATGATATGACTCCAGTCATCTTATCAGCTTTTCGTCTCTGTCTGATTTTACTTGAACCATGACTCCAGTCAAAGATGCATGACTCGAGTCACGTTTTCAGAAGTTCGTATCTGTTTGCAAAAAACACAATTATGACTCCAGTAATCCAAAATGACTCGAGTCGTCTCAGTTGGATTTAAAAACATGACTCCAGTCAAGTAACATGACTCGAGTCAAAGCTTGCGAACTTCTTCTCTGTTTAAAAAATTCACATTTTTGACTCCAGTCAAGAGATATGACTCCAGTCAACATTTTGAAAATTCTTCTCTGCATGAATAAATCGAATTATGACTCCAATCATCCTAATATGACTCCAGTCATCATAGTTGAATTTAAGAATATGACTCCAGTCAAGTGATGATGACTCCAGTCATAGAGATATGACTCCAGTTAAGTTTCCACATAAACTTTTTACTGATTCAAATACATATAGCTTAACTCGAGTGTAGCTTTTGAATGTTATTTTTCAAAATGCATTATTATCAATGACATCCTTCCTACTTAAAGTGTTCTTCCAAATTATCATTGAGAAATAATATTCTTGGCATCATTTAATTATTACCCTTTTGATTCATTGGATTGAATTTACTTGATTGGGTAAAATTATGTGAAAAGGAGCAATTCATGTATTAAATATTTGATCATTCTTTTTGCTTTTGAAACTCTACTGCAATTCTGTAATATTTTGAATACTATAAGTTATGCAGTATGGTTTATGCTTCATAGTTTGGTTTATGCAATATGCCTATTGCTTTCATCTAATTCTGCTGCTAACTCTGATTATGTTTCAATTATCAATGTCAGATTTTGTTTCTGATGTTAATTCTGATTCTGACTTCTACTTGATTTCTGTTATCTAATCATCATGACTGATTCTAATTGTTGTATTGAAATGAAATTACCAAATGAACTGTCATGAAGTGTTAATTGTTTACAAGTGTTATATGCTCTTTGCTCAAGGTTCATATGATTTAATTGTATACAAGCATAAGAGTTTTTTTGTCTAAACTTATGTGGACCTAAGAATCATTGGGTACCAAAGAACATATATTTGCAGGAGTTGACCAATATGTTGTATTGTCGGACAAAGAACATAGGCAAACAAAATAAAGCATATCAGTACCTATGTCTGCAAATTATGTGGCATCCCATAACTAACAAGAGGTTAGACCAGGATGATAAGGAGCATACCAGATTGATGAGAAGCTATGAGCAGAAACTAATTTTGAGATCCTATGCCAAGTTTATTTGGAATTTCTGCTTCTTAGATGCATTCAAAGCATTTGATAATGGCTAGCCAGTGATGGATCTATTGATTACAGAGAATTATAACTCAAGTGATTGCGATATTGCTTGAGTGAGGTATTGTATCTTGAAATAATATATCATAATCATGCTTGGCTAACTTGATTTCATTCATTCTATTTTATTTCATGAACTTTAGCCCAAGCAGACTCTTCCTAAAATGATCCTTATGCCTTAAACATTTTTATCATCATGAAAAGCATAAGGAATTTCTGCATACCAATTTTTAAATCCATCCAAGTGAACTTGAAAGTTCTTAATTCTGAGATACCTTGTTGTGTTCTTTGGAGTAGGGATAACTTCAAACCTCATAACATTTGGTGTCACAATATTATTTGGTATCTTTAAAAGGAAGCTTCATACTTTCAAGTTATGCATTCATTAAGGGGGAGCTTCACATTCTCATATGTTTTCTATCTTAAAAACTCATCTCCTTTATTTAAAGAAAACCCTTTTTGAGCTCATCTACATTTACTATGCTATATTAGTTTTGATGATGAATTAGTTATCTTAATTTGAAAATATCAAGGGATATTTTGATATCAGGTTGCACTAACAAATCTCTTTTGCAAAGAAAGTGTTCAATTTGTAGCAGGAGATTTTGTCATGTGCCAGGACATTCCTCAACATACTACAAGGAGAAACCATTACATTGAGGGAAGATGTCTTGATGCTCAATCACATCGAAGCTGTGATATGCTCTACAAAGTAAAAGACGACCTCTTGAAGTCAACTGGGTCATACTTTATAGAAGAGCTCTGTGAAGAAAAATGCAAAGAATGGAAGCTGAGTATTGACCATGTTCATTCATATGAGATATGCTTCAAGAAGGCAGTACTTTTGTCCTACTCACATCGTACAAGATATTCATAATCCTTCCATTGAAGCACACTTCAGATGATCTGAAATGACAAGAAGAAAACAAGCAAATGGACTTCATCGATCATTCATCAACATACAAAACCTACATGAGCATTTCCGAACTTTATCTTTTTATATTCAGTAAATTTTTCACATGTTTGGTATTTATATGCTTTAATTGTGAAATATGTTTTTTGGGCAAAAAAAAAAAAATTGTGAAAGATGTTTTGAAAACTCTCCAAACTCTTTCAAACTTGTTTTCATAAAAACATTCCTAATTTCATCATATTAAGAATGAAAACAATTTCAAATCAGGGAGAGAAAATCAATTCTTTGACTCATTCCAATTTTCCTTCATATTTGTCTCTCTACAAGCATCTCTTCTTTACTTCAACTTTTTGCTAATGACAAATAAGGAGGAGAGAATGGCATAAAAAATATGTTGGGTTTATTATCTTTTCATATTCATATATATTTTTCTCAAAGTATTTGCCATCATCAAAAAGGGGGAGAATGTTGGTTTTGATTAGTTTTGATGATGTCTTATATAGATGTCATTCTTAAGAGCAAAAATGTTGTATACTACATTTATCTTCTACTTTGACTAATTCTTATATATAATGTAGATGCAAAGTTTAAAAATGAAGAATGATCAAGAAAGAAGAATCTGCACTATATGTGATACTAGAAGTCTTTATGATCAAACAGAAGTTGGAATGAAGTTTTATCATATTTGAGCAATAGTGGAGTATACCTGAATAGTGCTTGTTGAGAATGATAAGTTCAAGCTCAAGAAGAAGAGAAGAAGAAAAAGAAAGAGTTGAGTTATGGAGAATGTTCAAGAGATGAAGAAAAGAAGGAAGAACTTGTTGAATGGAATGAGAACATCACTACTACAAAAAAGCCAATTAACGTCCTAAATTAGAGGCAATTAACGTCCTTTTTTAAAAGGACGTCTCGACGAGGGAAGTAAAAAACAAATCATATAAGGCGTCTTCAGGATGCCTTAGTTAAGGCGTCCTGATTTTATTTCAGGACGCCTTAGTTAAGGCTTCCTGATTTTACGCCTTATAAGGCGTCCTGATTTTATTTCAGGACGTCTTATATGATTTTTTTTATATATATACCTGCTTCATATTTTTTACTGAGCATTTGGAGATTATCATATGAGAATAATTATTGTATATTCAGATGAGAGCACGATTACATTTATAGACAAAATAGTGATCTAGATTTGAAATTTGAAAAACTAACATCCTAACAATAATCTCCTATAATCTTTCTCTAGGTTTAGTTAATCCCTATAATTATGGGACTAATAAAATATTCTAATAATAACCGATAATATTCTAACAATAACCTCCTATAATCTCTAGGTTTTGTTAATCCCTATAATTATGGGACTTATAAAATATTCTAATAATCACCAGACTAATAAAATATTTGTTAATATTTAGAGAGCGATGGACAATAAAATATTATGGAAGTGAGGAATCAGAAAAAAAAAAATTAAGGGAAAGGGAAGAATAGATCGGACCTGAAATTGAAAATGGCACCAATAATGAAGCCTGAGATCATCATCCTTTCAAACTCCGGTGCCGTCATCTCCTCGCCGCTGTCTCCTCGGCCAGCAAGATCGAAGAGTGTTGAAGGAGTAGGAATAGATAGAAAGAGAAGATGTGGGGTGCAGAGGAGAGAAGGGGAAGGCGTATGTGCATATCAAATGAGAAGAGAAAGGGATAAATGAAATTAAATGAGGGATGGTGTGTAGAGGAAAGAAGGGATAAATGAAATTAAATAAGGGATGAGAAGAAGTCAAGGGCAAGGGAGAGCGATGGTGATGATGCGTGAGAGAGAGAGAGTGACGATTAACTAATGAGAAAGGTGAGAGGATATTAATAAAGGAGCAGGGAAACATAAAATACTTATTTTGGCGACCTGAAATACTTTTAGGTCGCCAAAAATACTACTTTTGGCGACCTGATATACTTTTAGGTCGCCAAAAAAAAATTCTGGCGCCAAAAAAATTCCCAAATTTTCGAAATTGCGCCAAAAATACTGATTTTGGCGACCTGAAATACTTTGAGGTCGCCAAAAAATACTGCTTTTGGCGACCTGATATACTTTTAGGTCGCAAAAAAAAAAAATTTCTAGCGCCAAAATATTTTCCAAATTTTCAAAATTGCGCCAAAACTGTTGATTTTGGCGTCCTGATATACTTTAGGGTCGCCAAAAATTTTCCACGTGCCAAAAAATATACTAGATTGCGCCAAAAATGACATTTTAGACGTCCTAAAATAAATTTAGGTAGTCAAAAAAAACTTTAGGAGTCCTAAATTAATATTTGGGTTGTCTAAAGTCTCCAAAAAAATCCTAAATGGCGCCAAATATTACATTTTAGGCGTCCTAAATTAATATTTAGGTTGTCTAAAAATATTTTAGGCGTCCTAAATTAATATTTAGGTTGTCTAAAGTCTCAAAATCAAGTAAATAATTACGACAATGCCACCGCCTTCACTTTTTACTTCCTTTTTTAAAATAAGGACGTCTTTTAGGGTAGTAGTATCCATATTTTGTAGTAGTGCCTCTTTATTCAAGTTCCTAGATTGATGCTAGAAGTCTCCAATATCATATGGAAGTTGGAATGGATCAATTCAGAGTTAAAATTAGCAAAAGATCAGTTCCAGGATGATATAACTCGAGTCATGGAGTTGCAACTCGAGTTAACTACTTCCTTCTGAGTGTTTTGGTGGTTCTGGGATGATTTGACTCGAGTCAAGCATCATTAACTCGAGTCAAGAAATGTTCTTTTCGTCTCTGGACAGGTTTGACTCGAGTCATACACACATAACTCGAGTCAAGGTGTATATCAAGAATTCGCTCACCTCGGTTTCGCGTATTCAATTGGCGACCTCTGGTAATTCAACAATATCTCACAAACCAGAAGTCTGATTGAGGTGAAATCAATTTTGTATGAAACTAGACTCCCAATGCGTCATTTGAATATAAAATACAATTCCAAATGAGTTCATATGAAGGATCTATGAATTATTGAAGTTGACAGTATAATTGCTGCCACACAGCAGAACAAGCTTCAATGTTTTGAGTGTATCTCACAAACTACAAATCCAATTGAGCTGAAATCGGTGGCATATGAAAATAGACTCAAAGAGATTTCAATCAATATTTCAATCAATCAAAACGGAGTTCAGACCAGATGCTAAAGATATACTGCAGGATCATTACACAATATTCTGATATTGATTCAAAAACGAAGCAAAATAGGAAATTCGCTGAAAAGAGGAGAATCATCCTCAAAACGGTCAGACATGATTTGATTGAAGTTATTTTAGGAAACACCACATCATGGGAAGATATTCAGGATGCCCCAAACGGAAATGTCTCCAACGGGAATATCTCCATTTAATAAGAAATATGCAGAAATGGAAATGTGTGCAAAAAGGCTCCAATCAGCTAAAAATCCATTAAGTTCAAATCCTGAGTACACCTACAACGGTCAGCAACTTCAACCAGCATAAATAGATTATGCTTCAACTGCTCAAACTACTGAACGCAATACACAGAACGCAAAAACAAAAAACTCATGCGAGAGTTCAGTCCTTCACTGTTTCATTAGATATTATGTAATACTCTGCTCTTCAGTGTTCATATCCATCTGCTCTTTCAAGAGAGTTTGTATTCTGTTATCATTTCTCTGTGAGAATCTCAAAGTATTGGGACTTTGGGATTGGGTTATTCGATTACAACTTGTAAGGGGAGTAAGTTCTAGTGAGAGGATTGCTCCAAGAGTTACGAGTGTGTAATTGAGATTGTAAAGTCCCGAGTGTTTTTGGGTGAGTGAAATCCCGAGTGTTTCGGGTAAGATAGTGAAATCCCGGAGTGTTTCGGGACTGGACGTAGGTCAAGATTTGGACCGAACCAGTATAAATTCTCTGTGTCAATCTCCTCTTCTCTATCTCTACTTTGCCTTGATTTATATCTGTTGTGTGGGTGACTGAGCAATTAGCGAAAGAATTTTGTAATCACCTGTTCACCCCCCCCTCTAGGTGATATTCAACCCTTCAATTTGACCTGATTATAAAACTAGAATTTTGCTCCAAGTTGGATTGGACTTTGAGAAAATATAGTCAATTATTGGGGAACACAAACTTCAAATTTAATTAACTACATTCACGGAGGGGGACGGAGCTGTTCATTGGCTAGAACAGTGCAATTCTCTCTTGAATTATTTTCAGCTATTATACTTGATGTTTGGACTTTGAGAAAATACAGTCAATGATTGGTTGCTTTTAAATTGTGTATCAGATTTATCCGGAGAAATTTGCAGTTGCAGAGGAAGCAATTGTGGGGTACAATTTCACCAAATCATTGAAGCTTATGATGTGAGTTATCTTATTCCCATCTTTCTATGAATTCTACTTTTGTTAATAATTGAATTGAGTATTAATGATTTCTCTGCATTTCATTGAAATTGAAAGCAAAGTATGAAACAATGACAGTTCAATATTAATGATTTATACTTCAGTGGTTGTTCAGTGATTGCCTTTTTTTTCCAATTGAATATGTATACAACATTGCATTAATGGCATGTATGATTCATTGCTCATTGCAGGACCATAAGATTGAATATATGATCAGTCTGTTGATATACGTGTGTGTGATAATAGTTAATTATATTGTTTAAATTGTTTATAGGTTATTTGGAAAGTGATAAAATCTAAGAATAGCTCAATGATGAAGAATAAAACAATTGATTCATTTTTCAAGAGGAAAGCTAGTGATCACATAGAGGAAAGTAACATAGCTTCTAC
Organism: Acacia pycnantha; assembly: GCA_025563575.1. Lineage (NCBI taxonomy): Eukaryota > Viridiplantae > Streptophyta > Magnoliopsida > Fabales > Fabaceae > Acacia > Acacia pycnantha. Next base: position 1,142,917 of record JAMWYP010000292.1, read on the forward strand.
ATCTTTACCAATTGAAAAGACTTGCCATAATGCTCTAAGGTTTGAATGTGAGGAACAACCTTCTAGAATTCCTAAGGTTACTTCCAATGAATTTGATATTAGTTCGTTAGAGCATGATCCGGGTAAACGCCCTCAAATGTGGTAACATCATGTGAATCAAAGAGATGAAGTTCGAAGGGCTTATTTAAAATGGGGTCCATACCAGTGTAAACTTCAATGTTATCCTCTTACGGGAAAGAATCATCCAAGAAGATTTCAGTATTCTTGGTTTGGTATATTTCCTTCTTGGTTAGAATATTCTCCTACCACAGAAGTGGAGCATCATTATAAAGTGAAAATATTTTTAGTTACAATAGATAAACAGTTGCAAGAGTTAAATATGAGGTTTAAGGACAAAACTTTGGAGCTTTTGACACTTGGCTCTCATTTGATTCCTAAGGATGCTTATAAAGCTTTTAACATTGAAAATATTTGCACTCTTGTTGCAAAATACTATCCTGCTGATTTTACTGAGCAAGAGAATATAATTTGGAAGCCTCAACTTCAACATTTTGTTATTGATGCTTCTAGTCATCCAAATTTGAAGAATCTATCAACTCTGCCTGAATTATGTTGTGCTTCGATGAAAACAAGGAAATCTAAGGTGTATTACTTGATTGATCGATTAATTCGCCTCTTATTAACTCTTCCAGTTTCAACAGCTACCTCAGAACGCTCGTTTTCAGCAATGAAAATAATTATGACAAGGTTGCGCAACAAGATGGAAGATGACTTTATTGCAGATAATATGATAATTCATATTGAAAGAGAAATAGCTTACACTTTCACTATTGATTCAACTATTGATGATTTCAAGTCATTGAAAGAGCGAAGAGCATTACTTTAAGTTAAGGTAATTTTTAATTGTTTCATTTAGTATAGTGTTTTATTAATTTTGTATTATAAATTACTTTGTTAACTTTTAATATTTTGATATATTATATAACAGGCAATCTTCTGGAATTTCATGATATCTTCTCATTTTGTGATTGATATAACATTCATACTAGAGACTGGTATGTTATCTTATACAGAATTGTTAAACTACTTTTAGTATAGATCTGGATATTTTAAACATGTTATATAAAAGAAAATATAGTTAACGAGTATATATTTGGCCCCCCAAATATTTATCCCAAGATCCGCCACTGTGCTGGGATATTAATAAAGGGTCTTTTGTTGACTGATATGTATTTATTGATAACTAAATGTCTGAATTAATCACCTTCCAAATTCATGCGAAGGGTTACAAAACATTTATGCCAGAAGCAAAGCAATTGATTTGCTAAGCATGCAGTTGTGCAAAGCCAAAAAGCATAGCTGACAGTTCTCTTCGCATCCAAGCTTTATGCAAAAGCATAAGATAAACTGTATCAACGGACAAAAGATTTCACTAACCTGGATGGAGGATCAGCATAAGTTAAATGATTGAGATATACATCAGAAATCATTTCTCCACCACCTAAATAAATCAAAAGGTAGCAACTTTAAAAAAGAAAGGTCCCCCTAACCTGGTGTCTACAACAAAAATAATTCATTTCCTCAATATTTAAATTAGTTATTCCTTTGTGACACAGACATGGAAATTATAGCGACTTACCCAAAAATGGTGCATGGTAGACAAGATATCACTTTTACCATACAAGAATCCAATGCCTATCCGCCCACACATCTGAAATATGTGTGATCATCCAATTATCACACTCATCCTAATGTTCTTCTAACTTTTATATATGTCAGAAATCATACCTGGTGTGAGGAAGCAACAAGAAAATCAACATTAAGGCTCTGAACATCAACCACCATGCGTGGAACACTTTGACATGCATCTACTAGCACTTTGGCTCCAACATCATGTGCCCAATGTGCAATTTCTTCAATTGGAAGGGCAGAAGCTACAGAGAAGCAGATAACAAACTAATAAATCCCCGTCCGTGTCAGCCTTCTTTTCAAGAATGAGCAACAGGCAGTATTATTATGCAAATTAAAATTAAAATTGATGCAGAAATAACAACTCACCCAGCATCAAAAGAGAGCCTATTATGTGGAGGACATGTTTACATTTTAGTAATCATCATTTTCTGGAACTTATTTAGCAAGTTTGCATTGCTAGAGTAATGATATCAAACTCTAGGTGCAAAGCTTTCATACGCGAAACCACTCTTTCCTTTAAACTTCCCATTACATTTCATTCCATTCTATATAGTGAACAAGCCTAATAGTACTAAGGTATTCAGCTCAGGAATTGCAAACCAATCAATCTATAATATTTGGTAAAGTAAATTAACCTTACTTACAAACTTTATTAGTTACTGGAATGGGAAAATAATCCTCATGGCTATTATAAAAGACATATTTAAATATAAGCTAGAAATTGATCTTTCAATAAGTAGAGTGAAGTGATTATTGGATGAGTCGTTCAGAGACTAATGGGGAAGAAACAACGACGGCGAGGGATGGTTGTCATAAGAGGACTGGATCATTCTTCTTATGATGCTTCTCTCACTCTTCTTTTTCTTTGGAATGATTGATGGCAATAAGGGTATTTTTTGGGGAAATATCAATGAGGTTCCAAGAAAGGAAAAAAATATAAAAAAGTCTCAATCCTAAGCATTTTTTTGATATTGATTATGGAATTCCAATATCAAAAAAGTCTTGTTGTCAAAATAGTTTTTTATGTTCTTAAAATGACTTTTCCTGTTGTTAAAATTTCCCTATGAAAATATAGTTGTCAAAATAGATTTTCATATTGTCAAAATGATTTTCCCTGTTGCCAAAAATTTTCCATATTTCTAAAAATTCTATATGCCGAAGGAAAAACTCAAAAAAAATTTGAAATGAGGAAAAGCCATTTTCATAACATAAAAAGTCATTTTGACAACGGGACTTTTTTGAAAGTAGAATTCCATAATTAATATCAAAAAAATCCTTAGAGACTTTTTGATAGGGGATTTGGATTTGAGACTTCTTTTATATTTTTTCTCTTCTTTGAAATCTCACTAACATTTTCCCTATTTTTTTCACCTACTCAAACTTTGTGGCCCATTCATAATTCATGTATCTTTTTCTCCATTCACAATATAGCATTGCTGAAGTGAGTCTTGAAAGTTTTAGGCTTATATGGAGAAGACAATTGGTTTGTTTGGGTTAGCGGTGACTTAAAAGCTATATAACTTTTATAAAAGCCTAGTAGGAAAAAAAATCATATTATAAATGTGATTTGTGTTTAGATTGCTTGTTTGTCTTTTGCAAAAGTGGTTTTTTTTTTTTCTAAACTAATGAGTATTTGAATTATTATTTGAAAAGTGAGGGTAGTGACCTAGGGAACAATCATTAGCTTTTAGAAGATTAAGTTACCATCACGCATTTCTGTTGAAGTCCATGCTTTTAGAAGATTAAGTTACCATCATGCAAATTACTATTTTAGTGTTCGTGTTTTGAACAAGGCAATAAATTCTCAATACTTTTATAATGTGAAATTGGTACTTTATATTACAAAAAAACTTCTCGTTCCGATCTAAGATATGTTAGCTAGATAATTAATTTACATATAATTAAAAAAATTAATTAAATAAATCATTTAATAAATATGTAGTATTTGTTTATAAAATGCCTCGTTTAATCATATTCAAAAATAATAATTTGAGTTAGAGTCAACACACCTTTATATCAATTAACTAACACCAAAAAGTCTAGAGACTACTAATTATTACATAAGTGTTCAAGCCAAATTTTGTGCTTTATATCAATTATAATAGTTATAGTAAGTCTCCCCAGTCTAAATTATAGGAACTTGATAACCGAATCACACTATTTAAAAAATGGTTAAAATTAGTTAAAAACAAAAAATATTTCTAGAACAACCTTTTTTTACCAAACTTGCCCTTATTTATGAGGGGTAAGTAAGATAGAGAAATAAAGTGAATATAAATATCAAGAACATTTTAATTAAGAAGTACATTTTATATCACTCTTGTGGGGATCTTGTAAGAAAAACCAAGGCAATTCAAATTTTGGGCTCTTATAAAAAGAAGCAAAGGGAGAACTAGTTATAATTCTAAGAAGTGCATTAAATTTTTTATTTCCTATTTTGTTCCGTGTTAATTTTAGATTCCAACAATTAATTAAATTAGTGTAACATCCCGTTTTTCAAAAACAATATAATCTTTTTTTATCAAAACATCTTTTCAAATCATTAGAGTAGAGCAACGGAGCAAAAAAGTAACTGAGACTTGTATTCAAAATGCCCACGGCAGTATGTCTGGCTGGATATAACAGCGGTACATGAGTGTTTTAAAAGAAATATACAACAGTGGAAAGTCTTCGGCTGCAAAAAGAAATCTTTCGCCGGGTCTCTAAGCGTGCTGCTTACTCTTCTCCTCAGTCCTCGGTCCTCCCGACCCTGTAGCTATGTGAAGAACTGAGGTCCATTGCAATCGGACCCCAGGTAACGGTTAACCTCATATCTACATATACAACATATGGACTACAGACACTCACAACATTAACAGTATAAGAGCACATAATACATGCATCTCCCAAACAGCGTATTCTAGCAGCACATAGGCCCCCTGTAGCGTAACCTTAGCAGCACCTAGGCCTCTTGAACCCTGGCAGCACATAGGCCTCTAACAACCGTATCCTGGCGGCACCTAGGCCACTAACAAGCGTATCCCAATACCCAGCAACCATAACAACAGTACATAAACACACAATACACATAGCACATACACGTATACCATAAATATCAGAGTTAGAGTTACTAGTACGCGAACGTACCTTCGTTGACGTTTATACGGTATTTCTAGCGGAATACGGTACGACAGTTGATCAGAACGTAATCATGGATATCCTATCAAGATAACAACGTATTTGTTAAGGATCTATCATTACGACGGACATTTTAGTCATAAATGACCATTTTACCCCTGACCCCCTAATTGGCGGAATTTCGCCAGCACTTCGTTACTTTGACCCTAATCTTCCAGAATTTCAACATAACTCCTACTCCAACATGATTTTCGAAATATATATCATATTTAAACTTAAAACATGATATCTAAACTAACTTGGAAGATTAAAGATCAAAACAACATTTCTACTATAACTACCGAATCGAAAACTAGAACTTAAGACTCGGTACCGAAAAAATTACCCAGAGCTTCGCTGCTTCTTTCTCCGGACTCCTCCTCCTCTCCAAGCTCTCTCTATATTTCGAACTTGCTCTTGAATTTGGTGAGAAAGAAGTGAAAATGGATGGCCTATTTATAGGAGAAAAATGGGGCCAACTTGGTAATTTTCTCCAAACCTTTCCTTCAACCACAACCACAAATTCTAGGGTTTGTGTTGGCTAATTCTCCTCCATGAAAAATACTTGGCCAAGAATATGGCCTTGTTGGCTTCTTCTACTCCTTTCATTTTGCTTTATGGAACTTCTACCGATAAAGTTCCCTGTTCGGTGTTTTAATCGCGTAATCTTGAAGAAACTCAAAAATCCAGCTACATAGCCCTGAAGGTCTCTTCTTCCTCTTTCAAAATATTTGGGTTATCCAAATTTTTGATCCTATTCAGGACATTTCGTTGCCTGCTGAAGATTTTCGGATAAACGTCTTCGATTACAGAATTCACTTTCGGTAACACCAACTTTTGGATAAAAATTCACTGATTCCTAATATATCCAGATGTTTTCTACTTATCTCAAGGATTTTGAGTTAGGATTTATTTTCCATTGGTTTTCATTTCCTCAACTGCTCCTTTATCTTTTTCGTCTTATTCACTAATCGTTCCGTCGGTTTCGGAAATGACTTCGGAGACAGCCCACTCCGAGATAAAAATTCACTTATTTATAAAATGTCCTGACCCTAGAAACTTAGCTCATGGTTTTCTAGATAGGATTTAATTTCTATCGGTGGTCATTTATCCTATTTGTTTTTTCACAATATCTCAATTTATATTATTATTATAATCAAAATATCAAGATATTTATTTTTCCAAATCTTATCCCCTTAGCTTCTAAATTTTCGGCCAGCTATTTAATTATTTTAATTATTTATTTTTTAATTAATTAATATTATATTTTTTAATTATTTAATAATTATTTTTTATAATTTTTTATAAAATTTTCCTATTGGTCCATACTTGGATTTAGTCTTAAAATTACTTAATCTCATATATTTTTCTTATTATTTTTCAATTAATTAGCAAATATATTTTATACTAATTTTAGCCATAAACCACTAATTAAAGGGTTTTACATAATTATCCTTGAATATTCCCTTATTTATGCTTAAATAATTAGGCAATAATTATTTAATTAGTCACTTACTGATTGTGGATAATTTTCCTAATTAGGATTAAACATCTTCTCACAACTATTTTACTTACATTGGTATTTTATGCCTCACATAAAATATTAAAAATCATGGGGTCAATTATGGCCCCACAATACTTTTTGATTTTTCCTCATTATTTTTCAAGGAAATAATCCCAAAATTCTCTAAATTAGAGACAACATACTTTCTAATTTTTAATAATTATTTTATTGCCTCTAAGGATTTATCACAGTATTTTATAACTCTTAGTTCTTTTAGGGCATTTTAGCACTTTAATTCCTCTAATTTCAACAGAAATTGCCCTAGAGAATTATGATAAATTCCTTCCCATATTTGAGACCTCATATTCACCTATTTTCAATAGGTATATTTTATTAATTTATGATATTTACCCTAAGTCAGATTTTAGGGTATTACATTTCTCCCCCCGTTAAATAAAATTTTGTCCTCGAAATTTGCACTCTATCATCTAAACTCCATCTTATCTAAACTTCAGACTATACGCGTCGAATCGTTTCTTTATCTGCCAGCCGCTCCTCTTAGTGATCGAGAATTCGCCTTGGTTTGACTGCAACGATCTTGTCATTTTGTACTTTGATATATAGTGTTTCCCGTGGTTCCTATACACCGCGGTCAACACCACAAATACCAAAATGTCTCCATGGAATACACCATGGCAACACAAGATACTTCAAACATTTCCGCGACAATAGGCAAACAATAGCTCCGTGCTGCTTTCCATCTTATCATTAACGGTCTGTGGAGCTTCTTCTTCATTTCCACCGCTTCACAAGGCGATACACTCTCCTTCCGATGACTCCTCCACCTTCGGCATTCCTCTCTATTCTTCAAAGAGCCCCTCTCTATGTAAGTATTTCTTACATACTACTTGTCTATAATTATGTACTTGATATGCTTTTGTTTTTAATACTTTGTGCATATTTAATCAGATCCTGCTTATGATTAAAAGATGAAATTAATGTATACGTGCTGCTATCTACTTGTCTAAAACAGAAAAGTTGCTGACTGGATGACAAGGTAATGAATCAATGACAATTTTTCTACTTTATGTTAATTTCTGAGGGATTACTAGGGGAATACTAGCATAAGACCTTATTCTAGGGGTTGAAGTTTTGAAGAACATCCTTTCTGATTCCTGATTGCTTACTCCCTACAACTAATGATAATAATATATTTTTGTGATTTATTTTGACTTTGGTCTCCTGAATTTATATTAATTTTCAATTTAATCTTTTAATTTTATAAAGTGTATTTTTAAGTAACTTAATCTTAACATCATCGATTTCATTAACAGAATGATGACTAAATAAATTCAAATGGTCATGCTGCAATTGACTTTGAGGCAACTATACTAAAAGTAAAATAAATATACTGATCTTTTAACATGTCATGACATTTTAGTATTTCTAAAAACCTACAACTTGTCCCATATGTAAAATTATACCTCTTTGAAGTTAGCTCATTTTGTACATTAATAAGTATTTTTTAATATTTACACCCATCACTCTTCAAAGGAACCACCTTCTACGGATGGTTATTGTCTCTCAACATATATAACATATGGAAATTTTTGACACACAGTCTTCACAAGCCTACATAATCAATCATAATTCTGATAATGTAAAGAGTAAAAGCATGTAAAGAAGAAAAACAATGTAAACTATTTGGCAGAGCATATCATATGCCCGCATCCGAAGGAGATTTCCCTTTCTTGTCATGGAAAATCACACAAGCAATAGCTCTTTGCCTTATCACTTCAGATTCTTTCTTTTAGAAACTGTACACACTGTTGTTGTCGTTCCAACTCTTTGTTTGTCTCCATCAATTTGTTCCAAACATAAAAATGTTTTTCATCAAATTCATAGCCATTTATGTTGAAAAAGTTGAAAAACATTTTTATGTTTGGAACAAATTGATGGAGACGAACAGAGAGTTGCAACAACAGCAACAACACGTATAGTTGCTAAAAGAAGAATCTGAAGTGATAAGGCAAAGAGCTATTGCTTGTTCGATATTCCATGACAGGGAAATATCCTTCGGATGCAGGCATATGGTATGCCTTACCGAACAGTATACGTTGATTTTTTGTTTTACTTGTTTTTCGTCTTTATATGATGAGAATTGTGATTGATTATATTGCAGGCTTATGAAGAGTGTGCGTCAAAAATTTTCATCTCTCATATGTAGAGAGCCAATAACCATCCGGAGAAGACTCTTCTCTTCCTTTGAAGAGTCATGGGTGTAAATATTAAAAAATAGTTATTAACGTATAAAATGAGTTAATTTCAAATAGATATAATTTTACATATAGGACAAGTTGTAGGTTTTTAGAAATACTAAAATGTCATGACATGTAAAAAGATCAGTATATTTATTTTACTTTTAGTATAGTTGCCTCAAAGTTAATTGCAACGTAGCCATTTGAATTTGTTTAGTCATCATTCTATTAATGAAATCGATGATATTAAGATTAAGATACTTAAAAATACATTTTATAACATTAAAAGAAAAAATTGAAAATTAATATAAATTCAGAGCACCAAAATCAAAATAAATCACAAAAATATTATATTAACATGAGTTGTAGGGAGTAGGCAATGAGGAACGATGTTCTTCAAAACTTCATATTGTCATTGATTCATTGCCAATAAGGTCACTTGCTCATATTCCGCAAGTAATCCCTCCAAAATTAGTAAAGTAGACATATTGTCATTGATTCATTGCCTTGTCATCCAACCAGCAACTTTTGTGTTGTAGATAACCGAATGTATTCATTACAATATCTGAATATGATGGATAGCATTTTGGCTTCACTAACCATTTGATAACTTGCAAGAAGTTATAGTCTCATTGCAAAGTACTGCATGTACAAAAAGGATAGGAACAAAGATGTGAACCTAACAAACTTCCATCTGATATCAACGGCAATCCAATATATAAAACATGTTGATTCTGACAATGTTTAAGGAAAAAAAATATATCATTGAATGGGACAATCTATGAACATGTTTGTAAATTCTGACCAGTTGCGACATAAATCTGAAGGCCGAAGAGACCTTTACCAAATGTATACGTAAAAAATATAATTCGACACTTAGATTCATTAAACTCTCTAGAATTAGAAGTTTATTTTAACTCAAGCAAATGTCGACATAAAACTGAATAATGATAAAATTGTTGGCAAAAATCTTGAAGGAAATTACATTGAACAAAAAAGAAAGAAATCAAATTGTCAAAAGAAAGCAATGGCAGATAAAAAGATAGATAGTATCATGATGAGGAGCATCATGTGCATGACAGACAGAATATGAAGCCCCTCAACATTTCAGCACACACAAATGCAGAAATAAAAACTCTTGAGGAATTCATTTAATAAAACATAAATGAATAAATCAAATAAGATAAGTGTCCATTTGGTCTCGCTGTGATATTTCTAAGATGGCCTGCTACGATAAGTTTCCATTTGGTCTCGTCGTGATATTTCTGTCACAACAAACACTCCTTTTTCCATAAAATCCCCTACTACGAACCAATGCTAAGTAGAAAAGAAATCTATTTATGATGTTTTGCATCTAGCATAAAAGAGAAAATGGGATACTTAATACCATGAGGGAGATTAATCTCTGCTACCAACGGAGAACACTCCATGTTCTCACCCAAAAATTGGGGGAGGGGAGAAAGAGATTAGTTTATAGGTATTGTTCTTTATGACGACACCATAAGAGAGGGGGGTAAACAAGGCAATTCTAAATTGAGCTTTGGAATAAACATAAATGATCAAATGTATATGTAATACCTGGATAAATAAAATGACCATTTCTGATAGGTGAATATGTGGTCACAATTTCTGTGTTATATATATCGTATTTATGAAGGAAGAATCTCTTGGAAATTAGGAAAAAAATAATAATGTGCCAAAATTACTAAAATGAGTAATACCCAGATAAATAAAATGGTCATTTCTGATAGGTGAATATGTGGTCTCAATTTCTGTGTTATATATATCGTATTTATGAAGGAAGAATCTCTTGGAAATTAGGAAAAATAATAATAATGTGCCAAAATTACTAAAATTCCCTTGTGATGCATATAATGGCCTAAGAAATTTATGAAAAATCCTAGGAGGTAGTAAAATAATTATTAAAATTATGAGAGTATATTGTCTCTAATTTTGGTAATTTAATAAAATATAACCTTGGAAAAATAAAGGGGGAAAATCAAAAAGTATTATAATGACCAAAATGCCCTGTGAATTTTAATATATTACATGAGACATAGAATATTAATGTCAGTGCAAAAGTTGTGAGGTAATAAGTTATTCTAATTAAGAAAATTATCAACAATTAGTGGGTAATTAATTAAATAATTATTGGTTAATTATTTGAGCTTAAACGAAGGAAAATCCAAGGATAATTATGTAAAACCCTATAATTAGTGGGTTATGGGTAAAATTAGCATAAAATATATTTGCTAATTAATAGGGAAATATTAAGAAAAATATATGAGATTAAGTAATTTTAAGCCTAAAAACAAGTATGGACCAATAGGAAAATTTTGTAAAAAAATTATATAAAATAATTTTTAAATAATAATTTTATATAATATTAATTAATTAAATAAAATATAAAAACAGAAAATAAAAAAATATGAAAAAGAAAAGGACCGAAATCCTTAATGGATAAAGAGGATAGGATTTTCAAGTTAAAGAACATGTAACTTTGATTAAATAGGGGTTCAGTTGTAAAAAGCAAATAGGATAAATGACCACCGATAGAAGCTAAATCCTATCTAGAAAACCATAAACAAGGTTTCTAAAAGCAGAGTATATTAGAAACAAGTGAATTTTTATCTCGGAGTAGGCTGTCTCCGAAGTCATTTCAAATGTAGAAAAGGGTTATCTTGGATAGCTAAGAATCTATCTGATGTTCAAAAAGCAAATCAGATAAATGAAAATCTATAGAAATCAAGCCATAACTTGAAATCCAAGAATGAGTTGGTAAACATCTGGGCATATTATGAATCAGTGGATTTTTGTCCCGAAGATGTTGTTACCCGAAACGATTTTCGCAACCGAAGGGGGATATCTGGTAATCTTCAGCGAAATAGGAGAGGCCCTGATTGGGATAAAAAATTTAGTTGACCCAAGTATCTTGAAAGAGGAAGAAGAGATCTTCAGGGCTATGTTCCCGGAATTTTGAGATTTTCCAAGATTACGCGATTAGGACACCGATCAGGGAATTTTATCGGGCCGAAGGCAAAAAGCAACGCTGTGACATCATCAAGGATGATGTCATCTTGTGCCACCTAAGGAGGGGAGGTCGGCCAAGAGCATCCAAGGGTCCAAGATGTGCCATTTTGCAAAAGTGCGATCCTATGGTCCAGAATCCGTCTGACAAAGTGTGAATAGTAACCCATTTTTCCCTATAAATACCCCAAGCCTTCATTTGAAATCTTCACACCATTTCAAGAGATCTAGTTCAAAATTTCCTAGAGAGAAGAGAGGAGAAGGAGTCCGGGGAAATTTGCAGCGAAGCTTTGAGTAAGTGTAATATCCCAAATTTTGGGATAAAGAGTTTAGGATTATGATTGAGATAAATAAGTTGCTAAACCAATAAGAGTCAAAAGTCTTAAGCTTATCATAAGGAAAAGCTTAAGATAATTATTAAAGATTATTTTTTGACCGAGAAAAAAAAAATACAGGTGGAAAATTATGAAAATATTATTTCGAGGATCTAGAAACTTAATTGAGGAATAAAAATCCTTATATGGGATTAAGGATTTATTTCAAGAAATTATTTGATAATCTGGTGCCCAAATAAATAAGGGGTAAAAATGGTAATCTTGCTACCCAAACTTGTGAATGATTTTTTTTTTTTTGATAAAAGAACTTGTGAATGATTTTAGGCAAAGCCAAATCCCTATTTGATGAATCAGAGACTCATATACTTCCTTATCCTTCTTATATCCACGAGCCCAATTCTTTTAATCACAGTTCGGACAGCAGACGTGCACTTCTTCAACATTTCACTTAGCCCATATACCAAATAAAACTCATTTAGCCCATACTCATTCACCTTTATTTAATTTCAAACCCTCTACTCTCCATAATTTTTCTCCAGCACATAAGAGAAGTCGTGGCGAAAGTATGCAAGCACACTTGTTCAAGTGTTTAACGGACAGCTCAGCATTCATGCACAGCCCATGCTCCACTATTCTCTACGTTTTCATCAGCACCCATGCTTTACCATTCCTCTTGAACTCAGCGTCTTATGTGCACATACTCATTCGGACAGAACCACTTCCCTCTCATATTTCTCTTCTTTATTCCCATTCCTTCATCGGTCTTTCCGCGGAACGCTGAGAAAGAGGGCGAGACAGAAAACAGAGGCGGAGAAAGGCTGAGAGTGTGAGACAGAGAGACTGTGAGATCGATGGCGCTGGAGAAGGAAAATAAAGGAAGGGACGGTAAAGGCAAAAAGAAGGTCCAACTGTTGCATGCAAAGTTAGAAACCAACTAAGGTGAGCTTTCCAAGTCCTTCCTATCTTCAATCGGTCTTATTGCTTCTGTTTGGGTTGCGGTTTAAGAGTTAAGGTGATACTGGAATAATGGTTACATGATGGTATAAAGCTGGAAAAATAAATTCAGATTAAAGGGGGACGGCATAAGCTGTTGCATGTATTTGTCTAGTTCTGTTCTGTCATGGCCGAACCTGCTCTGTTTTGTCGGGAATATCTTATGTCTATTTAAGGAAAGGATAAGAGGAGTTATATATGATTAAAAGTGCATGATAGAAGTGTTCTTTGATCAATTGAAGTTTGTTGATGTTGTTGGTCTTGGGAGTTGCTGTCAAAAGGCAAGGAGGTGTCTTTAAGGTTAAGGAAAACAGAATCGTTTGTTAATTAGAATATTAGTATTAGACTTGACAATAAGAAATGGAGGACAGCTTATATGCAAGAACCATGATAGTTTTAAATTCCTTTCGGTCAATAAAAGTTTACTAGTTTTTGCCTCCACATGTCCAGTAGCTATCTTAAGGGTTAAAGCTTATGTTCAATAAATGACGTGACCCTGGACATTTAGTTTGCAGCTGAAACAGTAACCTTTGGGTAAGGCAAAACTAAAGAAAACGAACTCCTTTGACCCTGAAATTTTGTGCACATATAGTTCACATAATAATCTTTAAAATGAGCTTTGGATCACTTTAAACGGAGGTTTATAACCCGAGATATGATTTTTTGGAGTTGAGCTAAAAATCTGTAAAATTTTTCGGTATAGTTCAGGAGCAGCAGAATGACGTTGCATTTCGGATGAAGTAAAAATTTGATTTTTTACATGAAATTTTTACAGTATATAGTAGACATCTCAACCTTTCCAACGAGCCAAAGAACACCCAAATCGGATATGTACAATGAGAGATATGAATTTCTAAAGTTAGAAGCTAAGAACTGGAAATGGTATTTTCCAGAAGTGTATAGTATTTTTTCGGGCTCAATTTTGAATTGGGAAATGATTGATTTTTGCCATGAAACTTTCCATAATTAAATTAGACAGAACAAAGTTTAATTTGATAGCTCACAAGCCTCATTTGGAGCTGTATCCGTTGAGATACAAATTTTTGAAGTTGACGTTAGAAGAATTGAGTAAATAAGATGATAGGTATGATTAAAGAATGTTTTTGGTACTTAAGGATTTTTTTTTTTTTTTTTTAAATTTAAGTGGGTAATTCCTTAGAGGTTGATATATATGTGAATTTCTAAAAAGATAGATAGTATCATGATGAGGAGCATCATGTGCATGACAGACAGAATAAGAAGCCCCTCAACATTTCAGCACAAACAAATGCAGAAATAAAAACTCTTGAGAAATTCATTTAAAACATAAATGAATAAATCAAATAAGATAAGTGTCCATTTGGTCTCGCTGTGATATTTCTAAGATGGCCTACTAAGATAAGTTTCCATTTGGTCTTGTTGTGATATTTCTGTCACACTCCTTTTTCCATAAAATCCCCTACTACGAACCAATGCTAAGTAGAAAAGAAATCTATTTATGATGTTTTGCATCTAGCTTAAAAGAGAAAATGGGATACTCAATACCATGAGGGAGATTAATCTCTGCTACCAACGGAGAACCCTCCATGTTCTCACCCAAAAATTGGGGGAGGGGAGAAAGAGATTAGTTGATAGGTATTGTTCTTTATGATGACACCATAAGGGGGAACAAGGCAATTCTAAATTGAACATTGGAATAAACATAAATGATCAAATGTATACTATAGCAAAAAAAATATCTTCTATGATAGTGCAGCAATTGAACAAGATAAATAATTAAATGAATTTTAATCAGGGTATCATTGCAGGAGCTGATCTTAAAAAAAATAAATAAATAAATAATAACTTATATTTTATTATAACTAGTTTTTATTATTGTTGGAAAGAAAAAACTAATTTTTATAATTCGTAATATGTCACCTCAGTGTATAATAAAATGTTGTTAAACCCCTGAAGTTAAGACCTACAGTTACAAGTTCTGATTTGATTTGTTAAAAGATATATTTGTTGGTTTTGATTAGTTTTGATGATGTCTTATGTAGATGTAGCAAAAAGTTTGAATGATATATTTATCCTCTACATTGACTAACTATTATATTTAATGTACATGTAATGTTGATATGAACAAGATGGGAGTTGGAAGATGAGAAGAACTTGCTCAATGGAATAAGAAATCATCATACAAGTTCTAAAATTGACTCTAGAAGTCTCCAAGATCATATGGAAGTTGGAATGGATCAATTCGGAGTTAAAACAAGCAAAATCAAGGTCCAGGAAGCACAAACTCGAGCCAGGGAATTTTGCCTCGAGTTTGGCTCAAAACTCGAGCCAGCCAAGATTGACTCGAGCCAAAAATGCTTTTCAGCACATCTGTTTCGCGTTTCAACTGGCGACCTCTGGTAAATCAACGATATCTCTCAAACCAGAAGTCGGATTGAGGTGAAACCAATTTTTTTGGAAACTAGACTTCCAAACGGTCATATTCGCATAAGATTAAAGTCCAAAGGAGGTCAGATGAGAGAGATACTAATTGTGGAAGATGAGAGTGAGATCACCGTCACACTACTGACCAAGCCTCAATGTTTTGGGTATATCTCACAAACTAGAAATCCGATGAAGCTGAAATTGGTTCCATTTGAAAGAAGACTCAAAGGGCTTTCCATCAAGACTTGAACCAACCTAAACTGAGTTCATACAAGGAAGTTATGATCTTCGAAAGTGGACACTCCAAATACTGGAAGCAACAGAGTTCGAATCAAGACTACAAGATAGCATGTCGACAAAGCAAATGCCGAGATAGCACGTCAAGTATCCCGGTGAAGCCTCAGAAATCAAATTACTCGACCGAGATCTAGTTTTGCTTAAACCGAGTTCAAGCTTGTCCGAGATTGTTTTCTAAAGTATTTTTAGTTAACTTGATTCTGCAAGGCCGAGATATATCAAGATATGTCAGAGTAACTCGGACCTGTGCATGTTTCGTTCTACGACGTCTCCAGGAATCAGAAATGATTGCTATCAATTGATTCTGAAGTGGAAAACGAACAAGACACTGAAATCGTGGGTGATCTCTTTCAAACGATAGTCAACCACGAATCATGGTTCATTAAAGCTATTTTCAGAAAACACTACATCATGGGCAAGTATCACGGACGACCAAGACGCTCCAAGGGTAATGTCATCAAATGAGAATCACAAAAAGAATCCGATCAGATTATGGGGATTAATGGAATTCAATATGCAGCAAATGGAATGATCTCTATTTGAATTCAAAACACAGAAGCAAGATTGATTTTGTGTACTTCAGTGTTTCTTATTATCTGCTCTTACAGAGAGTTATTTTTCAATTATTATTTCCTTGTGAGAATCTCAAAGTTGTGGGACTTTGGGATTGGGTTATTTGATTACAACTTGTAAGGGGGAGTGTAATTCAAGAGTGAGAATTGCTCCGAGTGTTACAGAGTGTGTAATCATTTGATCATAAGTTAGTGGAATCCCAGAGAGTGTGTCTGGGGACTGGACGTAGGTCAAGGATTAGGACCGAACCAGTATAAATTGCCTTGTGTCCATCTCCTTCTTCCTCCTTTGCTATTTTTGTTTAACTTGCAAGAAAATTTAATATCCCCAATTCACCCCCCTCTTGGTAATATTCTGGCTTTCATTTGGTATCAGAGCCAGGTTTCTCAGTTGGGCTTAACATCCCGAGATAAGATCATGGAAGGAATATTTCCTGATGGTGCTTCAATCAATCGACCTCCAGGATTCAACGGAGAACATTACTCATTCTGGAAAGCAAAGTTCAAGGTGTACGTGCTAGCTTCTGAGTATGGACTCTGGAATGTAATTGAAAAAGGAGACTATGTCCCTACAAAGATTGAAGGAGGAAGCGCCACTCCCAAAACAGAAGATGAGTTCAATGAGACTGACAAGAAAAATATTACTCTCAACAGTAAAGCCATCTTGATGCTGCAAAGTGCTCTCAGTCAAAAGGAGTACTTCGGATATGCAACAGCTACCGTAAAAGAAATGTGGAAGGCTTTAGAAATAGCATACGAAGGAACTTCTGGGATCAAAGAAAATCGCATCAATACTCTAACCATTGAGTATGATTTATTACGAATGAAGTCTGGAGAGACCATCGCTGAGTTCCAACTCCGCTACACACATCTAACTAATCAACTAGCAGCCCTGGGCAAGATATATGATCAAGGTCCTCAGGTCAGAAAAATTCTCAATGTTTTAACAAAAGATTGGGAAGCTAAAGTAACAACAATAGAAGAGGCCCGTGGAGAATCAATGTCTTCAGTTGCAGCCCTGTTTGGAAGCTTGTCTGAATACGAGAGTAAGTTAAAATTCAAGAAAGACTTGAACGAGGCCAACAACAACGGCAAAAGCAAAGGTATTGCTCTAAACTCTGTAAAAGAAAAAGAAGTCAAAACTGAAAATGATGAGGATGATGAGGAAATAGCCATGTTCGTACGAAGATTCAAGAAATTTTACAAAAAGGATCAAGGCTTCAGAAATAGATTCCAGAAAGGAAATTCAAACAACAAAAGTGACAAAGCTCAAGTCATACATTACGAATGTGAGAAACCAGGACACTTCAAATCAGAATGTCCAGAGCTGAAAGACAAAGAAAAGAAGAAGAATTTCAGTCGATTCAGAAAGAAGGCCTATGTGTCTGCCATATGGGGAGACAGCTCCTCAGACGAGGAAGAAGATGAGGAGAAAGAAGAAGCTGCCAATATCTGCTTGGTAGCAGAAGAAGAAAAACAACAAGAAAATGAAAAAGAGGTATTTGATCCTGAACTTACTTTTGATAAATTACTTACAGAATACAATGAGATTGCAAGGGAACTCATTAATACCAGAAAGGAAAACAAATTGCTTAAACAACAAACAAAAAACCCACTTCTTGTTTCAAATTGTGGAAACTCTGCTTGTCCTGATAAAAATACAAAACTTACTTATGATGAAATGTTTACTGAATACAACCTTGTTCAACATGAGTTTGAAGAACTTCCGGAAAAATATTGTGTTTTGAAAAAGAGGAATACAACTCTTGAACAGCAAGTAGAAAATCTTTCTTCACCTGAAAATATCGTATGTGACAAGTGTCCTATTCTGGAAAAGAAAAATGAGTATCTTACAAAAACTCTTGAGAAATTTACTAAAGGTAGTGAAATGTTAAATGTTATTCTAAAAGATCAAAGGGTCACTAATGATCGATCAGGCATAGGATATAATCCTATTTTTGACAAAAAGAAAGGAAAGAAGAAAACAGGTGAAAAATCTTATTTGAACTATTTTCAGAAATCAGTTCACATCTCAAATCCTTTTGCTCATTGTAATTACTGCAACCGAAAGGGACATAGTACCTCTTCCTGTTTTCACAAAAAGGATGGAAGAAATAAACCTGTTGGCAATTATCAATGGGTCCCAAAAGGAACCTATGTTCCTATGGCCCAAACTAACCCCAAAGGACCCAAGAAAAGATGGGTACCTAAAACTTAATTTTTTTGTTTCAGGTTTGTTTGAGAGCATCAAGAATAGACAAGTGGTACATTGACAGTGGATGCTCCAGACATATGACAGGAGATCAAGCTAAATTTGTTGCAATGAAATCAAAAGATGGTGGTAAAGTCACCTTTGGAGGCAACCAATCAGGAAAGATTACTGGAATTGGTGAAATTGGTACAAAAGATGGACCCATGATCAAAGATGTCTATTTTGTAGAAGGTCTCAATCACAACCTCCTAAGTGTAAGTCAAAGTGCTGACAAAAATAATTGGATCATCTTTGACTTAGAAGAGTGTCTCATTGTCAATAAAGATAATCTTCCCATCGACAAAGAAAGTACAAAATGAGAAAGGTATGTGTATTTCAGCTATATGATCATGGAGGAGAATTTGAGAATCAAGCCTTTCAAGAATTCTGTGATGCTCACGGAATTGACCACAACTTCTCAGCTCCAAGAACACCACAACAGGATGGTGTTGTTGAAAGGAAGAATCGTGTACTTACTGAAATGGCCCGCGCTATGTTAAACGAAAATCAAACATCACAGGTATTTTGGGCAGATGCAATGAGCACGGCCAGTTATATATCAAATCGAGCCTATATGAGAAAGAAGGTGAATAAAACACCTTATGAGCTCTACAAAGGAAGAAAACCAAATCTGTCCCATCTGCACGTCTTTGGCTGTAAGTGCTTCATACATAATAATGGTAAGGACAATGGGTAAGTTTGATTCTAAATCGATGAAGGCATATTTCTAGGTTATTCTAATGTAAGTAAAGCCTATAGAGTCTTTAATACCTGTACCCGCGTTGTTGAAGAATCTATGCATGTTGTATTTTGTGAATCTAAAACTAAGACAACTCTGGATGATGATGAGGAAAATATTTTCAAAAATCAGTTCTTTTCAAAAACTACTCTTGCCTCAATTGAAAATTCCGAAAATGTTTTTGAATCTGAATCTCAAAATGATTGTGAAAATTCTGGCTCCTCACAGCCTAAAGCTTGGAAGTTCATTAGAAATCATCCTTTAGATCAAGTAATAGGCGATGTGAGTCAAGGAGTAAGAACAAGAAAAAGTACCTTAAATGAAGTAACCTTCTCTCTTTTATTTCTCAAATCGAACCCTCTAAAATTGATGAAGCCCTTTCGATAATGATTGGGTGATAGCAATGCAAGAGGAGTTACATCGTTTGATAGGAATCAAGTTTGGGATTTGGTACCTAGGCCTAAGGACCATCCGGTCATTGGCACCAAATGGGTATTCAAGAACAAATGAGATGAATCTGCAATAATTGTTCGTAACAAAGCTAGATTAGTAGCTAAAGGTTACAATCAAGAAGAAGGAATTGACTATGAAGAAACC
The DNA here is from genome assembly GCA_025563575.1 of Acacia pycnantha. Classification (NCBI taxonomy): domain Eukaryota; kingdom Viridiplantae; phylum Streptophyta; class Magnoliopsida; order Fabales; family Fabaceae; genus Acacia; species Acacia pycnantha. The sequence continues at coordinate 1,162,741 of JAMWYP010000292.1, forward strand.
TTTGCTCCAGTAGCTAGATTAGAGGCTATAAGGGTTCTTTTAGCTTTTGCATGTGTTAAAGATTTCAAACTCTATCAAATGGATGTCAAAAGTGTTTTTCTTAATGGCTTTATACAAGAGGAAGTTTATGTTGAACAACCTCCTGGTTTTGAAAATGAACATCATCCTGGCCGTGTCTATCGATTAAAGAAAGCTTTATATGGTCTTAAACAAGCTCCTAGAGCTTGGTATGAAAGGCGTTACTAGATGCTGATGAAGAAAAGGGCAAGGATTTCAATATTACTAAATATAGAGGAATGATCGGATCATTGCTCTACCTTACAGCAAGCCGCCCTGACATTCAGTTTATTGTGGGAATGTGTGCAAGATTTCAATCCGCTCCCAAAGAGTCTCATGCAGAACATGTTAAAAGGATCTTTCATTATCTATCAGATACAAAGGAGCTTGGATTGTGGTTCCCTAAAGGACAACAAGAGTTCTTGGTAGCCTATTCAGATTCTGATCATGCCGGCTACAAAACTGACAGAAAAAGCACAAGTGGGCAATGTGAGTTCTTTGGAGGTTCACTCGTGTCATGGTTTAGTAAGAAGCAGACTACAGTAGCTGTATCCTCGACAGAAGCTGAGTATGTTGCTGCCTCAAGTTGCTGTGCACAAATCCTTTGGCTAAAACAGCAATTATCAGACTTGGGAGTTCATCTCAAGGAAATTCCAATTCTTTGTGACAACACAAGCACAATAAGCTTGGCAAAGAATCCAGTGCAACATACAAGAACCAAGCATATTGATGTGAGACATCACTTCATCAGAGATCATGTTCAAAAGAAGGATGTCAAAGTCATGTTCATCCCAACACATTTGCAGCTTGCTGACATTTTCACCAAACCATTGGCCAAGGATCAGTTCAATTTCATTAGAAGAGAATTGGGAATGGTAAATCCCAATGAACTGTAAGTAGCCAAAATGTTATTAATTATGTTTTGATGATTATGAGGAAACTAACTTAAGCATCGGAGTATCTAGCAGTTTGTTTTGCAGGATGTTCAACAAGTAACATGAAACTGTCAATACTCGAATACTGATGAACTGAGAAAGCTCTACAAGCAGAACCTACATGAGCATTGAACTTTATCCTTTTATATTCAGTGAATTTTGCACATGTTTGGTATTCATATGCTTTAATTGTGAAAGATGTTTTGAAAACCTCTCCAAATTCTCTCAAATTGTTTTTCATAAAAACATTCCAAATTACATCATATTAAGGGCTAAAGGGCCTCTAATGGCTAAGTACCGTAGCAAAGTCAAGAACATCCAGGCTGAGTTCGAAGAAGTGAAGGTTACCCATATACCAAGAGGGGAAAATGTCAGAGCCGACATACTCTCCAAACAGGGACGACCAACCACAGAACTGTCATACAACAAAAGGTGGAAGAGCCGACCTGCATAATGGTCATATCCGACGCCACCGATTGGAGGAAGCCGCTCGAGGACTACATTGAGAGAGGAATTATCCCCCTCGGAACAGCGAATGCTCAAAAACTGATACGGGAGGCCGCGGTATACACAATGATAGACGATCAGCTTTACCGAAAAGGCTTGCATACACCGATGTTAAGGTGCCTGGGCACTCACGAAAGTAGATATGTCCTCGCCGAGACCCATGGAGGAATTAACGGGCAACACATGGGTGCGAAAGCATTAGCAAGAAAGGCACTTAGAGCCGGGTACTACTGGCCGACCATGCAAAGGACGCAAGCGAATTTGTGAAGGCATGTGATAGTTGCCAAAAACACGCCAAAATTATTTGGTCCCCTCCATCAGACATGGGATATATCTCGGCCCCATGGCCCTTCTTTAAATGGGGAATGGATCTACTCGGACCGTTTAAGCCAGCCCCCGGACAACTTCGATGGCTAATCGTGGCGGTGGACTACTTTACCAAGTGGATTGAGGCCGAACCGCTCGCCTCCATCACATCGGCTAGGGTCTGGCGCTTCATCCAACAGAGTATTTTCTCCCGTTTTGGAATCCCGGCCGAGGTAGTGACAGACAACGGCACTTCGCCCATCGACAGAACTTCCAGATATGATGGTGGACCTCGGCATCACACATCATTTTGCATCGGTCGAACACCCACAATCAAACGGACAGGCAGAAGCGGCAAACAAGGTAATCCTGGACGGACTTCGGAAAAAGATGCAAGAGGCCGGCACCTGTTGGGTCGAACAACTTTATAATGTCTTATGGGGAATTCGCACAACTATCCAATCAGCTACCCAAGAGACGCCTTTCCGCATGACATATGGATGCGAAGCCATGATCCCGGTCGAAGTTGGTCAGCCATCTTGGAGAAGGCTTAGAACCCTGGAGGAAGGAGAACTATCGAATTCGAGAGCGTTGGCAACCGAGATGAAGCTGATAGATGAAGTCATGACCACGGCCCATTGCCGAGACATAGCAGCCAAGCAACTGATGGCGGCGAAACACAATAGAAAGGTCAAACCCAGGGCATTTGACCGGGGCGACCTGGTCCTAAGAAGGGCCGACATCGGTAACAAGAACGCCCAGGACGGCAAGCTGGCCGCAAATTGGGATGGACCGTACCAAGTCAAGGAGAACTTGGAGAAAGGAGCATATGTTCTCGAAACACTGACAAGAAAACCCGTCAAGAGGACATGGAATGGCGACAAACTGAGGGCCTACTATAGTTAGGGCCCAGTCACAGCCAGGATGCCACAACGGGCACCCCGTGTCCGAGTTAAGTTTTGATTTATTATTTCAAGCTTATTTTGGTTTCAGTCATTTCCCTTCTGCAAATTTTCCTTTCATTGTCAAGCTTTGTAAAGCTAATCATCTCTTGAATAAATAAATGGTTTATTGACCAAATGTTCAATTTTAAGGGATCAAAATGATTCGCTAAATAAGCAGACAGACACCGAGGTCTATACACCCGGTAAATATTTTGATGCATCGAAATTGACACCTAAGTAAGAAGGTGAATAGTCATAACGGACCCTGATCAGGTCCACATGGTCAAAGTGTGTCCTAACGACGACCACAGATGAGCATGTGACCATTCACCCTTACCTTGGTTAAAAATCCCTGACAACGACTCCGAACCTCGTAGCGTGGTATATGTAGACACCCCTACTCATGCACCTGGTTTCTGACACCAGAAGAGTACTAAGCGGACTCTAATCCTTTAAAGACCCTGGCCCGGTCTAAAACTATCCCATGTGCACTGTACGCATGAAGGTAAAAGTACGTAAAGAACTACTTAATTGAATCTTCATTCATAAAGTTAAAAGTTCAGAGGTACAATACACAATCGGCATCATAAGCCGAAAACAAAGAAAGCAAAAAGAAAAAGACAGCAAAAAGTTAAGGGGCCCCCTCGTCCGCAATGGCCTCGTCGCCATTAGGTCCGGCCCCGGATGCAGCCTCTTCTGCGGCTTGCTCACCGCTGCTCACTTCGGCATCTGAAGCCGACCTATCTTCAAGAGATAGAGGCGGAGGAATAAGAACACCATCTTGAAAGCGGGAGCGACATCCATACCCAGCCACGTTCAGCTTTACCCCTGGGTTTAAGTACTCAATCTGGGCAAGGGCCATCTCGAAGCAATCCGACGCGGTTTTCCTTACCGCCACCACCGCCTTCTCATGGGCGGTCTTCTCCTCCGCCAGGTCGCCTCGGACTTGCTGCAACTGCGTGCATAACTCGCTACGTTGCTGCGTAAGCCGTTTGACCGCATCCATAGACAGAGAATGCTGGGACTTCAGCTCCGTCAGATTAGCGTTGGCCTCGACTGCACGAGAGTTGGCATCGGCCGATTATGATTAACCTCCGCCTGGTATCCCTGGGTCCGCCTCAGTCGGCTATGGGCTCGCGTCGGCCCGGTGGTCGACAAGATCCTCGCCGGCTTTGTCCGTGGCAGCTTGGGAACTTTTAAGTTCCGTCTTCGCGACTCCAAATTCTGCTTCAGAGCTCGGGATTCCGCAGAAGCTCGAGCATAATAACCATGGAGATGCGGGTAGGCCTAAGATAATCCAAGAGCCTTGCAAAGATGACCGGACACATCCTGGATTTCATGAAGGTCCTCGTCTGAATGAGGTTGAGGAGACAAAAGCCCACGTGGCGGAAAGAAGGCCATGCCAATCTCCTCAGAAACGTCCCCACTCCAGGCCTGGCTCCGCTTGAAGCCACTAGCTCGAGGAACGGTAGCCGATGGGCGCAAGGGAGAAACAGAATCAGAGACGACAACTTGTTTCGCCTTTTCCAAGGATGGAGGAGATGGGTCGGAATGTGGAGATGTTTCGGCAAAGAGGCAGACCTGTAAACGAAGGCACTACCCGCCGCGGCTACCAATGACGGAGAAGAAGAAGGTACCGGCAAGGTATACTCAAGATAATCTGGATTCAGATTCATAGCAACTTGACCTGTTACAAAAGCAATAAATCTAAAGTCAGAAGCTAGTTAGATAACAAAAGGCAAGTAGAAAAACAGAATTCGCATCAATAAAGCCATACTGGAGGCCGAGCCGGACGACTCACCGGCCTTCTTGATATAGAAGGCCGCTCTTTTGATGCCGTGTTCGGCAACGTAAGACGCTAGCCGAGCGGCATACTCCCTCTCGTCCTCATAGAGGTCTTTTGCCGAGAATTGATATGTGGAAGAGGAGAAGTTATGGTGCTCGGAGGTCCAGTAAAGGGGGAAGCGCCATTCAACGCCCGGACCTTCAGAGTCACTTCCCGTGGATTGCAACAACTTTAAAGAAAGCATTTTTGAAATGCTTGAAGGAATCTGAGAAAGAATTCATGAGTTTCCGGTCCGCCTCGGCACGAAGAGAAGTTAGCCCTTTCACGCTAGTCACCCAGGATACTTGGATCGCAGGCTTCAGAAGGACTCATCGAGTCCGCCTCCGGCTGGAAGCTGAAAGACGAGGGGAAGACGTAGACTCCATTTACCTACAAGAAAATGAAATAAAACTAAAGTCAGAACTAGGCAGAATACTTGATGACGACAAATCGGAGAAAGGAAGACCCTTGAAGTCTGGCACAGGCTCAGCTAACAAGTTATGCCGACATGAGCCCAAGACGACTTCGCCATACTGGCCCCGCCCACTCGCAATAAGGGAGGAGCTTCCGGCAACACAATCCCAACAGGGACCGTGATAACCACTGTAATGACTTGGCTCCGGACGGACGATGCGTTTGGTAGGCGCTTATCGGCTCGACTAAAAGAGGCTCAGACACTGACGAACTATGAAAATATGGCCTAGTAAGGCCAGGTTCCGACTGACTGGGTCCAGGAACCACAGGCTGGGGCCTCCCAGCGCTTCATGCACCCGACCGACCACGGAGGGCTAAAGATAGTTTCTCCTCCTCGGTTAAGGAGGTCCCTAGCAGCCAATAACTAAAAAGGGGATAACGCTCACGAAGCACCTCATCGTCGTTAGGATCTAAAGGCTGACGTGAAGACGAAGAGTGTTTTCCCCTATCCATCAAGAGCTCAAACCTATACAACCAACACAAGGGTAAGAAGGAGGGGGAAAAGACTAAGAACAGTGGCGCCGACCGTGGGGATCTATAAATTTTGATTCCCATGACCAACGATGGTCCTAAAACGACAACACTTTTCAACTCTGGCATAAATTTAGATGCCCTATTCTCATGGGTTTTCTTTTTCTGTTTCTTCATGAATTCACATGATGAGAAGATAGTAGGAAGGATTCTCATCCTTTCTCCTCAAGGATCGTCATCCTCTCTCCTCTCATTGGATAAGTTAGTAATTGAGCAATGTGGAATGAAGGATTCTCATCCTCTCTCCTCAAGGATCGTCATCCTCTCTCCTCTCATTGGATAAGTTGGGAAATTGAGCAATGTGGAATAAAGGATTCTCATCCTCTCCTCTCAAGGATCGTCATCCTCTCTCCTGGGAACCCAGACCTTGGTATAAATTTAGATGATCTGAAAGTTTGGTGGCAATCCGAGGTCAAACTCCGGGATTGCTTTCTCGATTTCACTACGCATGATCAGGAAAAGTCAGACCTAATCAGGAAAATGCAGCAGGGACCTAAATGAAATCTCCAAAAGGTTTCATCAAAGGACTTAAGTGCAAATTTTAAAAGGTTTTGCATAGGGACCTAAGCGCAAACCTTGAAAGGTTTCATAAAGAGACCTAAACGAAATCTCAAGTGGGTTTCATAAAGGGACCTAAAAGAAAATCTCAAAAGGTTTCATAAAAGGACCTAAACGAAAATCTTAAAAGGTTTCGTAAAAGGGACCTAAGTGAAAATCTCAAAAGGTTTCGTACAGGGACCTAAGTGAAAATCTCAAAAGGTTTCGCACAGGGACCTCAGTGAAAATCTCAAAAGGTTTCGTACAGGGACCTAAGTGAAAATCTCAAAAGGTTTTGTATAGGGACCTAAGTGAAAATCTTAAAAGGTTTCATACGGGGACCTAAGTGGAACTCCTAAAAGGTTTCGTACAGGGACCTAAGTGAAAATCTTAAAAGGTTTCATACGGGGACCTAATTGGAACTCCTAAAAGGTTTTGCAGAGGGTACTCCCCAAGAGTCACGCGGTATTCACACCAACCATCCCGGCATATACCGATTAACCCGAGGCCTCATGTTAGTAATCCGATCTCAGCCGTGGGAATACAATCCCTAGCAATATCATTCAACACGGCATTTGTCTACCACCCGACCTCAGGACGTTGGTTCTCACCACGACCTTCCTAGGGCCGGAGTTCATTACCTCCGTGTCTCCCGTCCGCCGCAATCACCACCTAGATTTCCTGCCGTCTGGTCGTCATCATAACACTTCACGCAGACGCAGATGCCACCCCCGGGCCATCTACCTTGCGACGGACCACGCACCTGGGAAATGAGCGCTCAAGAAATTCTCTGCCCGACCTGCACGCTGGGGGAGACGGGCAACACCCTGATGACTTATCCAGACATCAGTACACCCCTACAAATTCAAAACCTTGAACTACCTATATGGGGCATCTCGCTACGGATTTTATATAAGGCCCATTAGCGATGCTACTATCAATGTAGATCTATCATGATCGCCACCGATCGTATAAGATCATAACCAACCTACAATCAAGGAGATAATCAAGAGAAATCTCTACACCAAATCAGACCCTAACCCTAAGGTATCCTCTATAGATGGTTAACCTAACAAGTACACATCTTCTATCTCTACGCTCTTCTCAATTGCATATAATGCACAATGGACAGCAGCACACACCCCACTCCCTTCAAGCTAAAAGCCTCCAAGTATCCTCAACTACGTGACTTTGATCCTCTTCGTGGTACGTGAGGCCCTAGGAATCGCTCCTAGGTCAAGTCCCAATCAACATCAACATCCTAGCCCTCGTGGCTAGACAATCTGTGTTCTACACTGCACAGCTCACACTTTATTTTATATAAGGCCCATTAGTGATGTTGCCTAATAATGTAGATCTATCATGATCACTAACAGCATCGTATAAGATCATAACCAACCTACAATCAAGGAGATAATCAAGAGAAATCTCTACACCAAATCAGGACCCCTAACCCTAAGGTAACCTCTATATATAGATGGTTAACCTAACAGTACATCTTCTATCTCTACGCCTTCTCTCAATTGCATATATCGCATTACGTAGCACAAACCCCACTCCCTTTGGCTACAAACGCTCCAAGTATCCTCGAACTACGTGGACTTTGATCCCTCTTCAAGTACGTGAGGCCCCAGGAATCGCCTCCTAGGTCAAGTCCCAATCAACATCAACATCCTAGCCCTCAGTGGCTAGACAATCAGGTTCTACACCGCAATGGGCGCCGATCATGGGGACGCGGCAGGAGATTGGCATGGCTTCTCTTCCGCCACGCCGGCTTTGTCTCCTCAACCTCTTTTCGACGAGGACCTTCATGAAATCCGTGATGTGTCCTATTACCTTTGCAAGGCTCTTGGATTATCTTAGGCCTACCCGCATCTCCATGGTTATTATGCTCGAGCTCGCTAATCCCGAGCTCGCGAATTTGAGTCGGCCGAGAGAGAAAGTTAAACAAACTAGCTGAAGAGAAAGAGAAGGTTGAGGCCGAAAGGGATGAATCAAGACGGAACTTAAAAGTTCCCAAATTGCCATGACAAAGCCGGCGAGATCTTCTCGTCGACTCCACCCGGAGCCGACGCCAGCCCATACCGACTCGAGGCGCACTCTGGATACCCCGGCGGAGGTTAATCATAACTGCCGATGCCAACTCTCCCGGGCCGAGGCCAACGCTAACTGGACGGAGTCAAGTCCCGCGATTCTCTGCCTATGGATGCGGTCAAACGCTTACGCAGCAACGAGCGAGTTATGCACGCAGCCGCAGCAGCAAGTCCGAGGCGACTCCGGCGGAGGAGAAGATCGCCCATGAGAAGGCGGTGGTGGCGGTGAGGAAAACTGCCGGATTGCTTCGAGATGGCCCTTGCCTGATTGGAGTACTTAAACCCTGTAAAGCCGAACGGTACTGGCATGGATGTCGCTCCCGCTTTCAAGATGGTGTTCTTATTCCTCCGCCTATCTCTTGAAGATAGGTCGGCCGTATGCCGGGCTGAGCACTGTGAGCAAGCCGCGGAAGAGGCTGCATCCGGGGCCGGACCTAATGGCGACGAGGCCACTGCGGACGAGGGGGCCCCTTAACTTTTTGCTGCCTTTTTCTTTTTTCTTTCTTTGTTTTTGGCTTATGATGCCGATTGTGTATTGTACCTCTGAACTTTTAACTTTATGAATGAAGATTCAATTAAGTAGTTTGTTACGTACTTTTACCTTCATGCGCATAAATGGGGCATGGGATAGTTTTAGACCGGCCGTGGTCTTTAGGATTAGAGTCCGCTTAGTACTCTTCTTCGTGTCGTGAAACCAGTGCATGAGTAGGGGTGTCTACATATACCACGCCACGAGGTTCGAGTCGTTGTCCGGGATTTTTAACCAAGGTAAGGTGAATGGTCACATGCTCATCTCGTGGTCGTCGTTAGGACACACTTTGACCATGTGGACTCGATCGTGGTCCTATGACTATTCACCTTCTTACTTAGGTGTCAATTTCGATGCATCAAAATATTTACCTAGTGTATAGACTCCTTGTCTGCCCCGCTATTTAGCGAATCATTTTGATCCCTTAAAATTGAACATTTGGTCAATAAACCATTTATTTATTCAAGAGATGATTAGCTTTACAAAGCTTGACAATGAAAGGAAAATTTGGCATGGGGAAATGATCAAAACCAAAATAAGCTTGAAATAATAAATCAAAACTTAACTCGACACGAGGTGCCCGTTGGCATCCTCGCCGTGATCCGGGCCTCAATCATAGTAGGCCCTCGCTTGTCGCCATTCCATGTCCTCTGACGAAGTTTTCTTGTCGTTGCTCTGAGAACATATGCTCCTTTCTCCAAGTTCTCCTTGACTTGGTACGGTCCTTCCCAATTTGCGGCCAGCTTGCCGTCCTGGGCGTTCTTGTTACCGATGGGCCGTGGTCCTGACTTCATCTATCATCTCCATCTCGGTTGCCAACGCTCTCGAATTCGATAGTTCTCCTTCCTCCAGGGTTCTAAGCCTTCTCCAAGATGGCTGACCAACTTCGATCGGGATCATGGCTTCGGCATCCATATGTCATGCGGAAAGGCGCCTCTTGGGTAGCCGATTGATAGCGATGTGCGACTCCCACAAGACATTATAAGTTGAAATTGACCCAACAAAGCCACTTCTTGCATCTTTTTTTTTCCGAGTCCGCCTGTGATTACCTTGTTTGCCGCTTCAAGCTTGTCCGCTTGATCGTGGGGTGTTCGACCGATGCAAAATGACTGTGTGATGCCGAGGTCCACCATCATATCCCTCGAAGTTCCCGCCGCTGGAACTAAGTGCCGTTGTCTCAGTCACTACCTCGACCGGGATTCAAACGGAGAAAATACTGCTGATGAAGCGCCGACCCTACCCGATGATGAAGGCGAGCGGTTCTACTCAAACCACTTGGTAAAGTAGTCCACCGTCACGACAGCCATCTGTTGTCCGGGGCCGGCTTAAACGGTCCGAGTATATCCATTCCATTTAAAGAAGGGCCATGGGGCCGAGATATTCCATGTCTCGGGATGGAGGGACCAAATGATTTTGGCGTGTTTTTGGCAACTATCACATGCCTTCATAAATTCCGCTTGCGTCCGCTCCGCATGGCTTCTGGCCAAAGAGTACCCGCCCCTAAGTGCCTTTCTTGCTAATGCTTTCGCACTCCATGTGTCTGCTAATCTCCACCATGGGTCTCTGCGAGGACATATCTACTGCGGATCGCCCCGTGCACCTTAACACGGTATGCAAGCCTTTTTGGTAAAGCCGATCGCCTATCATTGTGTATATCGCGTCTCCCGTATCGCTTTTTAGCATTCGCTGCTCCGAGGGGGGATAATTCCTCTCTCAATGTAGTCCTCGAGCGGCTTCCTCCAATCGTGGTGGCGTCGGATATGACCATTATGCTCTGGCCTTCCACCTTTGTTGTGGGCGACGCCTGCATGGTTGGTCGCCCCTTTAGTGCCGCCGGTTTGAGGAGTATGTCGGCCTCGACATTTTCCCTCTTGGTATATGGGTAACCTTCACTTCTTCGAACTCAGCCCTCGGATGTTCTTGACTTTGCTAAGGTACTTAGCCATTGGGAGGCCCTTTTAGCCCGATATGTCCCATCTATCTGGCGGCATAGCCGCGAGTTGGTGAAGACCGAGACTCTGGGCGCCGAGCCCTTGACCTCGCTGGAGTCCTGGCCAGAGCGCCTCATACTCGGCCCGATTGTTTGACGCTTGGGAAATTTAGTTGTAGGAGTGTTTGATCGTCACTCCTTCGTGGCTCTCTATGATTATTCCGCTCCCGCTTCCTTCGAGTTGACGAACCGCTTGACATCATACTTTCCGAGGTCGATGTATGTCTGTGGTATTTATTAATTGGAGTTAGTTCTCGGAGGAAATCCGCCAGAGCTTGTGAACGAATGAAGCCATGCAAAACCACCGACCTCCGGCTCACCCTTGGAACGAATGAAGGATTTAAATCTGAGCGAGTTAGATTTATTGTAGCCGACTTCCCATCCCCTTACAACATCATACTGGGAAGACCAACGATTCATAAATGGGACATGTTGATATCTACCAAGCATCAGAAGATAAAAATGATAGGCAACGCCAACCGAGTCGTTACCATCAAGGGTGACCAGAAAGAATCCCGACAATGTTTTGTCGAGACGATTAACACAAAGGCAACAACGCCTCAATCCCGACCGGAACCACAAGTCCGAATCGACGAACCAAGGGCACGAAAAGACCCACGACCCCGTTTATATGGTCGAGTTGGACTTACGAGAAGAAAAGGGGAAGCCTCTGCCGCAACCAGGAGAAGTAGAAAATCTCATACTGGAACAACCCGACCATAGTACAAAAATAGGCCGGCATTGACCTCCGATTTGCTATTGAGGATGGAAGAATTTTTGGCTCAGAATCGAGACGTTTTTGCATGGAGCGCTATGAGGTACCCGGGATTGATCCCAATTTCTATTGTCACAAATTAGTCATTCGGCCGGGGTCAACCCCGGTAGCTCAGAAGAAAAGAAAAAGGGCCCCGGATAGGCAAGTGGCCCTGAACCAGCATGTGGACGAGCTATTGGAGGCGGCTTCGTCAGGGAAGTACAATATACCACATGGCTTTCCAACGTGGTAATGGTTTTGAAACCAAGTGGCAAGTTAAGAGTATGCACAGATTACACAGACCTGAATAAAGAATGCCCAAAAGACGCCTATCCTATGCCAAACATCGACCAACTTGTAGATAATTCGTCCGGCTATCAATTGCTATCATTTATGGACGCCTATTCCGGGTACAACCAGATCACCATGCACCCCAATGACCAAGAAGTCACCTCCTTCATCACAGAGAAGGGAAATTACTGCTATAATGTCATGTCGTTCGGTCTGAAAAACACAGGGGCGACGTACCAGAGAATGATGAATAAGGTTTTTGAGGATCAGATCGGCCACAACATCGAGGTCTACGTTGACGACATGATCGTTAAATCGTATGATCCCAATAACCATATCCGAGACTCTAGAGCAAACATTCAATAAACTATGGAGCATCAAATTCGCTAAACCCGCAGAAATGCGCATTGAGTACCAGGGAAAATTCCTGCTTCCTACTCACTAGTCGAGGAATTGAAGCCAACCTGACAAGTGTAAGGCCGTGCTAGACATGCAAGCCCCCGAAACAAGAAGGGAGCCCAACAGCTAATGTGTCGATTGGCCTCGTTGACTAGGTTCTTGCCCAAGTCGCCAGAACGCCTTACCCTTCTTCATGTTAACAAAAGGAGACATCAGCAACCGGACCCCTGAGTGTGACGCCGCATTCGAGAAAATCAAGCAATGTTTGGCAACTCCACCGGTCCTATTGAAGCCACAACCCGCTGAAACCCTCTTTCTCTACTTATCGGTTGGGGAGGAGGCGGTGAGTTCTGCACTAGTCCGAGAAGAAAAGAATGGTCAAGAACCCATATATTTCGTCAAAGCAAAGCATTACAAAGCTCGAATTAAGATACCGTGAAGCCGGAAATTGGCCTTCGCCATAATAATGACACGTGGAAGACTACGCCCTTATTTTCGTGCTCACAAGATAACGGTTCGATCAGCTAACCAATCCTGCAGTACTCCATAAGTCGGACCCTACCGGCGGTGATGATTAGTTGGGCGATCGAATTGTCCGAGTTCGACATCGCATACGGCACTACATACCATTAAGTCACAAGCTTTAGCCGACTTCTCTCCGAGCTAACCCCAACCAAGAGTGATCTCGATTTACATCGATCTTTGGAAGGTGTTCGCCGACTCGCTCATCGAACTCCAAGGGAAGTGGCGCCAGATAATCATAGAAAGCCCGTATGAGTCACGATTGAATATTCTTTGCAATGAATTTCCCACATCAAACAATCAAGCGAGTACGAGGCGCTCTTAGCCGACTCCAACAGCCAAGGATCTTGAGCCCAAAGAGTCTCTCTTTACCGACTCGCAACTCGTCGCGCCTGTAGACGGAGAATATCAAGCTAAAGGTCCTCTCATGGCCAAATACCTCAGCAGAGTCAAGGAAATCCAGTGAGTTTGACGAGGTAACTGTAACGCATATCCCAAGAGGGGAAAATATAAGAGCTGACATTCTCTCTAAGCTTGCTAGCACCAAGGGCACCGCCACCCTTCTTTTGGGCCGAGATAATCCACAATGTTAAAGTCAGAATTAATCTTCTAAGAATGCTTGCAACAGATCTATCGACCTTGCCGCATGAGATTTGCCATAGCGCTGACCAAGTTTCAATTACAAGTTTTTATTCCAGATGGCATGGAATTGATATTGGCACTTGCCTAAAAGTTTGATGGAAAAGCACACGGTTGGATATAATGAAACCACGTGCCCACCCCCTTTTAAGACTTTGGAGCGCAAATTCATTTGATGCAGGTACACAAGGTCAAAATTATTCTCTTGCATTGCAGCTTATTATGCAGATGTAAAATTTCGTGTGGCAAGAAGGAAAGAATAGAAATACTGTTTGAATAGGATTGTTTCTTTCATCCGTTCCATGCCTTCGAATTGTTTTATCCTTCAAATTCAAGACCAAAGGACTTAGAATATGATGCAAATATTATAAGGAGGAGCCCACCTCCAAAAGGAGAGAAAAGGCGGACCCGATTAAACCGAATATGGTTAAAGTCCTGATCCATATGTGATGGCTACGACCGCCAAATAAAACATGTAGGAATTCCGAGTAAATAAACTCGCTTTCCAAAATCATGTTCAAGTTAAACATGTAGGAATCCGAGGTACATAAACCCGGTTCCAAAATCATGTTCAAAATAAACATGTATGAATTCCGAGTAATGAAACTCGCCAAAATCATGTCCATTTTTAAACATGTAGGAATCGAGGTGCATAAACCTCGCTTCCGTAAATCATGTTCAAGTTAAAATGTATGAAGTCATGGTAAAGAAACCACTTGAAGATCATGTCAAAGCTAAACACGCAGAACTGAGCTAAACAGTATGAATTGTGGTAATGAAACCCGACCTCATTTACACTTAATACGTACATCAACTTGGATTGTTTCGATATGAAAACCGTCATCGTCAATGCTAAAGTTTTCATAAATTGCGAGGTACAAGATCTTATTCATGGAGGTCAGGGTGCCGTATTAAACTAGATGGAATCCACCTCCAAAAATAGAAGAACGCCGATTCGCTACACCGATCCCGCTTAAAACCCGGCTCAGCCAAAGTCTTGACGAAACAAAAGATGAACCACTTCACACACGGCCAGACATGGCGCCAAACAACTCATTACGGCCAAACACAATGAAAGGTCAGCCTGTGGTATTCGACGGGAGACCTAGTCCTACGAAGGCCGACGCAAGAAAAAAAAAAGCCAAAGATGGAAAATTGGCCGCAAATTGGGACGGCCCCTACCGGATTAAGGAAAAACTCAACAGAGGAGCCTACGTTCTAGAAACCTTGGCTAGGAAACAAATCAAAAGGACATGGAACACCAACAAAGCTGAGGGTCTGCTAGAACTAGACATGGCATGCCATCCACAACGAACACAACGTGTCCAAGTTCAATTTCAAGAATACTTGACGATATGCTAAAAGAAATGGACAAAGACTCGGGTTACTTCAACCCAAGTCACACTTCGATCCTGGGGCACAAAGCTAACAATAGGGTCAACAAGTGATCATCTCTTGAATTAATAAAGGTTTTACTAACCGAATGTTCAATTCTATGAGTACTCAAATGATTTTGCTAAATAAGTTGACCTACACCGAGGTCCATGAGCCCAGAACCGATACGAGGCCCATGCACCCATATATTTTGATGCATCGAAATTGACACCTAAGTAAGAAGGCGAATAGTCATACCGACCCGATCAGGTCCACTTGGTCAAAGTGTGTCCTGACGACGACCACGGATGAGCATGTGACAATTTGCCCTTACCCTGGTTAAAAACCCGGATAACGACTCCGAACCCCGTAGCGTGGTATATTTAGACACCCTATTCATGACACTGGTTTCGACACCTGTAAGAGTACTGCTGACTCTAATTATTTAAGGACCTTGGCCCTGCCTAGAACTTAACTACGCAAGTACCATGCATAAAAGTTAAAAGTACCCAATGGACCAATTACTTGAATTTTTCATAAGGTTAATTGTTCAAAAGTACACACAAAACCGGCATCCTACGCCGAAACAAAAGAAAAGGAAAGAACTTAGCTTGAAGGGGCCGCCTCGTCCACAGTGCCCCGCCACCCTGAGCCAACCCCTAAGCAAGACACACTAATCCCAACAATCATGAGCACCTCGTCCTAATTTGGAGTAACACATCCCGGCAGCCTCGTAAACATGAACTACCAGTGCGGGGCAACAGAGTGGACAACGATTTGTTAAGCTTAAAAGCGTCTTGTTACTGAAAGTTTAAATGCAAGCTCGAACTAGTCCAAAATGAGCACGTTGAGCGATTTGCACAAACAAAGAAGTATTTCCCATTTGGTGTGATTTGCTTACATGTTATTAAATGCAGAATACGCACTGCATAATTAGCCCGGATAAATGGCTACGAAAGCAAAGTAAGTCGGATGGACGAAATCCAATCCACGAAAGCCGTGTGTCACACGCAATCATGGCGTAATCGAGGGTACTCCCAAGAGTCACGCCAGATTCACACAAATCATCCCTGATCGCCGACACCGTGCTACAACCCCGGACCTTGGTCCGCCCGAAATTACGCAGGCCACACCCGACCATCCCGATCCATAAGCCACTTGCCACCCCTACAGATCCATGAACCACGGTCCTCACCCCGGCACTTTCACCATACCAATTAACCCGAGACCCGCGGTTAGTAATCCGATCCTCAAGCCGTGGGAATACAATCCCGCAATATCATTCGACCACGGCAGCTTGTCTACCACCCTGACCCTTAGGACGTTGGTTCTCACCATGGCCTTCCTAGGGCCGGAGTTCATTACCTCGGTCTCCCTTCGGCCATCGGTAATCACCACGGTATTTCTCAAGCCGTCGGTCGTCATCATGACTCTTCACGAGACGCAGGACGCGCCCTACCACTCCTCGGACATTGCAAGCGTTACCATGTACCTGTGGAAATGAGTTCAACAAGTCCTAGCCCGGCGTGACGCCAAGAGATGGGCAACACCTCTGATGACTTATCCAGACATCATACACCTTGCAGTCCAAAACCTTGAACTACCGGGCTGGGGGGCATCTGTTACGGATTTTATATAAGGCCCATTAGCGATGCGGCCCAATAATGGGGGGATCTATCATGATCGCCAACAGATCAGATAAGATCATAACCAACCTACAACCAAGGAGATAATCAAGGGAATCTCTACACCAAATCGGGACCCTAACCCTAAGGTAACCTCTATATATAGATGGTTAACCTAATGTGTACACATCATCTATCTCTACGCTCTCTCTCAATTGCATATACCGCACAATGAGCACACACCCCACTCCCTTTGGCAAACAGCCTCCAAGTATCCTCGAACTACGTGGACTTTGATCCCTCTTCAGGGTACGTAGGCCCTAGGAATCGCTCCTAGGTCAAGTCCCAATCAACATCAACATCCTAGCCCCTCAGGGCTAGACAATCTGTGTTCTACACCAGAACAATTTGCCTCTACAACCATCTCTTCTTTACTTCAACTTTTTGCTAATGACAAATAAGGGGGAGAGAATGACAAGAAAAATACACTGGGTTTATTAGCTTTTCATATTCATAAATATTTTTCTCAAAGTATTTGCCATCATCAAAAAGGGGGAGAATGTTGGTTTTGATTAGTTTTGATGATGTCTTATGTAGATGTAGCAAAAGTTTGAATGATATATTTATCCTCTACATTGACTAACTATTATATTTAATGTACATGTAATGTTGATATGAACAAGATGGGAGTTGGAAGATGAGAAGAACTTGCTCAATGGAATAAGAAATCATCATACAAGTTCTTAAATTGACTCTAGAAGTCTCCAAGATCATATGGAAGTTGGAATGGATCAATTCGAGTTAAAACAAGCAAAATCAAGGTCCGTGAAGTCAAAACTCGAGCCACGAGAAGCACAAACTCGAGCCAGTGGAATTTTGCCTCGAAGTTTGGCTCAAAACTCGAGCCACCCAAGATTGACTCGAGCCAAAAATGCTTTTCAGCACCTCTGTTTCGCGTTTCAACTGGCGACCTCTGGTAAATCAACGATATCTCTCAAACCAGAAGTCGGATTGAGGTGAAACCAATTTTGTTGGAAACTAGACTTCCAAACGGTCATATTAGCACAAGATTAAAGTCCAAAGGAGGTCAGATGAGAGAGATAATAATTGTGAAAGATGAGAGTGACATCACCGTCACACTACTGACCAAGCCTCAATGTTTTGGATATATCTCACAAACTAGAAATCCGATGAAGCTGAAATTGGTTCCATTTGAAAGAAGACTCAAAGGGCTTTCCATCAAGACTTGAACCAACCTAAACAGAGTTCATACAAGGAAGTTATGATCTTCCAAAGTGGACACTCAAATACCGGAAGCAACAGAGTTCGAATCAAGACTACAAGATAGCATGTCGACAAAGCAAATGCCGAGATAGCACGTCAAGTATCCCTAAAGCCAACACGGATAAGGATTCCAACGAAGCCAACCCACCAAGTATCCCACCAAAGCCAAACACGGCTAAGGATCCCGGCAAAGTCAACACTACTGAGAATACAGACGAAGACAACCCGGCTAAGGATCCCAAAGAAAGCCTGACAGGATCAGGGAAGAGTTCCGAGATTGATGAGCTCTTTGGCATCTGAAGTTCGGCTTCGGATGTGCGACCGGTTTCCTCCAACTCGGATCATCAAGGAGCCGAGATAATATCGAAATCAAATTACTCGACCGAGATCTAGTTTTGCTTAAACCGAGTTCAAGCTTGTCCGAGATTGTTTTCTAAAGTATTTTTAGTTAACTGGATTCTGCAAGGCCGAGATATATCAAGATATGTCAGAGTAACTCTGACTGTGCATGTTTCGTTTCTACGACGCCTCCAGAAATCGTAAATGATTGCTATCAATTGATTCTCAAGTGGAAAACGAACAAGACAGAAATCGTGGGTGATCTCTTTCAAACAGATAGTCAACCACGAATCATGATCCAAAGGTAATGTCCTCAAATGAGAATCACAAAAAGAATCCGATCAGATTATGGGGATTAATGGAATTCAATATGCAGCAAATGGAATGATCTCTATTTGAATTCAAAACACGTATAAAGAACGGTCATCTTCAAAGCACTATAAATAGAGGAAGCACACCTGCTCTCAACACACAACACATCAGAGAAAACGCAAAGCTCAAACAGAAAGATACTCTCAAGAGTTTAGTTCCGCTATACTCTTGTGTGATACTTTCGAATACTTTCACTAATACTGCAATACTTTTTGATTGATTTTGTGTACTTCAGTTGTTTCTTATTATCTCATTTACAGAGTTATTCTTCAATTATTATTTCCTTGTGAGAATCTCAAAGTTGTGGGACTTTGGGATTGAGTTATTTGATTACAACTTGTAAGGGGGAGTGTAATTCAAGAGTGAGAATTGCTCCGAGTGTTACAGAGTGTGTAATCATTTGATCATAAGTTAGTGGAATCCCAGAGTGTGTCTGGGGACTGGAGTAGGTCAAGGATTAGGACCGAACCAGTATAAATTGCCTTGTGTCCATCTCCTTCTTCCTCCTTTGCTATTTTTGTTTAACTTGCAAGAAAATTTAATATCCCCAATTCACCCCCCCCCCCTCTTGGTAATATTCTGGCTTTCAATATTTAACATAAGTAAGTAAATCACTGGATAAAAAGATAAAATTTAGAGTTTGGACTTGATATTCAGGGGGTGTGCGTGTATATATACAGTCCTGCTTTAAAAAATTGTTGTACTAAGAAAAGACAAGAAGGTGAGGCTTTGGGTTTTGTATTCCCTTGCATCTCCGCTTTTCCTTCTGATGATTCTTCATCATCTTGTTAATTAGTTTTAGGCTTCGTCGTTCTTTCTGAACCATCTTGTTCATTAATTGTTTCCCCTGCCTGTGTAAATGATGATCCTTCTTCATACTCTTGTATCGCTCAAGTGAATATGCGTAAAGAAGGAAAATATCTATCATATGAAAAACCACGTCAACGCCATCTGAATTCAACCAGTAGGTTTTCACCTGAAAGCCAGACAAAACAAGTGAGAAAAAGGATTTCTGGTCTACCAAGACAAAAGCAATAGCCAAGTTAGAAGAATTAATAGAGATAATCAACATTTGCTCCCTAACTTGAGTGGGGTGGGGATTGTTGAAAATCATGTACTTCTTACTCTTTTCCTAGCCGTTGTGTGGCTTACATGTCTTGTTTAATTAGAGAGATGGGTGGGTCACTGAAAAGAAGATAAGAGGTTAACCTAAGAAGTTTACCTGATTGTACTGTGAGCAAGCTTAACATCCACAGTTGAATGTTAACACTAGAAAGTGATCCATGAATATGTTTACCGTGATAAGTTACAAGTTCAGAGTAGGATTGTACAGATTTCGTCACAGAAAATGTTACATACACCCCACTACATGATTACAAGAATAAAATAATATAAAGTACCAATTTTCACATTATATTTCAACTTAATATGAAAGTTTTGGGAATTTATTGCATTGTTCAAAACACAGAACACTAAAATAGTAAATTGCATGCATATGTGCCCCAGAAAACCACAAACTTTAACGAAAAGGCGTGATGGTAACTTAATCTTCTATATGCTGATGATTGTTCCCTGGGTCACTGCCCTCACCTGCAAATCGTGCAATCCCATACATTATGTATACGCCCCTAATTCCTACGTCTGATGTCCATTTATGTCCTAAATTCCTTATTAGACTAATTGGTGTGAAGTTATCAGAGTGAAGGCGTTAACAGATCAGAGTGAGTCATAACAGAAAGCATGCATAAATGTTTGGACGAATGAGTGACTGATAACATATGCCCAGACATATGCTCGTTAATTAAAATTCCCGAAGGAATATAAGCGTGATACAACTTAAATTCTTTGCGGTGTATCCAGTTGGCACGTTAGTGGTACAATTATCCGACTATTCAAAAATTATACATAATACTATCCCAAAATAAAACTCTGGCTGAGTCCTCAAGCGTGCTGCTTACCCTTTTCTCCGGCTCCCGATCCTCCAGATCCTAAAGTTAGGGTAAATTCTGAGATTCAATACCCATTGAATCTCAGGTAACATTTAACCTCATGCTCAAGTATAAACAATATATATGACAGATATTCATTACATTTCAGCATTAACCATACATAGCACACATCCCATGTAAAGTTCACCACACAACAATATATAGCACACAACAAATGTAATGTTCACAACGTTTGCACTCACCAGTGCCACGCCTCCGCGTGTCCTCAGCGCTAGGAAAACATACATACGGCATTATCATGACTATAATCCGCGCAAAGCTGAATGTATATAAACAAATGACCTAAGACCAAGTCTTAGCCACTATGCATGACCCAAGACCTAGTCTTGTCCATGACTCTATGAATCATCTAATCACATATAAGCATACAAGACAACATAAGAGTTAGAGTTACAGTACGTGTCCGTACCTTAGTCTGCGTAGCTAGTGGTACGTTCACCTCTCAGATCGATTCCTGACTTTCCCGGATATCCTATAATAGTATCACCGCATTATTTCCCTTATAAATAATATCCTGAGAGATGTCATTGCCACTATTGACCTTTCTACCCTTGGTGGATTTGTTATTCCCTTTATACCCTTTTTAATTATTATTAATTAATAATAACATTCTTTTAATTATTATTAATTAATAAATCTCTTTATTATTTATTCCCTTTTTACTAATAATAACAATATTTATTTATTTATTTTTTTATTATTATTATTATTTATTGGTATTTTTCTATAACTACTTTAAACTCTCAAGGTTCTCCTAACACTTTAATTAGGAGTTTATAAATACCCATCATCATATAAATTATGCTTCAATGCATTATATAATGTTTCTCACGGTTTTCCCCAAAGCATTATATTTCATCATATATGTTTATAAAAGTAGAAATCTTGAGTTTAATAAAACACTAGCACCAAGAAAATACACTTCACTATATATACATATATGTGATCGCCAATGAGCTTTAAAGTGATACATAGAATCTTTATATATGTAAATAAATTTTCTCCTATTATTTCCATGTACAGTGGCATAAAAGGATTTTCTATAATAAGAACATAAGACCCTGGACAAGTTTATTACAATACTTCCATTCAGGACCCTCTTCCATGTGACTACATTTACTAATGACTTGCGTCAAAAAATTAAGTATGCAAGACACAATATTTCCTTTCATTCATTTGTTTTTTTCCAGGTGCTTTAACGTTTTTTCTTAGTTGTACATGTATGTCTATGTAGCTTCTTGGTGTTATATATATACTTGATAGCCACAATATATATGTATACCCATCGAAGTGGTACATTAAATTAAAGTGATGATTGTCAAAAGGGCAGTCACGTCCGAAATAGAATGAGGGCACTGACTCAATAAAACATGGTTGCCACATAAAGTGTGAATGAGATGCCACCTCTCCCTCATAAAACAAAATAATCAGATCCCTTCATTATTACGTTCCCATAAAATTAAATACCCCAACATGCTTTCTCATTCACTCCTATCCGTTTTTGTTTTCCTCCCTCTCATATGGTTCCCTCTCCTAACTTGCTGACACTCCCCACCACACCCCTCCTTTCTTGTCACTTCTTTCCCCACTTCACCCTTTCATTACCTCCATAATAGACACGAACGAACATGGCATATTTTCAATTCAGCCCACTTGCCTCATTTCGGCATAGCTTATTTTGATAACAAAAATTTCTGCATTTATTAAAAAAATATGAAAACGTGATGGGAATAATAGACACGAACGAACCTGGCATATTTTCAATTCAGCTCCATGTAATTATCTCTTTCACTAGATATTCATATTTGGGAAAATCTCATATAAAGATAATTAAAAATAGAAAAATTCTAATTAAGGTTGTTAAATTCATAAAATCTCTAATTGAGTTATTAACTCAGTTTATGATTTCAAAATATGAGTAAAATGTATTTAACGTCCTCTCCCTTCTCCTCTCTTTTGAAGAGATTTAATATATATGTATACACACACATCAACATTAATAAGATAAAAATCTGATTAGCTAAATCATATGAATTTGTTGTGTTCTTTATAAAATGATTCAAGAGGAAAAAAAGAGAGAGTTAATGAGCATCCATCATCCTAAAATCTAAAAGATTTAGTAAGTGAAAATGGATCAATCTAACACACTCATAAGCAGAGGCGGAGCCAGAAATTGTAATTATGGGAGGCGAAAATTATAGAATAGAACCTAAATATTTATGAAATTGCATCTAAGACCTATAAACATTTCAAGATCTTCATTTTAGTCCCTTTACAAAACTTTTAATAAGAATTAAAGTGAAAATATTGAAATTTTTATAAGGCTGAAACAAAATTTCTTAAAAATTTGTGTCCTTTTCTGTAATTTAGGAGGGGCGGGGGCCACCCCTAGCCCTCCCCTCCCTCTGCCCTTGCTCATAAGAAAAAGTTTAAGTCATTTTACCCCATTTTGAAATCTTAAGTTGTGTCAATGACTCAATTAGAGATTTGTTAAATTTTGGGAAAATTCCATAAAATACCATTTGAATTTGCAAAAACCCCCAGAAGTCTTCCACATTTGTAAAAAGACTGAGACGTACCAAGGACCTATGAGGGATATGGAAATTCAAGTGAAATTACCCTTTTGCCCTTAGTTTCAAATAAATTAAAAAAAATAAAAATACCCTCGTCGGAGGGCCACCGCCGCCACCAGCGAGGGGGTGGGGTTTTTTTTTTTTTGGGTTTAGGGTTTTTTGTTTTAAAACAATTATTCATTGAAAGTGTGGGGGTTGGGATTCAAACCCCCAACCCCACACATCCATGAGGCCAAGTGGCTCACCAGTTGGGCCACTTGGTTCATTTAATATATATATACATTAACAAATATATATATTTTTCTTAACATTTTTTCAATGGTATTTACAAATCCTGATTAAACGAGAATTATCATTCCACAAACGGAATTTACAACGTTTTCTACAGGGATCCCTTTTTTACTTTTTGATGCATGTGAGTGAAAACCAAAAAAAAAAATGCACTATTACAAATTCTGAAACGAGAATTATCATTCCACAAACGGTATTTACAACGTTTTCTACAGGGATCCCTTTTTTTACTCTTTCATGCATGTGAGTGAAAACCAAAAAAAATGCACTATCACAAATCTTTTTGGATTTCAATGAATACTTTTTTTTAAAACAAAAAACCCTAAACCCAAAAAAAAAAAAAAAAACCACCCCCCTCGTTGGTGGCCACCGGCCGGCACCCAGCCGGCGGTGGCCCTCCGGCGAGGGTATTTTTATTTTTTTTTGATTTTTTTAAAATTAAGGGCAAAAGAGTAATTTCACTCGAATTCGCATATACCTCATAGGTCCTTGGTACCTCTCAGTATTTTTACAAATTTGGAAAACTTCTGGGGGTTTTGCAAATTCAAATGATATTTTAATGGATTTTTCCCTTAAATTTTCCAACATCATTTAGAATTTTCCTATTTTAGCTAGCTGGGATTTTCCCTTCATATTTTTCTATTAAAGGATAGGAATAAGTTCAGAAATGGCTATTAATTAGTTGAAAAACATTTTTATGTTTAGAACAAATTGATAGAGACGAATAGAGAGTTGGAACAACAGCAGCAACTCGTACAGTTACTAATAGAAGAATCGATGGAGACAAACAGAGAGTTGGAATGACAGCAACAACTCATATGGTCACTAACAGAAGCTGTTACTTATGAGATTTGCATTCACAAAAAAGGGAAATCTCCTTGATATGCAGGCATACAGTATGTCTACCAAATAATTTACATTAATTTTCCTTTTTACTTGCTTTTCCTCTTTACATGATGAGATTTATGATTGATTATATTGCAAGCTTGTGAAGAATGTGCATCAGACCTTTCCATCTGTCATACATGCCGAGAGCCAATAACCAACCATAGAAGGTTGTTCCTTTAAAGAGTTATAGATGTAAATATGTAAATATTTAAAAATAGTTATTAATGAATAAAATGATCAAATTTCAAAGAGATATAATTTTACATGAGAAAAGTTGTAAGTTTTTAGAAATACTAAAATGTCATGACATGTAAAAAGATCAATATATTTATTTTACTTTTAGTATAGTTGCCTCAAAGTTAATTGCATCGTGACCATTTGAATTTGTTTAGTCGTCATTCTGTTAATGAAATCGATGATATTAAGATTAAGATACTTAAAAATACACTTTGTAACATTAAAAGACTAAATTGAAAATTAATATAAATTCAGAGGACCAAAGTCAAAATAAATCACAAAAATATTATATTATCATGAATTGTAGGGAGTAAGCACTCAGGTAGGATGTTCTTCAGAACTTCAACCCTTAGAATAAGGTCATATGCTCATATTTGGCTAGTAATCCCTCAAAAATTAACATAAAGTAGATATATTGTCATCCAATCAGCAACCTTTCTGTCCTAGAAAGTAGATAGCCGCACGTATTCATTAGAATATCAAAATCTGTTGGATGGCATTTCGGCTTCACATAACCATTTGATAACTTGCAAGAAATTATAGTCTCTTTGCAAAGTGTTGCATGTACAAAAAGTATAGGAACAAAGGTGTGAACCTGATAAACTTCCACATGATTACAGAAAATTATATCAACGGCAATCCAATAATTAAAACATGTTGGTTCTAACAATGTTTAAGAAAAAAAATATATCATTGAACGAGACAAACTATAGAATATGTTTGTAAACTCTAACCAGTTGCGACATAAATCCAAAAGCCGAAGAGACCTTTACCAAATGTATACGTAAAAAATATAATTACGGCACTTAGACTCATTAAGCTCTCTAGAATTAGAAGTTTACGTTTAATTCAAGCATATGTTGACATAAAACTGAATAAGGATAAAATTGTTGGAAAAAATCTTGAAGGAAATTACATTGAACAAAAAAGAAAGAAATCAAAAATTGTCAAAAGAAAGAGAACGTAGATAAAAAGATAGATAGTATTATGATGAGGAGCCCCTCAACATTTCGCACATACAAATTAATGGGGAAATAAAAACACTTGAGAAATCCAATTAAAACATAAATGAATAAGTTGGTAAAAAATGAATTAAAACATATTTAATGAATACAAAAATAAGAATTAGAATCTATCCAAATAATTTGATTTTGAATTGATAATTAATTTATCATTTTTTATCTGAATTATTTTATCAATTTTTAGCATTTACTGTTGTTAAGTATGATATTTTTATCCATGAAAAAATTATTTCTCTTATTTTTTTGATATATCATGATAAGTTAAGTTAATATTTCGTCTTTTTTTTTGTTTTTTTTTTTGAGTTATTATACTGAAGTTCTACTTTTCCTATTTAAGAAGTTTCCAGATTAGTCTTTAATATTTTTTTTTTTTTTGAATGATGTTAAGTATGATATGATTAATTAGGAGAGATGAGTGGAACGAGAGCAAGTGTGAGTCGACGGCGGCCTGCAAGTGGCGCAAGGGAGGGGAAGGGAGATGGTGATGGTGATGGAGACGGGGGTAGCGATAAAGGTAAGGGTGGTCCGGGGATTGTCTTTGGTCGGGTGGCTGATCGTAAGCGGACTGGCGAGGATGTATCTAAAGGATCCAGCGTCAGAATGGGACATGGTGTTCCCCAATTCTCTTATAGAGACAAACTCTTATCTCCGGGGTGTGCCGGATTCCTGGTGAGGCACACGGAGGAAGACGACATTGTTCAGGGGTGGAAGGCTTATTTCAACCGCATGAATGAGAAGGATGCTAGTGATTCTCCCATTCCCTCCAATGGTTTCTGCAATATGATCTACACATGTTATTTGATCATTGATGCTCCTACTTAGGTACTAGATATGCTTTTGTTTTTCATAGTTTTAATCAGATCGTGCTTATGATTCTTATAGTTAATACAATTATGATGGTCATTAACTGTTTAAAACATATATTAGAGAGATTGTACAGTATACATGCATGAGTCTTGATTATATATATACTCACACACATATAGGCTTGACGTCAAGCGAAAGAGGAGAAGAAGTGATGAGCTTAGAGACAACCGATGCTTAGACTGTACTAAATGTATACTTTAGGCGAAAAACAAAAACTGTTAAACTCATAATTAGAGTGTTCTGGAGAAAAAGATACTACGTTAAGCAACCTAACCAATCTCATTAACCTTCTTAAATAAGTTGATTATGTACTACATTAAAGACTAGAAGAGTATAAGTTATGGTACTACATTAAAAATGGAGGGGGGGAAAATGTGATTTTGATTGCCAAATGCCAAGCTTGAACTCCAAAAACTTGTCAAACTTGCGGGTCATCGCATCAAAGGCAATAGAAGAAGAGTTTAGTTTGGTTCCGAAAGTGAGGATATGAAGAAATGTTGATCAAGAAGAGCATAGAACGCGTCAAACAAAACAAGCATAAATTAACTTTGTTTTTTGTTTTTGTTTTTGTTGAGGGTTAGTTGTCGTTTTCAGTGCCCTCTTTTCTTTGGTGGGTCTGGATGAGGTTTTCACTGCTATAAATAATCTACTGATTTTTTCTACTACGAGGGTTAGAATTAATGGACATTCCGTAAATGGATTGACACAGTAAAGATTACTCCATACATATTTGATTGAGATTAAATGAAGCCATCGATAAATGACTTAACGTGCTGGCCGGGGGGAAATGTATCAGTTGGGAATGGGATAGCTACTTTTCCATTATGTGATTTTGGCAGAGCGATAAAGTTAATGTTTCCCAAACCCTTCCACTTTATAGCTTTTACTCAACATTTATTAAAGGTCAACAATGATTTATTATTAATTTTTTAGAAAGCTAAAATATGGAGTGTGAACATGGAGTGTGAATATGGAGTGTTTGTTACACACCTACCGGCCTCGTCCTCTCGGGTAGCGGGTAGTGTGATCCTTTACTTTTATACATTTCTAAATTATTTTCCCCAGGATAATTTACATCACACATCAGCAGTTTAAGCAACAGATCGAGCATGCATCGGTTTGGACAATAATATACTGATAAAAATATGAAAAGATAGATTCTTCCTCGAAGGAAGCAAAACATACAGTCATCCTGATAATGGTGCCCAGACAGGCCAAAATAATAATCTACAGTCATCCAGAAGTCAAAAGAAATATCCAAAAGAGAGTCACCAACATCCACTACTACACTAGCCCCGCTCCGAGCCTTACCTCTGTCTCTCTCGCTCTACCTGATGAGCCGCCGATGGCTTAAAGGAGCCGGGATTCAAAATTGAATCCCAGAGTAACCGTTAATCTCATATAAAATGTATAAATAATGCATGTAAGAAAAGCCATAAATAAACAACTACCACATAACATTCAGTATCAAGGCACACAGCCAAATCCGGAATTAGCAGTCCTAATAGCACACAGCATAGACTGCAGTGGTCCAAATAGCACACAAAGATGCACCACCGGCACAAGACACAAAGAAAGCCCTTTATGCACACAGCATGTTCCGGTTCCATAGCACTCAAAAATAAATGATAATCAAATGTTTGCAATATATATGGTAAAACATACATACACACGTCGCACAGAGTATATGAGGATTAATGTTACTACCTGGCAGTCGACTACAGATAACAATAACCTTCGTGGTGCAAAATATCACAATTATCCCTAAAATAATAAAAAATGAAAATATAATTAATTCCACCTCAATGAATATTTTCTTTGGTAAATTAAAATAATCCCAATTAATGTGCCCATACTCACTAAATTCCTTTTCTTAATAAGGAATTTAATTTGGGCCCATATATTCTTAATTTTCGTCCTAAATCTGAAATTTTGATGAAATAGAAGCCCAACTTCAAAAATTCATAATTAAATCTAGAAAACTCATTTTGGGTTGATTCCAAAGCCCAAATGACCCTTAATATGTCTAGTTTCAACCAGAAATACTCATTTTGGTCAGAGAAAGTCGAAAATTCATCCATAGCCCAAAATACCTCTGCTGTCCGAAATAATTCCCAGTGTTCAGGGGCTATTTTGAAACATTTATTTCTCTTAGCAAAAAATTCATAAAACTACAAATTATATACCAAATTAATCCTTGAGATGTCTACTTTCTGTCAGTAAAATTTAATAATTTTTAGAGTCCATTTACTAGGTCAAATATCATGAAGAAGGTGACTGATTCCACAGAAATTCCCAGAAACAGCAGTCCAACGTTTTTCACACTTCCATTTGTATTTCCAAAATTATGATCCTAGTTCAACCCCATACAAAATCTCATTTTAGACACTTTAGAACCCTCAAAAATGCCAAAATCAACTCAGATCCTCATCATAATTCAGCTGGACGAAAATCACACTTTAAACACAAATACTCAAGTTTCCATTGTAACATCATAACCTAGTCCATAATCATTTCTAATTTGTTGTTTGAACCCTTAATCATACACTAACCCCATTTAAGAATTTGGACAGCAACTCCCCATACATTTAGGGTTTCCAACATTTCAAGAATACAAGAAAATATCACCCCAAAATCAATTCACCAACACAGTTCGGCAGATGAAAGAAGGGAAAAAAATTAACCTCCAACTATCTCTATATTTACCAATTTGCCATCATGTTAAAATCCAACCACCTAGTTACATGTGTTGGCCATTTTCTTTTCCTTTCTTTTTTCCCTCTTAGTTTGGGCCAAAAATTTAAGCCTCTCTTAGGATGATTTTAGCCCACTTTGTTAACTTGTAACCCATGCTCATGTACCCATAAATTCTAAATAATTATGGGACATACGGCACAATTTTGTGGAAATTGAAATTTTAACCTTGCTTCAATTTTTTTCTCTTAATTCCTAATAATACTCATGCAACTTCTTCTCATCACTTCTTGGCCAAATTTATTACACATAAACAAGTAATTCCACGACCACATCTTAATCTCATTCTGATTATTTCACACAACAACCTATATTCATTAA
Source organism: Acacia pycnantha (assembly GCA_025563575.1). Classification (NCBI taxonomy): domain Eukaryota; kingdom Viridiplantae; phylum Streptophyta; class Magnoliopsida; order Fabales; family Fabaceae; genus Acacia; species Acacia pycnantha. The sequence continues at coordinate 1,192,030 of JAMWYP010000292.1, forward strand.
CACATAACTTCATAAAAATATCCATATATGCAAATGAATCCACATGAGGCACATGAAAAATGGGGATGTTACAGTGTTCTCCATATTGCCGTTATAAAGAGGAGTACCTAACTATTAATTAATCTTTTTTCCCCTCCCCCCATTTTGGGGGTGTGAATATGGAGTGTTCTCTATATTGCCGTCATAAAGAGGAGATCCTAATTATTAATTAATCTCTTTTTCCCCTCCTCCCATTTTGGGGGTGTGAATATGGAGTGTTCTCCGTATTGTCGTTATAAAGAGGAGTACCTAACTATTAATTAATCTCTTTTACCCCTCTCCCCATTTTGGGGGTGTGAATATGGAGTGTTCTCCGTTAGCATCATAGATTAATTTCCCTCATGGTATTGAGTGTGTCATTTTCTCTTTTAAATTAGATGCAAAAAATCATAAATAGATTTCTTTTTTACTTAGCATTGGTTCTTAGTAGGGGATTTATGGAAAAATGAGTGTTTATTTTGTGACAAGAAAGGGAAATCTCCTTCGGATGTGAGCATATGGTATGCTCTACCAAATAGCGTAATTTTCCTTTTTACTTGTTTTTCCTCTTTACATGTTGAGAATTATGATTGATTATTGAAGACTGTGCATCAAAAATGTTCATCTGTCATATATTCTAAGAGCCAATAACCATTTGTAGAAAGTTGTTCCTTTGAAGGGTCATAGGTGTAAATATTAAAAAATACTAGTTATTAATCTATAAAATGAGCTAATTTCAAAGAGATATAATTTTACATATGGGACAAGTTGTAGGTTTTTAGAAATACTAAAATGTCATGACATGTAAAAAGATCAGTATATTTATGGATAATGAATTAACATGGAAAAAAAATACAGGATTACTTATGGATAATGTTATTTAAAAAAAGTACTTGAGGCTTATCAATATTGATTTTTATAAAATTAGATTTTCATATATCTTAATACAGGATCATTATACATAATGTTAAAATTTGGTTCTATTAAAACGAACTAAAAAGATCAAGATTTATTTTTTCGCAGCACTCCAGTTCTCCTAGTTATTTTCGACCAGCTATCATTAAAAAAAAAAAAAAAACGTAAAGAATATGCCACAACTCTAAATATTTTTGTGAATTTTAAATTTCACATTCCACTTTCAGTCTTGAGTTTTGATTGGGGAACAGAATACTGATAATTGATAATTAATTATTATATGCATAATTATTAATTATCTTTAAAAAGCATAAACTTACAAAATTATAAAAAAGGACTAACTTTTTTTGAAAAAATAAATGAACAGAAATGCTTACTCAGTTTGAAGATGTCTTAGTTACAAAGTAAAGAAGATCAATTATATAATTTGAAAGCTCAATTATAAATCCTAAGAGATTATTAGTTACAAATTAACTAACTTCAAACACTTAAGAAACTAACCCAATTATGTCTTTCAAGATTTAAGAAATTAATGCAATGTATGAAATCAATTGAGGATAAAATAGGTAAAAATATATATATTTGTTGGTGAGATAAACTCAAATAAAATCTTATAAAATGGGGACAAGTCAATTCATAAAATGTGACCTCATAAATAGGAGTGGAGGGATTATCTAAATTTAAAGGCTGTTGCTTGTATAAATAAAAAATTTAAAGGTTGTTGTCATGAAATTCATCAACCAAAACCAAATCTCTATTTTCATAAGAACCAAGAACTATGAAACATAATCACTAATTAAAGAAAATTTAAATATAACACTGAGGACGTAACAAACAATAGATCTGAAGATCCGGCCAGATAAGCATGCTCTTCCGGGTAACAAACAAATAGCAAGAAGAAATCACCAGAGACAAAAATCGAATCGAAGATCCGACGAGTTACAGGATCAGAGAAGGAGAGCCGACAAATTTCAACGGCGACGCAACGCTATCTTAGTCTAATGGACTGTGGCTGGTGATACTCGTATAGCAACGCAGGCGACACAAGGCTATCGGATCTTGGTGAGACTTTGAGACACGGTTGAAGAAGAGAAGAGGAGTTGAGACAAGATGGTATGGCAGGGAGAGGATGTGTACGTGGGAATTAATTTCTATGCAGATCAGAAGAATGGATAGCTCGTATGGCAGGAAGAGGAGGTGTGGGAATTAATTTCCCATTCAATGCTTCCTTGAGACCGGAATGAAAAAATTGAAAAAGAGAGCCCACCCATTTAAGAAAAATCAGCAACTAATTGAAAGAATGACTTGTTCCAATGCCCATATTGGAACTTATCAAGTTTTAGAATTTTCCATCTCAACAACACAGACTCATTCAAAGAACCAAACAATAGGGAGCCTCAGTTAGATAATCAAGCAACAATATAATTAGAAATGACATAATTGAAAATGGCCATAATTATGCCATGCAAACAAAGTTTTCCTATTGTTAACTATCTCTTGCTTTCTTTCTTTGTGCATATATGTCTGACCGTCCTTATGATTTCTTTAATTGCCCCCTTCGGGTTTTTGCAGTCATTTGTTTTATAGATAAAAACTGATACTGAAAACGGCTTGAATGGATTTTCTTCTTCGCTTTGCATTTTTGTGCTCATTAGAGGAAAACAATATGAATGGATTTGATGTTCTAACATGATGTTATTATTATAGCATGGCTCTTGGGCATAGAGAAACCAAAGCCGATGCTCATCTGCCTTCTTTGCTTTGCTGTTGCTGCCATTCAGACATGTTGGCATCTCTGCTCTATTGTTTTTCTAGCCTCCTTCATCTTTACTCAACTCTGCTTTGCCTTGCTTCAGTCACAACTTGGGCTTGGGTTAAAACTTAACGGTCATGTATTCAGTTGATTTGTAATAGTTCAAATGCTGTTAGGCATAAGAATCAATATTTGGTTTTACCCCATGTTGTTATAATAGTATATTAAAAGTGAGATCTTCATATATTCTGAGAGAAACTGTGAACTTTGGACAATGATGCTATTAATTATAAGATGAGCCTAATATAGATTTGCATTCCTAATCCTGTTTTAAAGCTGTGCAATGATATGCATAAGGATACGTAATGAGTTTTCCAACTTAAAAAATTGGAATTAGTAGAATTGTCTTATTTTTGTGGTCATGCTGCTGTATTCCATCACTGCTCTGCTCAAAATGAAAAGTAAAACTTCAATTCATGGCCTGATATTTTAATGCTTCTGCTATGAAGAACATTGTTAAATGTTTGGGACAGAAATCAAGAATATGAGCAGCATTCTTCACACAAGTGTTGTCATTGAATCAAAGCGAAGTGGAGTTTGATATATGGGACACGGCAGGCCATGAACGAGTGGTCCAAGTAATATGATGGCTTGGCTATTTTAGGTGCTTATTTGGTGTGTTAGGTACATATAAATTTTCATATAGATGCTTTAAAGGAAAATTATAACAACTTATAGATTATATAGTTTTTAAGTTTATAGACTTTATTTTCGTAATCAATATATGAGAAAATTATATTTTACAAAAACGTTGCGACAAATGAATTATGGGTTCAAATTTTCTTGGATTTAGGGGACAGTTTTTTTTTTCTTTTATGAAATTTCTTTCATAATAACCCGAAATTTAGGAATTCCAATAAATGAGAATAAAAAATTATTAAATAATTGATTTACGTGTCAATAAAAGAAAATTATATAGTAAGAACAATCGATAACAAAACTGCTTATTTAATATCCATTTTCAAAGTTGATATAAAAAATCTTAGAAACTAAATCAAGCTTAAAGTTTAGAACTTTAGCTTTCTAAAAAAACTAAAAATAAATCATTGTTGACCTTTAATAAATGTTGAGTAAATGCTATAAAGTGGAAGGGTTTGGGGAACATTAACTTAATCGCTCTGCCAAAATCACCTAATGGAAAAGTAGCTTTCCCATTCCAAACTGATACATTTTCCCCCGCCAGCACGTTAAGTCATTTATTGATGGCTTCATTTAATCTCAATCAAATATGTATGGAGTAATATTTACTGTGTCAATCCATTTACGGAATGTCCATTAATTCTAACCCTCATAGTAGAAAAAATCAGTAGATTATTTATAGCAGTGAAAACCTCATCCGGACCCACCAAAGAAAAGAGGACACTGAAAACGACAACTAACCCTCAACAAAAACAAAAACAAAAAACAAAGTTAATTTATGCTTGTTTTGTTTGACGCGTTCTATGCTCTTCTTGATCAACATTTCTTCATATCCTCACTTTCGGAACCAAACTAAACTCTACTTCTGTCGCCTTTGATGCGATGACCCGCAAGTTTGACAAGTTTTTGGAGTTCAAACTTGGCATTTGGCAATCAAAATCACATTTTTCTCCCCTCCATTTTTAATATTATACCATAACTTATACTCTTCTAGTCTTTAATGTAGTACATATTCAACTTATTTAAGCAGGTTAATGAGATTGGTTAGGTTGGTTAACGTAGTATCTTTTTCTCCCGAACACTCTAATTATGAGTTTAACAGTTTTTGTTTTTCGCCTAAAGTATACATTTTGTCATTTATGTTTATTCCAAACTTTCATCTAACCGAATGCCAATTATGCAGTTAAATAAAGTACTCTTAAATTTTAAAAATATAAAAAGAAATTATTGTATGTTCCAATTGACCAATTAAAAATACTAATAATTAAATAAGGGGAACAATCATTTGCGCGAGGGGTACCGTATTTTTGTGTTATGAGTATTTTGGAACTTTGCCTTGTAGTAGACGGACATACGTCCAGTTAGTTTTGACGGGAGTGTTACTTTTGCCTTATTTTTAAAAGTTGATAGTATATTTGCATTATTAATCTTGGCGGATAGCAAAGTGAGATAGTTAAGAATAAATTATTTGTAATTTTCCTGATTTCATCAAAATTACCATATCAAGGGGTATATATAATAATAATAAGAATAATAATGTCAATTTGGCAGAGAAATAAAAAAACAGGAAACAGAATAAACAGAATAAAGGAAACATAATGTTAAAATTTGGTTCTCTTAAAAGGAACTAAAAAAATCAAGATTTATTTTTTCGCAGCACTCCAGTTCTTCCAGTTATTTTCAACCAGCTATGATTAAAAAAAAAAAAAAGTAAAGAAGCTGCAACTCTAAATATTTTTGTGAATTTAAAATTTCACACTCCACTTTCAGTCTTGAGTCTTGATTGGGGAACAGAATACAAATAATTGGTAATTAATGATTATATGCATAATTAAACTCTGAGTAAATTTCTACAGATCAAATTAATATATGAAGCAGAAAACGTAAACCTCTCCCTAGTAGAGTATTATATAAACGAATCACACCTACCTTCTAAGACACACAGGTACGGCAACAATAGGCAAACAGTTTTACGTACGTACACCCTTCTTAGTTCTAAGCCATGGCAGCAGGGAAGGAGCCACACTAGTGTCTGTGTGGGCAAGTGCACCCACAAAAATTTGAGAAAATATATATAATTTGAAAGAATTTAAAGACAACATGGATGGGTGGCATAGTTGGTTAATGGTCTTCTCACTTAGCCACAGGTCGCCGGTTCGAACCTCTCCTATTCTTGTTATCTTTTTTTTCCCTTTCATTTCATCGATATCTCATCGTCCTCTCACTCTCCCTTTCATTTTCATGGATATCTCATCGTCCTCTCACTCTCCCTTCTCATCTCCAAATCGTGCAACCACGCTCTCCACTCTCGTCCGTCGTCGCTCTCCGCTCTCGTCCACTGTCTCTCTCCGTTCTAGATCCCCTCTCAACAGCTCAACTGTCGCACAGCAAGACCGGCTCAATCCTCTGGTAAAACATTTTGTTCCATTTAAATTAATATTGTTCTCTATATATCTCTGCTCTTCCCCACCCCGCCCCCCCAAAAAAATTCCATTTGATTTTATTTTTGTTTGAATATGCTCAGTTCTACTTTTGTCTATCCTCTGGTAATATTGTTAAACATGGCAGCATGGGGCTATGTATAAACTTGCGTTCAGGCCAAAAGCATTTGTTGTTGTATCAGATCCCATAATTGCAAGACATATTCTGTGAGAAAATGCATTTTGTTATGATAAGGTACCATCTTACTTATAGCATTCTCCTTTTTGGTTTTTTCCCCTTTTTAAAATTTATTGAGAAGTTGAGATCAGGCGAACAATTCCCATGTTTTGTTGCATCCTTAGTTGGTACTCTTTAAGGGTTGTTACTTGTTTGTATTATTGAATATTCTGACTGAAAGGCATGATTTTGAGTGAATTTCTCCTCCATTGCTATGTGTTCATGTAAAATCTGAAAAGGTATAATATGTTGAAGCACAAAAACATTTTGTCTGATTGTTCGTAAAAAAATATTTTTTCTGATTTAATTTCTGATTGAAACTGAATTTAAGTTCCCATTAATTAGCCCCCTTTTCTTTGGGTATGGTAATTTGAGCTTGGCAACTTACCGTGAAATATATTTTTTCTTCAATTGTGCATAATGAAAAGGCTGCTAAGCTCATTAACCTTCATTTCTGTGAGAAAACTACATCTGAGGTTTGTGTGGACTATAAATCAATGAATTTTCTTTGCTTCAAGAAACTGCCTGGGTCAATTTACATTGTAATTAAGAACCTTTCTGATATAAAGTCCACCTGAATGTCCTCTTTTAGTGGAGACTTGCAAAATTAATGGCGTTCTGCTTGACAAATTAATTCATGGGGTTTCAAGCTAAGTTTATACATCCTAAACCAGGAAGCTGGAGGATGCCATGTAAAAGTGGGATGACATTGTATCAAGGTTTCACCAAAACGGATTTTTAAGGGGGAAAGGTATAAACAAAAAGCTGCCAAACAGGGTGCAAACTCGTGACAGGATGACTTTCGGGAAGATCAAAGTTCCTATTCTATTTGATTAGTTATTATGTTCTTTATATAAAACAAAAATCATTTGGAAATTATTTACTTTTATTTCTATTTCTGGTTTGTGAAATAAAATAGGGAGTACTTGCCAATATCTTGGAACCAATAATGGGCAAAGGACTTATACCTGCAGACCTTGATACTTGGAAGCAAAGGAGAAGAGGTGCCCATACAACATTTGTCATATCTTTGTCATTTATTCTTCTTTTTTGTTTTCTCTTTTTATTCTGCATTTCAGCTATTGATTGAAAATTTAAGGTACCTCAACATTAACTTAAGTAGGATAGCGAGATAATAGGAATTTAGTATGAAGAAAGTAATATCTTGCAGGGTGAATTAAGGATCGAATGATGAAGGCTTATTGAATGCTTATCAAAGAAGATTAATTGGTGGTTCAGCTATTTTTGTTAGCCTACTACATTGACATGCCAGCCCCAAAAGAGTCAACTAATTAAGATCCTCAAATTTGTAATGTGGCCCTCTCTCTAAATAAGTTGTCAAGTATAATTACTAAATCAGTAAATGCAACTTGCTCTGTTGTCTTTTGTATCCAATCAGAAAAAATAAGTTTCAATCAGAAATTAAATCAGAAAAAGTCCTACTGTGCCTAAATTTGAAACTTATATGTACAAAGTTGTGTTTATGATAGTGTAGAGTTGTAATACATTTGTGTTCTCATTATTTTCCTTCCTCCTTTATGTAGGTGTTTGGTGTTGAACCTATTGAAAGTGTCGTGCTCTGTGGTGGTAAGCTTGGTAAGTTATAGCATTTGTTATGCTCCTTTGCTCCTTCATTGATATTTGACTTTTTAATATCCTATCACATATGACAAACCATAATACTTTTTCCTTGCATGTTGCTTTGGAATTTGATTGTGTAACATCTGGGTATCTGTATGCCATGGGATTAGAGTATATTATTTTGTTTAAATTCTTTTCAATTGAACTTCATTTATGGTCCTAAACTTTACGAAGGAGTGAGTTGCCTTTTATCCTCCTAAAAAAAAAAATAATAATTGGGGGCGTTGCCCCCGAACCCCCGCATCCCACTACTAATTGTGCACCCACAAACATTAAATCTTGGCTCTGCCACTGCATGGCAGTCGTAAATAGCTCCCTCGTGCTGCTTTCCATCTTATCATTAATGGTCTTTGGAGCTTCTCCTTCTCTTCCACTGCTTGACACGGCGATACACTCTCCTTCTGATGACTCCTCCACCTTCCGCATTCCTCACTATTCTTCAATGAGCCCCCTCTTTGTAAGTACCTCTTACATGCTACTAGTGTGTCTATAAATATATATATATATATATATATATATATATATATATATATATATATATATTGCTCCTACTCAGGTACTTGATATGCTTTTGTTTTTCATATTTTTAATCAGATCATGCTTATGATTCTTATAGTTAATACAATTATGATGGTTATTAACTGTTTAATACATATATTATAGAGATTGTACAGTATACATGCATGAGTCTTGATTATACACACACATAGGCTTGACATCAAGCGAAAGAGGAGAAGAAGTGACGAGCTTAGAGACAAGTGATGCTTATCCCAACAGTAGCCCTATGTTTTTTTTTTTTACCATAGCATTTCTCATTGCTATCATTTTTTATAGAATTGCGGTTGTCTCCATCGTTCTCGTACTTGGCTCTTTTATCATAATCCGCCTCATTTTCGCGGGTCGTTAATTTTCCTATGTTGTAATCGGTGTTCTCTTCTATACCATTAATATTTCCCACGGGATTATTACTTCTTTATTTAAAAAATAAATAAGAGAGCTCTATATGTCTTACCTTTTTTTTAATTTTGAGATCGATCTCTAATATCGCACATTTATTCTGTTTCCTGTTTTGTATTTCTCGGCCAAATTGACATTATTATTATTATTATATATACCCCTTAATATGGTACTTTTGATGAAATCGGGAAAATTACAAATAATATATTCTTAACTATCTCACTTTGCTATCTTGCCTCGAGTCCCACCCTTCCTAATTGTATATTTTTCGACCAATGTATGCATTCATTATCCTTTTGTTTACAACATTTATCTCTTAAATATTCTAAAAAAAATGTTTTACTTTTGATATTATATTTCTCAAAGAAAAGTCACATATGAATATTTGATTTATTTATCTAAGGGTTTACACTTATTGAATAATGAACCCTGTGCATTATTAAATTATTATTGTTTTTACTTATTATTGAGAAAGTACTAATAAGGGTAATTTAGGAAGAAATTGACAAAAATTATAATGTTGTCTTATAATTAGAACAAAAATAAACCCCCAAATGTTGTCCTATAATTAGGACCTGAAGGAGTAGATGATAATGACATCTGAATATGGCTAGGGTTTAGGTTTATATATGAAGCATGATTCTTGTGGCGGGTTTTAAAAATAATTATAATTAGTAAAAGTGAATATGATCAAAGAAAAGAAACTAAGCTTAGAAAAAAGTAACATGTTTAAAGAAGACAAATGGCAAGGTTAGTAAATAGCCTCACATGCAAGGCCAAGAGTGAGTGAATAAAATTAATCCCAAGGACAAGGATGTGAGTGCAAATTGGATGGTCAAGATTGAACGTTGAAGAGTCAAGTTCATTATCACAAGTACCCTGTTCTGTTGTATAGAACACAGATGTCTAGACTCATTGGGCCAGTCAGTTGTTTATATTGGATCGGTGACTTTCTCCAAGATATCTATAAGCAGATACCAAAGAGAGGATGATTGTTCTCAAATGTCTATAAGGAAGACACCGGAGAGTATCAAGAAGATCACTGTGCAACACAAGTATGACGTTTAGCCAAAAAGTGGTGGGGTGTGTGCACAGTATGACTGAATATTAAATAGTGTGAAATAGAGAATGTGTACCTGATATGTTTGTTCTCCTATTTATAAAGATTACCTCTAGGGTTTCGGGCCTTGGGGTCTGTGTGCCTCCATGCCCAAAGTGCCTGCTCCACTACCTGTACTTTCCGGGATTATAGCCATGATTATAGGGTGATTAGCGTTTTACCTGATCATTGAGGGGTTTTGTCACAAAGTATCCTTGTTGGGCTGCATAACAATTGGGCCCAATATGCGAATTATCTCCTAGATCACAGTTCTAATTAAGCATATATACGGTGTACAACTTTGTCTATTACATGCCAATTTAAACTGCAATCCAAGCTAGCTTAAATCAGTTGCACACACACACTTAATTGGATTATATGGGCCTTGTATTCTCATATTAGTTACACACACACGCACACTTGCCTTTCCACTTTTTATTTTGATACTTTCAACCAGCATTCGACTTCGGAGTTTGTGGCCCCCTTCCAACATAAATGTCTCCTTTGGGACTCAAACTCAAAATTCAAAGGGATATAGTGAGGCCTTACACCACTAGACCAACTATATACTCGTCCATATTTTTTCTCATTCTATCTATATGTTATTGAACTAGACAGTTCAACTATCGATCAATCAAATCTCAAAAATTTAATGCATCATTGTTAGAATTATAATTAGTACTCATTTGCTCCTTTTTAAAAGAGCCCCAAAATTTGAATGCAAGAGTTGTGTGAACATTTAATGTGGGTTTTTTTTTTCAATCTTTACCCCTCATTATATTAATTATATATTAATTAAAAGGTTAGTAATATTTATATTCACTATATTTCTGTCTCTTACTTACGCCACATAAATAAGGACATGTTTGGTAAACAAAGTTTATTTTAGAAATACATATTGTTTTTCACTATTTTTAACCGTTTTTTTAAACCGTGTAATTTGGTTATCAAGCTCCTATAATTTGGACTTGAGAGAGTAAATATTATAAACTATTAAAATTGATATAAAGCACAAAAATTTTAGGAAGTAAAAACGAAATTCTAGTTATATGTAATTATGCACGATTAATTAAGCACTATCAACTTCCAGTGAGATAATGGCCCATTGCGACAAATATAGAGGAATGGAATCTCATTTTGTACTATGATGTCTCCCTACATGCCTATGATGTCTTCTCGTCTCAATCAATCCATATGGATGTTTGACTTTGTGTGAAATTTTATAACTTGTCCATCACTCTCACTTCAAAGAAATTTGTGGCCAGACCTTATAGTTGAAATTCTACATCCCATTCATAGGAACAACATCAATATCTCGAGGGCCAAAACGGAGCTGCGGGAACATATGTAGTAATGTGTGAATGGATTTATTAGTGGTGTCTTAAAGACCGAATTGAGAGCTTCTCTCTCTTCCTGAGCCAAATTTTTCACCAAATGAGATGGGAAGAAATTTTTCACCAAATGAGATGGGAAGAATCATAAATTTTGGCGCGTACAACTCATATTTTGCCAAAATAGGTAACCTTACTTTTCAATGTCAGATCTTGGCCATCCAATTTGCATTTCCATCCTTACCTTTGGGATTAATTTTCTTCTCCCACTCTTAACCTTGCATGTGATGCTATTTACCAAACTTACCATTTAAAAAGTTAATATTTTAATTAAAATAATAATAATATAATACTCAATTTTAAAACATCTTTTCCCTTCTTCATAGGGTAAAATGATGGGTGGTTTCTTTTTAGTAAGAAAGGTAAAAGATAAAAGATCTCTCCCTGCAATTTAATTTGTTCTTTTTTCTGGAAGAGAGAGAGAGAGAGAGAAATTCAATCAATAATGAAATTGAACCTTCTATCTTCCATCAAGCAAATATTTGAGTCTTATATGTCTTTTTTCTTCCTTGTTTATTTACAACCATAAAAAGAAAAAAAAAAAAGAAAAGAAAGAAAGAAGATTAGAGATAATGGAGTCCAACACCATATTTTAAACATTCTTAATATTATCAAGAAACGTTACGGTTTTCGTGAAGTTTAAATTGAAGCACGTAAAATAAAATTTATGTTCCTAAAGAAATTTCATATTTACCTTATCTTCTTAATAATAATAACAACAACAACAACAATAATGTCAATTTGGCAGAGAAATAAAAAAAACAGGAAACAGAATAAATGGAGGACATTGGAGATCTCAAAATAATAATAATAATAATAATAATAAAGGTAAGATATATGGAGCTCTCTTATTTTTTGATTAAAAAAAATAAGTAATAATCCCGTGGAAAAAACGGTATAGAAGAGAACACCGACTACAACATAGGAAAATTAACAACCCGCGAAAATGAGGCCGATTAAGATAAAAGCGCCAAGAAAAAGAACGAAGGAGATGACCTCAGTTCTATAAAAAATGATAGCAATGAGAAATGCTATGGTCAAAAAAACCATAGCATTTAGAAGATTAAAAGTTACCATCATGCCTTTATGTTACCGTTCGTGGTTTTCTCAGGTACATATACTTGCAAATCACTATTTTAGTGCTCCGTATCTTGAACAATGCAATAAATTCAAAATACTTTCATATTAAGTTGAAATATAATGTGAAAATTGGTACTTTATATTACAAATAAGTTCTCGTTCCGATCTAAGATATGTTAGCTAGCTAGATAATTAATATTTATATAATAAAAAAATTAATTAAATTAATCATTTAATAATATGTAGTATTTGGTTCTAAAATGCCTCGTTTAATCATATTAAAAATAAATAATTTATGTGTTAGAGTCAACACACCTTTATATCAATTAACTAACACTAACACTAAAAAGTCTAGAGACTACTAATTATTACATACGTGATTCAAACCAAATTTTGTGCCTTATATCAACTTTAATAGTTTATAATATTTACTCTCTTTTGTCCAAATTATAGGAGCTTGACAACTGAATTACACGGCTTTAAAAACAACGATTAAAATTAGTTATAAGTAATAAGTATTTCTAAGATAAACTATGTTTATCAAATATACCTTTCTTTATGAAGGCTAAGTAAGATAGAGAACCTTTTAATTACTGTAATATGTATAATTAATGATGGGTAAAGAAAAAAAAAAACCCCCATTAAATGTTCACACAACTATTGTTGGGTTCTTGTAAAAAGGATCAAGGTAATTCAAAATTTGGGTTCTTATAAAAAGGACCATAACGATTACTAATTATAATTCTAAGAATCATGCATTCAATTTTTTATTTCCTATTTAGTTCCGTGTTAATTTTAGATTCCAAGAATTAATTAAAATAGGAGCAGTATTTACTTTAGGAAAGGATGACGTACGAGCATTAATTTTATAAGATCTATTATTAATCAATGATTTCCTTGATTATCGTAAAAATTAATTATGGGACAAATAATATATATATATATATATATATATATATATATATATATATATATATATATATATATATCAAAACGTAAACCCCTCCCAAGTAGAGTGTTATATAAACGAATCACACCTACCTTTTAAAGGAATCAGTTTCCCTGCTCGGCCCAGGGGACGCTTGTTCCCTTAGGGGGGCGAGCGCCTGATGGTCCATATCTCTTCTGGAGATCTAGACCGTCCATATTTAATTATTTTTAGGATTTTTTTTTTAAAAATTTTTGATTTTTTTTAGTATCAGTCAGCATCTTGAAGTATATTTTTAGTGTCAGTCAGTACCCTGAAATATCTTTTCAAGATCCTAAAATAACTTTTCAGGATCATGAAATATTTTTGAGTAGTAGTCAGTACACTAAAGTATCTCTTTAATATTCTACCAAAAAAAAAAGTATCTCTTTAATACCAGTCGGTATCTTGAAATATTGTTTTAGGAATATTTCAGGGTACCGACTAGTACTAAAAAGATACTTCAGAGTACTGACTACTACTCAAAAACACTTCATGATCGTGAAAAATTATTTTAGGATCTTGAAGAAAATATTTCACAGTAATGACTGGTACTAAAAAGATACTTCAGGATACAGACGAGTACTAAAAAGAGCAGTCAATACGCTTAAGTATTTTTTTAGTACTAGTTAATATCCTAAAATTGTTTTTAGGATCTTAAAACAATATTTTAGGGTACTGAATGGTAATCAAAAGATACTTTAGGGTAAGGACTGCTTCTCAAAAATATTTCATGATCTTAAAAAATTATTTGAGGATCTTGAAAAAATATTTCTTACATGCTACTAGTCTTTCTATATATTGTGACTTATTTTTCATATTTTGTACTGTAATATACATGGAGGAACAAGTTCAGCTTAATGTTTAAATTATTATTTAACTCAAAAAAAATTTCTGTTCAAAAGAATTATACGCTTAGTAAAAACTAATGGTTTATTTAGAAAATGAAGGAAATAATTGTAAAAAGGTTGGTGTCGATGTTATGGTGAAAGGTGAAGTGGGTGGTCAGGGTGGATGTTTCTTGGCCATTCATTTAAGTGTGTATTATTTATGAGTGAGACTTTTTGAGGGAGATATTTTTATTTTTATTACTCCCTCCGGTCCTAATTATAAGACAATATTTGAGAGTTGGTTTTGGTCCTAATTATAAGACAACTTTTTATTTTTTGTCAATTTCTTTCTAAAATACTCACATTTTATTTTCTCAAATGTGTTTAGTTTTTAGTGAGTATATGTATGTGGGTTGCAATACACACAAGTACACGCACACACATGTGTGTGTCTGTAAACACACACACATGTATGTATGTATTAATGTATGTGTGTGTGTCTATATATGTCTGTTTGTGTATATATATGTATATATGTGTGGTCATATATATGTATATCTATGTTTGTGTGTCAATATATATGTGGAGATATATATATATATATATATATATATATATATATATATGTGTGTGTGTGTGTGTGTGTGTGTGTACTCAAACACACACACACATACATATATATATCTTTGTGTGTAGATATATATGTTGTGTATGTAGATAGATCTATATGTATACACACACATGTATATATATTAAGACCATTATTTCAATTAAAGGAAAATTGATTGGAGAGATGTGTTATAAGGTTGTTGATTCACTTTTACTTATGTCATTTTAAATTTATATAATGACATTTTAGGAAAATGAGTAAAATTAACTAATTTAACTTTTCTCCTTAATCTCCTCAAAATTGGTTAAATATGTCCTATTATTAGGACCGAAGGGAGTATATTTTTAAGGGTTTTTTTTTTTTTTTACTAAAAAAAAAAAGAAAGGTGAATTAATTAGGTGGTAGAATAAGAACAGTGTTGACGGGTAGAATGAGAAGTATATGAAAAGTAAAGAAGCCGATAAGGCTTCATTGCCTGTTGCTGTTTTGGCCATTTATGAGAAACCAACAAACCAAAACCCTTTTCCTCTTTTACTCTCCCTGTGTGAACACAAACAATAATTCCCCAAACAACAATTCTCCCTTTTCCTCTTTCACTCTCCCTTTTCCTCTTTCACCATCCATTCCTTTAATTACCTTCTCAGTGCCGCAGGAGAGTGTAGAAGCTTCGTGGGAAGAAAAAGCCGCAACCTTGTGCGCTCATCTCTGTCATTCCTTGTTGTCGCCGGTAGGCTCACCAAGAACCACCGTCTCAGCCTTCCTTGTTCGCTCAAGGTTCCTCTGCTGCTCTTTTTCTTCTCTGTTTTGTGCCGTTTTGTGTGGGTGCTGGGGAATTATCATTTTGTTTTTTCATCTCTTTACTGCCAGCATTTTTTTTGGGAGGGATTGATGCCTTGATTGTTGTTGCAATGAACAAACTCTTCTTCTCCATTCTCTTTGATTTCCGTCATTTTGGGTGGTTTTTATGGGATTTATTTTTTTCCCCCGTGATGGTGCGTCTGAAGCATGGAGTGTTAAGAGTATGGGTTCATTGAATATAGAAGGAAAGGAAACTAGTGTAGGTAGTCATTTTGGGTCTGATCAATCGGTGATTTTGCTGAATCCATGAATATCAAGCTTTATTCCCCCGGTTTATATATATATATATATATATATATATCATTCCCTCCAACGGTTTCTGCGATATGATCTACATGTTATTTGATCATTGATGCTCCTACTTAGGTACTTGATATGCTTTTGTTTTCATAGTTTTAATCAGATGATGCTTATGATTCTTGTAGTTAATACAATTATGATGGTTATTAACTGTTTAATACATATATTAGAGAGATTGTACAGTATACATGCATGAGTCTTGATTATATATATCCTCACACTCACACCCATATAGGCTTGACGTCAAGCGAAAGAGGAAAAGAAGTGATGAGCAGCGATGCTTTTCCCAGCAGCCCTGTGGTTTTTTTGACCATAGCATTTCTCATTGCTATCATCTTTTATAGAACTTTCGTTGTCTCCATCGTTCTTTTTCTTGGCGCTTATATCATAATCCGCGTCATTTTACCGGGTCGTTAATTTTCCTATGTTGTAATCGGTGTTCTCTTCTATCACTTCTTTTTAAAAAAAAGAAATAAGAGAGCTCCATATATCTTACCTTTTTTTTTTTTTTTTTGAGATCTCCAATATCGTCCATTTATTCTGTTTCCTGTTTTTTATTTCTCTGCCAAATTGACATTATTATTATTTACAAATAATATGTTCTTAATTATCTCACTCAGCTATCCGCCAAGATTCTTTTTCCCCCCTTTTTACCACTTTTATCGTTTTTTTTTTGGGATCACATGGCTGTTGCCATGAGATTCTTTAATTTATATGTGCTCTATATATACCATTATGAGAAAGGCACACGAGGCAAGGAACCTAAATTGGTAATTTTGAGCAACTTTAATTTGTATTTTGGTTGATGAATTTCATGGCAATAGCCTTTAATTTTTTTTTTTTTTTTTTAAAAAACCAAGCATCAACCTTTAAATGTAGATAATCCCTCCAGCCCTATTTATGAGGCCACAATTTATGAATTGACTTGTCACCTTTTTATAAGATTTTATTTGAGTTTATCTCACCAATAAATATATTTTTACCTATTTTATCTTTAATTAATTTCATACATTGCATTAATTTAATAAATCCTAAAACACATTATTGTGTTAATTTCCTAAGTGTTTCAAAATATATAATTGATCTTCTGTATTCTGTAACTAAGATATCTTCAAACTAAATAAACATTTCTGTTCATTTATTTTTTCCAAATAATAATGCATATACTCATTAATTATCAATTATCTGTATTTTGTTCCCAAAGCAAGACTAAAAGTGGAGTGTGAAATTTTAAATTCATAAAAATATTTAGAGTTGCAACGTATTCTCCGCCCCCCCCCCCCTCCCCCACGGTCACTTGATTGAAAACTAAAGACACACATTACTCATAATAGCATTCCTTTCATCATTTACTCATAATAAATTCTATAAACTTATAAAATATATATTCTATAAGTTTTTATAATTTTCCTTTAAAGCCTCTATATGAAAATCCGTATGTACCTAACACGCCAAATAAGCACCTAAAATAGCCAAGCCAGCATATTACTTGGATTTCATGGCTTGATGTGTCCCATATATCAAACTTCACTCGGCTTTCATTCAATGACAACAGTACAACACTTGTGTGAAGAATGCTGCTCATATGTTTGATTCCTGTCTCAAACATTTAACACACTCACACATCAATCTTGTATATATTCAAACCTTTACACGCACATGACATCAATTACCATTATAGACATCAATCTTGTCTCCTCTTGCCTATTCCCATGTGTCCAAGATGCACCTGCCAAATTATGCAGATATATAATATATATGATTTATTGATTTAATGCTCTTTTTAAGTTTCCTTTCCCTCTGATCATCAATCTAGCAACATGAGTACAAAAGTAATGCAGGCATGTAAACAATGTTCTTCATAGCAGAAGCATTAAAAAATCAAGCCATGAATTGAAGTTTTACTTTTCATTTTAAGCATAACAGTGATTGAATACAGCAGCATGACTACAAAAATAAGACAATTCTACTAACTCCAATTTTTTAAGTTGGAAAACTCATTACGTATCATTATGCATATCATTGCACAGCATTAAAACAGGATTGGGAATTAAAGAAATCATAAGGACAGTCGGACATATATGCACGAAGGAAGAAAGCAAGAGATTGTTTTTTTTTTTTTTTTTTTTTCCCATCCGGTATCCAGAGCTTCGCCCAGATTAATTCTACTAATTCCAATTTTTTAAGTTGGAAAACTCATTATACATATCATTACACAGCATTAAAACAGGATTAGGAATTAAAGAAATCATAAGGACTGTCAGACATATATGCACGAAGGAAGAAAGCCAGAGATAGTTATCAAAAGGAAAACTTTGTTTGCAAGAGTCGGTGGCAACCAAAATCAGAGAATGAATGATTGATATGCAAACTTATACCACCTACGCACCAAATAAAACTTTAGCTGATGATTTACAAACTAGATAAAAAAAAATTCAACAGATTGCATGTTACATCTACAAAATCTTTATAAAAGCCAAAGTATTCAGCAACAGGTATACAAACGAGTACAAAAAGATTTTGATAGATATACAAATCACACATCCTAAATATATCTTAATAGATGGATTTACATATCATAAATTTAACTTAAAAAATTGAAAAACAGAGGCCACCCATTTAAGAAAAATCAACAATTAATTGAAAGAATGACTTATTCCAGTGCCCATTGTGGAACTTATCAATTTTCCAGATTTTCCATCTAAACAACAGAGACTCTCACACTCATTCAAAGAACCAAACAATAGGAGACTCAGCCTCAGTTAGATAATCAAAGAACAATAATCAACAATATAATCGGAAATGGCATAATTGGAAATGGTAAAAAAAAATAGCGATCATTGGAAATGGCAAAAAAAATTAATTTACTAAATTTACCTCAACCCAAGTCTTCATCTTCGGCTACTGCTTAATACTCTAAACCTCGAACCAGTCATCCTCTTCCTTGCGATTGGCGCAGCAGTAATGTTAACTGTCTGGGGTAGGGTTTGTTTCAGCCGGATATGACGAATCCCTCCTTAACAAATAATGACAATTATTCCACTAATTTACACAAAGTGAAAATCCATGATTAAGCAACAATGAGCACAGACCAACACTGAGATTGTTGTCTGTGCTTATTGTTGTTCAATCATGGATTTTCCTAAGGCTGGATACTTGCTAGTGTTCTATGCGATTGTGGCAGCAGACACACGAAGGCAAATGCACACGAAGCCAAATGGGGGCGAAAATGGCTTGGGTTTCTCGCTGCCTGTTCTTAGGAACAGTAAAAGCAGACACAAAAATGAGGACCCTCCCTATTCCCAAATTCGATTTCTAGATGGGAGCTGCCGCAAGATACAATTTTTAGGGTAGAAGAGGAGAAGGAGCCCATGGCCCGCTATAGAACTTTTGGGCAGAGGTTGGTCCAGTTGGGAATAAAAAGATGGCGGGATCCTATCTTAACCGGAATTGTGAGCCAATTAAATCAAGAGTTTTGAATTGATTAGTTGAATTTTATATTGTTTTAGGGAAGATATATTGTCACTACCATTTTTTGTCACTACCAATGTCACTACCACTTTTTCACCGTTAGATCAGAATCTCAATAGGAGAGAGAAATGATAAAGGTATATGAGATTCTGATCTAACGGTGAAAAAGTGGTAGTGACATTAGTAGTGACAAAAAATGGCATTGACAATATCTTATCCCATTGTTTTAATGTATTTGTAGATTATATCTTCTTGTATAATCTATTTATGGATTAATTAATATTTATTTAGACGTTACTCCTTTAAGGTATCTTAGTTAAATTATACTCTCTCCGGTTCTAATTATAGGACAACATTTGAGATTTTGTTTTAGTCCTAATTATACGACAACATTTTAATTTTTATCAATTTCTTCCAAAAATACCCCTATTGATATGAAAGAGAAATTATGTGAAATCAATAAGGTAGTTGAAGTACAAAATTTATATAAGAGCATTTTTTATTAAGGTAAATATGTGTTTGAAGATAAAAGCCATAGGAATAGAACATGTGTTATTCTTGAGGATCAATGATAGAGATCATGATCATGAGGACTTGAGAACACTAGATATCTATTACCTAAAACTTGTTTCTAGTCTTGAATCACCAAGAAAGGGCATTGATGATCTCAATAAGACTAGTACAACATCATCTACTTGTATAGAGATACAAGGTAGGGACCTCATGGAATACAGGCATGGAGATGTCTTAGCTGATGTCGTGCGGTGGATCTGTTGGCACTACTAAAAAATGGAAAATTTGCGACGGAATTTGCGAGGGAACATTTTTCCCTCGCAAATAATTGAATATTTGCGAGGGAACCAAAATCCCTCGCAAATCCAGCAATTTTGCGAGGGAAAATAGGTTTCCTCGCAAATTTAAGTAATTTTGCGAGGGAACCAGGTTTCCTCGCAAAATGACTTAATTTTGCGAGGGAAAATAGGTTCCCTCGCAAAATTACTTAAATTTGCGAGGAAACCTATTTTCCCTCGCAAAATGACTTGATTTTGAGAGGGATTTTTGGTTCCCTCGCAAATATTCAAATATGTAGCCCTAATTTCACAACGCTCCAGTCTTAAGTCGCGATCTCACTCCTCAGTTTCTCACCGTCCTCACTCCTCAGTCCTCACCGTCGCACGTTCTGATTCTGATTCTTCCTCATTTACACCCCTCAATTCTTCTTCCTCTTCTCTTTCTGCTCTTCTATTCGCTGGATTTGGTTGTATTGCCCATGGAATTTGCCTGTTGAGGAGAGCCAAGTTGGAAGAAGATTTGCAGGAAAAACGTCCTGGAAAGCCAGAGGAGAGCTCCATTCTAAACGCCTCATCTCGCAGAAATGGACACTTTTCCTCTGTCTGGCAAGCTTCTGTGCTGGGATGTTCTTCATAAACAGGTCCCTAACTAAACTGTATCATATCTTCTCCCCATTTTTTCCGATTCTTTTCTCTACAACGATAATTTCATCCGGGTTATTAAGAACTTGTTTCGTGTTAATGTTTATTTATGGCTTCGTATGCTTACTGAGCACTAAATGACTTCAAATTGTGTTGCCAGATTTTTCTTTATATATTCTGGTCTTCAAGGAATTCATTTATTTACTCACTTGCAGGCCTTTCTGAATTTTGAAGATCTTGCTTTCTTTTCGATGCTTCAATATTAATCCCGATTTAGTTTTTGACACTCACAAAATTGATTTTAATACTTTCCATATTTTGGCTTAAGCTCATGGAAAAAATGGTATAGATCTGAATTCACCTGGAATGATCTAAACCAAGTTAATTTTTACTTTGAGGTTCAAGATGCAAGATTGACTATTTGTTATGAGCTAATTCTGCTCAAGAACTGCTTTTCTCTTTCTCTAACAAACAATTTTCTGATGGTTTAATTGGTTCGGCTCGCAATACTCATGTTGACAAATCTATCCACAACTTTAATTACTGTTTTCAAAGTTTAAAAATAATAACTGTTTATGCTCATTTACTGTACACATTTTCTCAACCGTCCTCCATTTCCCCAATTTTCAATCCTGAAAAGATAGAATTTCTAATTTTCGCTAATTATTATGCTTAGTTCAATGTATTTAGAGGTACATTAGTGATCTATTTGTCTGGTTCGTAGTGTGTTTATCATAATGAACATAAGATGGTTATATGGAAGTGATTTACCTGGGAGAAAAATAAAGATTCCAGATGAAATTCTGATTTGATTTTGAAGTGACAAGTATATATCCGATGCCTGTATTTATGCTTCATTCTATCAGATAAAGACTGGTTTGTGGAGTTATTCCGGTAATTTTCTTATGAAGTATATAAAATGATTGATATAGGATGTGGACTATTCCTGAACCTAAAGAACTTGCTCGACTAACACCCATGGAAGCTCAAAAATTGAACGTAGTTTCAGAGGGTTGCAATTCAAGAATTGTAAGCAAAACTTTTCTTTTTGTTACTTAATTACACTCAATCAACACATGTCTATAATCTAAAGTACCTGTGTTTTATTTTTATTTCTGTTATTCTTCCTCTAGTTGCGTGAGAAGGAAGTGAAGAGAGAATCTAAGGACATTTTAGGAGAAGTTTCCAGGACTCATAATGCCATACAGTAAGTTGGAAGTTATTACCCTCATAATGCTATTATTAGGCTGATTTTCAATCATTCTAAGTGCAAAATCCTGGGTTGGTATTGAATATAGAACATTGGACAAGACCATATCAAATTTAGAGATAGAATTAGCAGCTGCAAGGGCAACTCAGGATTCTTTACGCAGTGGTGCTCCTGTATCAGAAGGTTCAGAGATGGTTCAACCATCTGGCAAGAGAAGGTACTTAATGGTTGTAGGAATTAATACTGCTTTTAGCAGCCGGAAAAGAAGAGACTCAATTCGTGCAACTTGGATGCCACAAGGTTCATAAATTTATCTTTCGGCCTTATATATTAATTTAATCTTTTGTTGATGGATTGATTCTAGCTTTTTTATATCTTTAACGATTGTACTCACTGAAAGTTCAAATACAAATAAATTACAGTATTAGTTTTAGATATTCTTGAATGAATCAAAGTTTGACACGTTTCTTCTCCTTCATCAAGTGCTACATCAGGGGGTATCCTGGACAGAGCTATCGAAGCAGAGGACCAAAAGCATGGAGACTTACTGAAGCTGGTAATTAATTTATTTTGATCCTTTTTCTGTGATCACTTGCTGCAGGATCATGTTGAAGGATACCTAGAATTGTCAGCCAAGACAAAGACATACTTTACTACTGCTGTTAACTTGTGGGATGCTGATTTCTATGTTAAAGTTGATGATGATGTTCATGTCAACATTGGTATGCAAAGTTTTTCTGTCATGTTATAATCTCTGGCTTTACACCTTAAAAACTGGACATAGGTTTCAGTTTACTCATTTAGCAAGTATCCGTAATGTTTTGACTGGGTTTCCTTTTTATTGTGTTCCAGCAACATTAGGAGAAACTCTAGTTAGACACCGATCAAAACCTCGCATATACATTGGATGCATGAAATCTGGACCTGTCCTTAATCAAAAGTGAGACTTCTCTCTTATCTTCATCTTACAATTCATTTTAAGGTTATGCTACATCATACCTTCTATAGTTTGCAGTACTTCCTAGTTTTAGATTCTTTATTTTGTCACTTGCACGTTCTTGATATCATGCAAATGTAAATTATGAGGTTAAGTTTTCTGATAGATAAAATGATAGATAAAATGTCAGTGCTCATTTGCATGGCATTTCAGGCATTAACGTGATGGCAGAAGTGGATGACCGTGGTGGTGATGACAATACTGGTGATGATGATGACCAGACTGTTGCTATTTAGACCTTTTTTTAGTTCATTTTGGTTTCAACATTATAATTTGTAATATTTTGTTTTTCTTGTTATGTAAACTCTTATGGTTGTTATAATTTATTTTTATGATATATATATAAATCTTTTTATTTCTTAATTTTTAATATATTTTTTTGTAATTATTTTATTTTTTCTGATTTTTATATATTTTTTAAAATAAATTTAAATTTGCGAGGAAAATTTTTTCCTCGCAAATACATGGATTTTGCGAGGGAAATTTTTCCCTCGCAAAATTCCAGGATTTGTGAGGGAACAAATTTTCCCTCGCAAAATCCATGGATTTTGCGAGGGAAACCTTTTTCCCTCGCAAAATTCCAGGTTTGCGAGGGACAATTCTTCCCTCGCAAAATCCAAAATTTGCGAGGGAAAATGGAATTTTTCCGTCGCAAAATGATTTGCGAGGAACATTTTTGCGACGGAACTTTTTCCGCCGCAAATTCCGCCGCAAACCAATTTTGCGACGGAAAATAGCTTTTTTGCGAGGGAATTTTTCCGCCGCAAAAAACAGTTTTTTTAGTAGTGTGGAGAATAGATAGCACCGAATTGACTTGCCGAGAGACTCCACAAAGATTCATTATAGAGAGTATCATTGGATATGTAAAGTCTCTCATCGTTTGGTAGTGCGGATTGTCTTGGACTTAAGGATGTCATCGAACACTATGTCCTTGGATTATACTTTGACCGTACAACTCTATCCACCTGAAAATGAGAAGAATAATGTACTCTTGGGTGTAACTCGAATACATGAGTATAGATGGAAATGTTGAGAGGACTTACAGTCTTTTACAAGGAATTAGTCATTCACAAGACCGGTAGTGTAATATCCCAAAGTTTTGGACCAATAAGTTGGAAACAAAACTGAGATAAGAGGGCTCTAACCAGTAAAATTCAAAAGTTTTAAGGTTATTATGAGGAAAAACTTAAGATAATTAATAAAATTATTTTGGACCTTGAGAATTTGGGAAGGTTATGAAATAATATTTCAAGAATATAGAAATATTATGGTAGGATTAATTATGGAAAATTTGGCCTTAATTATTAAATAATTGGAATTTAAAGACAATTTTGGTTTCATTAGAATAGGAATTTTGACCCAATAGCCACATGCCCATGTGCACATGCAAAATACAATACTCCTCCTGATCCATTAATTATTCATTTCGGCCAACACCAAAATATAAAACACCAAAGCCCAAAACTTCAACACACACTCCCTCCATAGCTCCTTTTTCACGTCACCTTACACACACACTTTAAATCCAATTCAT
Source organism: Acacia pycnantha (assembly GCA_025563575.1). Taxonomy (NCBI): domain Eukaryota; kingdom Viridiplantae; phylum Streptophyta; class Magnoliopsida; order Fabales; family Fabaceae; genus Acacia; species Acacia pycnantha. Next base: position 1,216,451 of record JAMWYP010000292.1, read on the forward strand.
TCAAGCCCATATCAGCCCCTATACATACACACGTATACTTCTTCACTTTTCATCTGTCAGAAGCACAAAACGCAGCAGCAGAAAACTTAGTCAGCAAAATAAAATCATAGCCATATCAGATTGGCAGACACGCAAGAGCAGACCATGCTTCTCGAGCTCCAACCCAACTATCTATACTCATTGGTCTGCTCATGCTTCTCGGACCAGTGTTTTATTCTTCTCGGACTGACCTTCAACCTCTTATATAACCACTATTTCTTAGTTTTCCTCCACTCACGTTGCTTTAGCGAGGAACTAGAGCCAACTTCGAAACTGAAAGAGAGGGAAGGAGGGAAGGAAGGAAAACGAGAGAAAGGACGAGAGACAGCAAGAACACAGAAAATAGAATGAGGATGAGAGCGTGGAAGCTGAGCCTGAGAACAGAGATGGAGAAGTTGAGGAACCACGCATGCAAGCTTGTTTTCGAACAAGGTGAGCCTCCAACCTGATTTTCTGTGTTTAAAGCTGAAGTGTTATAGTTTTGGTTTTGCATATTGTGCTCTGCTTTTGGGACCCGAAATAGAGAACGTTTGAGGTTTAACGTTGCATACATGTGCTTTTGAACTGGTTGAAGTTTGAAGCTTAACGTTGCATGCGAATAATAGTGGGTTCTAAATTAATTACTGCTGAACCAAGAAGGTTGCTGTTTGGTAGAAGAAACACTTGCACACTAAGAACATATATTTAGCAAGATTTCATGTGCATTTCATGTTGTTTAGAGCATAAACCGAACCATAAAACTTTGTTTTGAAGTATGGAGTTGGTTTTAAGAATGTAAATGCCAAGGAAAGTCCAAATGAAATGCCAAATATGAAAATAGAAGCTGCTGTCATCTCTGGAAAACTGAACTTTTTCAGCTGGAATAGTAACCTTTGAGTAAGGAAAAACTAGGGTAATCGAACTCCTTTGACCCTGAAATTTATCAGAGATTTAGTACACATCATGGAATTTCCAACGAGCCAAAGAACACCCAAAACGGACGAGTAGAATGAGAGATATGATTTTCCAAAGTTTAGCCAAAATCTGGAACGTTTTCTGCACTTCCGGTGAACAGTAACTTTCGAGCTTGATTTTGAAATGGCAAACATTTGAGTTTTTCCTTGAAATTTTTACAGTAAATATTAGAATCAATAATGTTTAAAACGAGATTTGGAACACTTTAAACGGAGGTCTATAGCTCAAGATATGATTTTTCGAAGTTGAGCTAAAATCTGGACAAATTCTGGTATGCTTCTGGAGCAACAAAATGACGTTGCATTTCGGACCAAGTAAACAAAATCATAAAAATGTGAAATTTTGCAGATAAATAGTAGACAAGTATATGTTTAATTGGATAGTTAATTTGTTGAATTCCGATAAGTATTGAAGGAGTTATGGTTCCTCAAAGTTTGGTCAAGAAATCTGGGAAATTCTAGACATTGTTTATGTTTTTCGGAAGTAGGAAATTTTATCAGTCATAAATCAACTTGCTGACTTTAATTTATGAAAATAGACTTGTCAAGGTTTAAGTATAAATTGGAATCACTCCATTTGGAGTTGTATCGGTCGAGTTATGAGGTTTCTAAATTCTCAGAAAAGTTAAAGGCTGAATTTCTGATAAATCTTAAAATAGTCACACAAGTTGTTAATTGTGCATAACCTTCAAAGTAAAGGTTTTTTTTTGGATAACTTGTCTATTAATGGTTAGTAATTGGTTGTGGTAGATTGATTTTTTGGGCATGTGTTTGAACTCTTGGGTTAGGAGCAGGGTGATAATAGTTGGCTTCGGCAAGAGGCAACCACTTTCCACTTATTATGTGTATTAGTATGTTGTTTGAGTATTTTTTGGAATGATTATTAATATCTTAATAGAAATTACCTTGTGGAACCTTATGATTTGAATTGTGAAATATATACATATTTTTATATATGTATAAGATTGAGAATTTTGATATTATGACTTGTATATGAGAGTAATTTAAACAACATGACATGAATGTATAAACCTTGGAAAAATTCCTGTTGATGAGTTATTTATTATGATAATTATGGAAAGGGTTGGATTGGGAAGAAATGAAGTAGTTTATTCCAGCACATGGTGAGGCCTCAATTGGTGCACAATGGTTGGCTTTCTATTATCCCACATGTTCAATGAGGGACTGGCCCACTAGTTCAATAAGAGCTTACGACACCCCACCAGTTCAATGAGGGGGAAATACCCATGGTCTGGGACGTGTGCTTTGAGGATTTTGGTCGGTCCTCATCACATGACCAGTGAGCTTTTGAGTAACCAGTAACATGGATGTAATATAGCCCATGGGTCTAGTCGGAGGAAATAAGGCAGTTCGGTTGGATTGGTGGGAGGCATCTTGGGAATTGTGTTAATGAAAACTATGATATATAATTTTGATACATAATTCATGACATGAAAATTTGCGACGTGTATATTGGTCAAATATATTTTTAATACTTTGTTATGGAAATTATTCCACTTGGCACCTCACTAGCACATATTAGTATTCGTAATAAGTTGGATTGATGGTTACCACATTTTTCAGGAGATAGTTCTCGTGCGGGTCCGTCAGGGAAGACCTCATAAGCTTAGGCTACTTCTACTAAAAGTAGTGCTTCTGTTTATTTTTGGGTTATGTTGGATGATTGTATATTGTCACGTCAGGGCTCATTTTGCATATTCTGGTTTATTTTGTGTAACACCCCAAATTTCATTACTACAAATTGTGTCGGATGACACTTGGTTTTAGAAAAATTCAATAGAATTTGAGGTGCTACATCAGAGTACTGCGGAAACGGAGAGCAATGTACTAACAAATGGACAGTGATCAGTAGCTGGTATAAAAATACCCCGACATAAGATGATGCCAGACGTATGCTGGTATATTAAATTGAAAATCCTGAAGGAATATTCATGTGATACAATATACAGAGCTTTGTACAATTACATTTCTCAAAAAGTAACTATACAACCTAGACAAAGCCTTGACTAGACTTGGGGTAATGAACCTAACTCCGTTAACCGAAAAGAATGGCCAGGTAAGTGTCTATCATGGGGGCCTCACCGAGTTCACGGCGACTGATTGGCTAACCCACATAGACTAGCCTTGCCTTCATCGGCACCAAACTATTCGAAATAACTTTATTAGATCCATGCCTGACAATAGGCTCTGATAACTTCTTCTGGCTCTTGTCTCAACCCTCGGTGCATTATTACGACTTTGCCCCTTCGCTCCTTTTTAAGACTCCGTCTACCAGTGCCTTCTCTGTTCCTAATATCTCTGATATTCCTGCTTGAACCTTTCCTGTACTATTAGTTAAGACTGCGGTCCAATGGCCATCGGACCTCAGGTAACGGTTAACCTCATGTTTACATACACACATTTGTATTATAGATAATCACAACCCTAACAGTATATAAACACACAACAAATGTATCGTACCCAACCAATGCAGATGTACCGCACGAAGCGAATGCAGGTGTACCGCACGAAGCAAATGTAGATGTACCGCACGAAGCGAATGTTCCCTTACAGATGTGTCACCCCTAGTGAATGTATCCCGAAAGCACATAAACACACAACAGATCACCAACCACATATACGCATACAATACTTATAACACATACACGCATACAATAAACATCAGAGTTAGTGTTACAGTACGCGAACGTACGTACATAGACATACAACAAAGCTATCAGCTACCACTTACAATACACATATCACATATATGCATACAATAAACATCAGCGTTAGTGTTACAGTACGCGAACGTACCTTCCACCGTGTAATGGCCAAACGTCCGGCCCTTTGAACCCGACTCCGGACCTCCCGGATATCCTAAAGGGTAATACCGTATCCATTAACTCATGAACAATATCCTAACAGATATTCTAGTCACAAATGACTATTTTACCCCTGACTTCGCTAATCGGCGAAATTTCGCCAGAGCTTCGCTACTTTGACTCTAATCTTCCAAAATTTTGCCATATCTCTTTCTCCAACATATTTTCGAAATAAATACCATATTTAACCCTAAAAAATGATATCTACAATATATTGGAAGATTAAAGATCAAAACAACATCTAAGCTATGAACTAACCTAGAACTTCAAGAACTACCAAACTAAAGACTAAGAACCGAAGAACTTACCCTTGAAGAACTTCCTCTTCCTCCTTTCTCTCACTTCTCTCTAGGATTGCTTAGTGAATTGGTGAGTTTTGAAGAGAAATGGAAGGGCTATTTATAGCCAAAGAAATTACTATTCACAACTTTTTCTACTTCATTGTGAGCCTTAGGATTTAGGGTATTTTTGAAACTCCAATCCCCACCATTGATCCCTATGTGCTGACCTCCCCCTCCCCTTTTTCAACAAAATGAAGTCATCAAAGTGATGTCACTCCTTTGCTTTATGAGTTTCTACCGATAAAGTCCACTGTTCGGTGTTCTAATCGCGTAATCGTAAATAATCTCAAAAATTCATTAACGTAGTCTTGGAGGTCTATTCTTCCTCTTGAGAAATATTTGGGTTAACAAAATTTATGATCTCATTAAGGGTATTTCCTAGCCTGCTGATCATTTTAGGATAAACCCCGTCGGTTACAGAAATGACTTCGGGTAACACCAACTTCGGGACAAAAATTCACTTGTTCATAATATGTCCTGATGCTAGCAACCTAGTTCAAGGATTTCAAGATAGGATTTAATTTCTATCGGTTCTCATTTAGCCTATTTGCTTTTTCAACAAATATCTCTTCTTTAACCAAAATATCATGATATTATCACTTAACCCTTTTCACACTACATTCAACACTTTTGCATTCACACACACACACCACCAATTCGGTTTTCCCCCTCTCCCATTGACTTGTCAAACTTTGATTTTACTTAATTAATCCATGCTTTAAGTATTTAATTAAGTAATTATTCCATTGGTTAATCTTATGTTGGTTAATTAAGCTTTAGGTATTTATATTTAGACTTTAGGTATTTTATATAATTCATCTTATACATTTTCTTAATCATCTCTAATTGATTAACAATTATTCTCATGCTCATCTTAGCCATTAGTCTCTAATTAGGGTTACAACTCCTAATTGTGCCTCTGTAACATGTTGATTAATCTCTAATAAATAAGGATTTAATCATTTACTAATTGTTGATAATTTTCTTATTTAAGATTAATTATTTCCTCACAACTATTGTACTGACATTGATAATTTATGCTCCATGTATTATTTTAAAAATCATGGGGCAACTTATGTTCCCCAAAATATTATTAAATTTTGCCTCATTATTTTCCAAGGAAAATAATCCCATAAAGTATCTAAATTAGAGACAACATACTTTCTGATTTTTAATAAATATTTAATTACCTCTTAGGATTTATCATAATATTCTCTGGGTATTTTATGACCCATAAGTGTGTTTAGGGATTCTCGGCACTATATTCCTTTTAATTTCAAGAGAAATTACTCTAGGAACAAGGTAATTACTCTACAAAATTTGAGACTACATATTCACCTATTTTCAATAGGTATTATTTACTAAAATGTGTCACCTATCATAAGTGAGATTTTTAGGGTATTACATTTTAGATATTTTGATTAATGATGAAGTATTATTAAGTTATTAATCTAACTATTATGTAGTTATTATGTTAAGTAAAATGGAGGTTGTTATAGGTAGAGCTTGGATAGCTTCTAATTAACTCGGCAGTGATCATGAAGAGTGATGATTCGTTATAGAGTTAACATAATAAGATTCATAGTTCTGTGAAATAGCTACATTTAGTCAATTAAGAGAGATGATACTCTATCTTTGCTCTCGATTAAATGTGAATGACGATGTGAGGGATGATAACTGCACGGTATCCAAATATGAAATGTAGATCACTTGATCAACTCAATTAGTTTTGGGGCCGTAGAGCATTGCTAGTGTCTTATGAGGTCATTAAATAAATTGGGCTGTTAAAGGGATTTTTAATTGGTCCAAGTTTATTTATGTCAGTGACTAATTGGGTCTAATGGGTTACACACAAATGTTATTCCTGATTATTTAAAATTAGCAAACTTGGACCAATAATTGTTATTGGGCTTTATCAAGAGTAAAGGTGTAATTGGTTTGGAGTGAGACACCAAGCCCAATGAGGAGATTTGAATTTTAATTCAAAAGGTTAGGTTATAAAAGATAATTTGAATTATCTAATATATATATATATATATATATATATATATATATATATATATATATATATATATATACTGTAAATGGAGCTTGAATCACCAAGAGGGGGTGAATTGGGGATTCTTAAAAACTTTTCGGTATGCTCTGTTTATCGGGTAGGAAATGAAGGTAAGACAGAGTTTAGAGAAGAGAAGCAAGACACAAGAATTTATCCTGGTTCGGTCCAACAACTTGACCTACATCCAGTCCCCAGACTCTCTGGGATTTCTCACTATATTACTTGATTACACACTCTGCACTCAAGAGTAATTCTCTCTCTAGAACTTACTCCCGCTTACAAGTTGTAATCAATAACCCAATCTCCAAATCCCCTTGACTTGAGATAACTCACAATAAATGATTTACAATCAATGAACTCTCTTTTAGAGTAGATAAGATAAACACTGAAGTATGAATGTATCAGAAGATACTTTACACAGAAAAACTCAAAGAATAAATGACTCTTGGATGATTTTCGTTTTCTGTTCTGTTGTCTTGTTTGGTAGAATTGAATGCATCTCTATTTATAGGTAGAGATCATTAATTGACCGTTGAAATCCCAATTATAACCGTTGGAGGTGTTGGGAGCTGATTACATTAAGCTTTGGCCTTCTTTTCTCTCTAATCTTCACTTAATCCAGCTGTATAGATGTTCAGAGTTGACTCTCTGCGAATTAATCCGTTGGAGTAGTTAATGCTGGAAGTGGAAATCATCCTTTCTGCTTTTCCAAACGTGTGCAGGCGGATTAACCAGAAATATGCAACTTTTCTGGGTTTTGCATTTAATGTTCTGACTTGCTTTTTGCTTTTAATCCTGTCTAAATCATCTGAAACTTACTAACAAACTGATTAAACATAGTTAGGAGTAGTAATGAATGAAGATATAAAGTATTGAGATCAAACATGAAGGTTTTGCAAAATCATTCTTCGCGAAATTCAAATTTCGCGATGGAAACTCGAGTTAGTTAATCCAAACTCGAGTTTTCATGCTCCAGCGTTCTTTCTGTCAAAGACCGAAACTCGAGTTTTCAACGGGAACTCGAGTTTTCTCATCTTAGTGTCGAGCATCGTGTTTTGGCATTTTGGACAAGTCTTGTGAACAGTGAAAAACTCGAGTCATTAAGTGACTAACTCGAGTTTTGGACTTTTATCGAGAAATCCTGTTTTAGTCCAAAATCTCAAAACTGGAGTTTTCAAACAAAACTGGAGTTTTCAAAACATTCTAAATTTGCAGTGCTCTCTGCCTTGTCAAAACTCGAGTTTCCACATCTTAACTCTAGTTTTCATATTCTTTGAAAACTTTGGAAACTTCTCTGTTAGAGCCAAACTCGAGTTTTCAACCCAAACTCGAGTTTTCTCTTTTTATGAGAAAATGTTGAAGTTCTTGATTTATTTCACGAATGAGTTTATGCAAGATCAAAGATGAGTATTGTTCTCAGGTGATGGAAACTCGAGTTTTAATACTGAACTCGAGTTTTCATGAACTCTTGAAAATCTTAGAAAATACTCAGAGAAGCCTAAACTCGAGTTTCCCATGGAAACTGGAGTTTTGGTTTTATTGAAAAACTTGGTTGCTCTTTGTCTTGTCAAGACTCGAGTTTTCAAATGAAACTCGAGTTTGCTTTGTTTAGCGAAAATCTTGAATGCTCTCTGTATGGCCAAAACTCGAGTTTTAAAACAAAACTCGAGTTTGTCTTTCTTTATAAAAACTTGAGCATTTTATTGTCAGGCCAAAACTCGAGTTTTCAACCAAAACTCGAGTTTGCCTTTGACAGTAAGTTTTCAACTTACAAAGACAAACTTCTCTTGTGTTTACAATTGTCCGTTATCATCAAAACCAATATGAGAACCAACATTCTCCCCCTTTTTGATGATGACAACACTTGTAAACCAGAGATTCGTTATTTTCAAAAGATGTGCAAATTTTTCAGAAGGTTTTGATATTTTAAGAAACATGCTTATGAAAGTTATGAATTTCACTCAGAAATATAGCAGAAACATATCATAACTAAACCATTGCATTTCATTGAACATAGAGTGTATTCAAAACAAAACAGAAATGCAAGATTACATAAGCTTTAAAACAGAATTACAAATCCTAAACTTAAAGAGCTAATCCCAAACTTTTTCTTTCAACTTAAGCTTGCTCCTTTGGATCAACTTCTTTCTCTGGTTCTTCTCCCCCTTTGTCATCAACAAAAGAGGATGGAGCTGAGATTGAAGGTTCAGTGGAAGGGGTGGAGAGCTTGACAGTTGTTGCAGGGGATGTAATGGGTATGGGAGAGGGAAGTGGAGTGGAGTGGGAAGAATGGCAGTGGTAGGGGAGGAAGTGGGTGTAGTGGAAGGTACTGGAGGAGTAGTGAAGCCAAAAGTGGGGGAAGCAGAGGGAGTAGATGGATCAGGCTGCAGATCAGTAGGAGAGCCAAAGCCAGAAGAGGAACGCATCTCCACTTTATTGATAAATGCAGTTAAGCGATTATCCAGGCGCTCCTGAGAAACCAGCAAAGTGGCCAATGAGGCATCATGGTCGATCAAATGGTTGGACATTTTGGAGAATTCAATTCCCATTGCATCTTGTTTGGCACTCATGGCTACATGGCTGTCTTCCATCTTAGAACACAACTGATTCACTTCATTACGGATTTGAGTCATCATATCGTGAAAAGCTTTATCCATAATTGCTTGAACTTGTAAGCCAAATTCTGGTGGAACTGTGGACAAAGGAGGAGCAGGTTGAGGAGCAGACTGTGCTTCTTGGGCTCTGGATTGCGAAGGGGCATGAGATGCATCGGACCCTTCGGCTTCAAGGTTAAGTCTCATTAGATTGAGTTGAGCCTTCCCAAAAGCAGGAGGAATGTGCATGGAGTTTGGAGCACCCACATACCAGACCTTATGATAAAACAGAATGACTGAGACTAGAGAAGGAAAAGGTATATGAGAAGGCTTCCTAGATGAAAATCTGAAATTGGCCATTTCTTGGAAGATCCAATAGCCAAGATTGATAGGAACCTTATTCACGAGGAGAGCAAACTTGGTATAGTCTTTGTAAGCAAAATGGGTGAAATTGCCACCCTTTTGAATCATGTTCCTAGAGTAGATGTACCATAGGACACGATGAAGAGGAGGCATAGAGACAGGAGGAAAGGCCAGCTTGAACAATTGATCCTCAGGTATGGGCTCATTTGGTCGGAGAATTTGAAAGATCTGTTTGTTGGAATATGTTTCTGTGGGAGGAGGTGGAGGATTGGAAATTTTCAGAATAGTGTTTAGAATGGCTGCAGACAAGGTGATTTTAACACCCCTAACCTGAGTAGAAATTCGTTCTTCTACCAGGTTTTCATCATTATCCACCAAATTGTCATATTGCATTTTGAAATAAAATATTTTGGTGACATTGGAACTATACGGAGCAGTGATGGATAGAAAATTTTCATATGGTTTTAACCAGGGTGAAAGACCTACACTACAGGTTCTTCTAAGCTTCTCTAGATCCACGGATACAATTGGACAAAATACCTTTTTCGAGTAAGTTTCTTGAAATTTGGCAGCCTCCTCACCAGAAATTTGATGATTCTCAACGATGAAGCCTGGAGGAACAGACTCATGGAGATTGATTTCAGAAAGCGCGTCTGGGAAAAATGGTGAATTTTGAGGCTCCTTAGGAGGATTTTGGGTTGCCTTGGAGGATCCATATGCTCTTTGAGCTCTCAGCTTTTTGCGGGGTTGAGGAGGAGCATCTTCCTTTTCTTTCCCTTTCGGTGTAGAGTGCATCGATGCAGAAGGGCGCTTGGATTGTGACTGAGATGGTTCTTGAATGGAGATGCCCTTGGATTTTGGCGAGAGAGATGCTTGGGTAGATGGAATTCCAGGAATGTGCTTGTCTATCCCGCCGTGAAAACGATTAGGAAAATATTTCTTCCTCGGAGGTCTTGTGAGTGGAGGAGGTGAGGGAGATTCTGCAGACGCCTCTTGATCGTCGCTCTTCCAGGATTTTGTGGAGGTTTTTGTGCGAGCCATGATCGAGTTACGAGATTAAGGTGATTAGGAAAAGATGAAGGAAATCGGAGGAGAGAATGGAAGATTTTGAAAACTCTAGGGCAAACTGGAGTTTTAGGTCGAGTTTAGACGAACAATGAGCATTTAGACTTAAATAAGGCGCGAAATAACTGACCTGAATTCAAAAGTGTTGAGTGAAATTTTGAAATTCCGCGACCAAAACTCGAGTTTCTACTTACCGACTCGAGTTTTGTGAATGCTTCAACAGGTGTGTGGCTCTCTGTTTGCCCGAAACTCGAGTTGTCGTTGGATGACTCGAGTTTCCATATTGTGAAATCTCATAGCTTGTTCTGTGTCTCTCCGAAACTCGAGTTGTTACTTAACGATTCGAGTTTGCATATTTTCTCAGCAACTCATCCCGATGGTACGCCGAAAAAACTCGAGTTTTGAAACAAAACTCGAGTTTGCGTCCTTTGACAGCAAACTGTTAGTTCTTAATGTGTTTTGATGATAACTGACAATTGTAAACAAGTATGAATGTTTTTTATAAGCTAAATGAATTGATTTCAAGCCAAAAATATTCTGCCAGCGCCAAACTCGAGCCTAGATGTGTGAACTCGAGTTTGCTACTAACGAGAGGAAGACGAGGCTATTTTGCATTTTGAACTCGAGCTCGTATATTTAAACTCCAGCCTAAAACCTCCAGAGTATGTGTTCAAAAGAGTTTACAAATGTGTAAACTCGAGTTTGTGGTTGCAAACTCGAGTTTGCCTCTGGCGGGAAGCCTTTTCAAAATGAAACTATTTCTTAAACTCTACAGTATTTATTTTTGAGTAGAGTTTGTTATTTGTTGAAAATCTACAAGAGTTTACAAATCATGTAAACTCGAGTTTGCAGTTGCAAACTCGAGTTTTCCATTGGCAGAGAGCAACCAAGTTTTCAAAGATACCAAAACTCTAGTTTCCATTTGGAAACTCGAGTTTAGGTCATCCAGAGAGTTCTCTAAGTTTCCAACGTTTTTATGGAAACTCGAGTTAAAGATTGAAAACTCGAGTTTACATCACCTGAGAACAATGCTCGCCTCTGACCTTGTGAGAACTTCACTTATCATTCAAACAAACTATTTCAAAGTTTTCTCATAAAGAGAAAACTCGAGTTTCGTTTTGAAACTCGAGTTTCGAACTCGCAGAGAAGTTTCCAAAGTTTTCAAAGAATATGAAAACTCGAGTTCTGTTTTGAAAACTCGAGTTTTGGTCAGGCAGAGAGTTCTGCCAATTTTGAACCTTTGAAAACTCGAGTTATGTTTTGGAAACTCCAGTTTTAAGCTTTTGGACTAAAACATGATTCTTCATCGAAATGTCCAAAACTCGAGTTAGTCATTAATTGACTCGAGTTTGGCACTATTCTCTTAACATGTCCAAATGCCAAATCGCGATGTTTTTTTCTCTGAAGAGAAAACTCGAGTTTAGTTTGAAAACTCGAGTTTCACTCTTTGATAGAAGTTCACTGGAACAGAAAACTCGAGTTTCGAAGAACCAACTCGAGTTTGCATCGCAGGATTTGAATTTCGAACTGAATCGATTTGGTATATATTTATGTTTAGTCTCAATACTTTGTATCATCACTCACAACTATTCTTAACTATGTTTAATCGGTGTGTTAGTGAGTTTCGGATGATTTAGACAGATTAAATGGAGATTTAGCATAAAGCAAAAAGCAAAGTCGAACATTAAATGCCAAGCCCGAAAAGTTGTATACTTCGGTTAATCCGCTGCACACGTTTGGAAAAGCAGAAAGGATGATTTCCACTTCCAGCATTAACTACTCCAACGGATTAATTCGCAGAGAGTCAACTCTGAACATCTATACAGCTGGATTAAGTGAAGATTAGAGAGAGAAGAAGGCCAAAGCTTAATGCAATCAGCTCCCAACACCTCCAACGGCTATATGAGGATTTACAACGGTCAATTAATGATCTCTAGCTATATATAGAGCTGCAATCAAGTCTTCAAGAAGAGAGACAACACACAGAAACGAAATACACTTCTGTAGTTCATTGATTCTTTAGGTTTCTGTCTGTATACGGTATCTTTGATACTTAGAGCTTCGATGTTTATCACATATCTACTCGGTAAGGAGTCTTGTAATCATTTGATTATCAAACTATCGTAAACCTTAAGGTTGTGGAACCTTAAGTGTGGGATATACAATTACAACTTGTAAGGGGGAGTGAGTCCTAGGGAAAGGATCATCTCTAGTGCAGAGTGTGTAATTGTGTTTGTAAAGTCCTAGAGGTGTCTAGGAGAGAGAAAAATCCTAGAGTGTTTCTAGGTGGTGAAAAGTCCTAGAGGTGTCTAGGCAAGGAAAATCCTAGAGTGTTTCTAGGTGGTAAGAAGTCCTAGAGTGTTTCGGGCAATTGTAAAATCCTAGAGTTTCTAGGTGTGATAGTGAAATCTCGGAGTGTTTCCGGGACTGGATGTAGGTCAAGGTTTGGACCGAACCAGTATACATCTCTGTGTGAATCTTCTCATCTCTATCTCTACATTGCCTTAACTTGCATCTGTTGTGTGGGTGACATTGTTCTTGAACATTCAGCAAAAGGTTCTTGAGGAATCAAGAGAAAGAATTCTGCAATCACCTATTCACCCCCCCTCTAGGTGATATTCCACCCTTCATTTGGTATCATAGCCTTGGTTTCTCAGATTGGGCTTAACATCCCGAGATAAAGATCATGGAAGGAATATTACCTAAAGGTGCCTCAATCAACAGACCACCTGGCTTCAACGGCGAACACTATTCGTTTTGGAAAGCAAAATTCAGAGTATTTGTGTTAGCCTCGGAGTATGGTCTATGGCAAGTAATAGAGAATGGAAATTATGTTCCTACAAAAATTGTAGGAGGAAATAACGTTCCAAAGGCTGAGGAAGAATTCAACGAGGATGACAGAAGGAAAGTGACTCTCAACAGCAAAGTCATCTTAATGCTTCATGGTGCTCTCAGTCAAAAGGAGTATCTCCGTATCTGCAATCTATCCACTGCCAAGGAGATGTGGAAAGCCTTAGAAATTGCATACGAAGGAACCTCCGGCATAGAAGAAGAAGAAATTGTAAATATCTATTTGATTGCAGAAGAAGAGCAATCAGAAAACAAAGAAGAGGTATGTGACACTAAACCTACTTATGATAAATTGTTTGCTGAATATAATCTTGTTCAAAATGAATTTGAAAAACTTGCTGAAAAATATATTGCTTTGAAAAATAAGAACACAACTCTTGAACAACAAGTAGAAAATTTCTCTACTCCTGAAAATATCATTTGTGAAAAATGCCTTGATCTTGAAAAGAAAAACTCTTATCTTACAAAAACTCTTGAGAAATTCACTAAAGGTAGTGAAATGCTCAATGTTATTTTGAAAGATCAACGATTTACAAATGACCGATCAGGCATAGGATGCAATCCTACTTTTGACAAAAGGAAAGGTAAAAAGAAAATTGGTGAAAAACATTATTTGAATTATTTTCAAAAATCAGTTCATAGTTCAAATCCTTTTGTTCATTGTAGTTACTGTAACCGAAAGGGACACAATACTTCATCTTGCTTTCATAGAAAAGATAGAAGGGATAAACCTGTTGGTAATTATCAATGGGTACCAAAGGGAACTTATGTTTTCCCTAAGGTTCAAACTAACAGTGAAGGACCCAAGTATAAAAGGGTACCAAAATGTCCATCTTTTCCCTTGTGTGCGCAGACATGCCTCTCCGATTTCATGTTCTTGAAACGCACAATTCTAAATTGATTTGATTCACCTTGTTTTATGAAAATGCATACAAACGATTTGAAAAATATTCATGCTTTGATTGCATTCAAATGGTGATTCAAAAATTTGGAAACTAATATTTTGGAATAACATATATGCTTCAAATCTGTGCATGTTGAATGTTTTCCATCTCTCTCGATTGATTTCTAGAATTCAATGTATTGCTTGAAATGTCTAGTCTTATTCTTGAACTAGTTGCTCTTCACAACTAATATCCATATATGAGTTTCAAGCCTATCTTTAAAAGAATTCAATCGTAAATTGTTATGCCTATTGCATAAATTTCCATTGGCCAAGTTATTCCAAATCTTTATAAATGTTCATTAGTGCATTAAATAAAGAATGCATTAACCATTAATGGAATAACTTACTAGGATGATATTCTAAACAATAATCCTTTGGATTAATGTGTTTCATCATTCAGGAATCCTAGTATTCTCTTAGTTGCTCAAATTCATCAGCATTTGTCATTCATCCTTTATCTTGAGTAACTGTATTCATAATCTTGCCTTGCACATTTATATGGTTCTAATTCGAAATTGCAAGATTACTTCTTGGTCAATAGCAGAGTCATTGTGCTTATACACTTCTATTATGCTAAGAATGATTCCTTAGTATTCTATCTTCATGACTCATGCTTCTATGAAATCTGTTCAACATGATAAGGGAATATTCATCATCTTTCTACTCTGAAGCATATTGACATATTCGATCTATTACTTCTCATTATTTTGGTATGTGCAATGCTTTTCAAAAATGCTTCAAAATGAATTTTGGTATCAACCATGAAAATTGTAATACATTACCAATTTGAAAGAAAAGCATAAATGGGAATGGTGAATCCCAATGATTTGAAAAACGACCTCCACCAAATGTTAGTTATGTGTTTTGATGATCACTAATTTCTAACAAAAGATTGGAGTATATAGATGTGTTTTATGCAGGATAAAATATCTAACCATCTATTGAAAGTTTGTTTGTCAAAGAGCCAAACTCGAGCCTATCAAAGTAAAACTCGAGCTCGAGAGAATCGCGGGAGTCGAAAGGAAATGGAGTTGTTGCAAAAGACGAACTCGAGCCTATTAGTTGGCGAACTCGAGTTTGCGGAAGACAGAGAGCAACTCAATTCGAGAGGACTTCATAGACTCGAGCCTGTAAGTGGCTAGACTCGAGCCTAAGGGTAAAATTCAAGAGTTCACACATACACTCTTGAAGTCCAGGTTAGTACAAGTAGACGAAAACTCGAGTCTACACTTGTAAACTCGAGTTTGTCGAGATAAAATTGTTTTTAAAAAACCTGACTGTTGATCTTCACTTCACTTTACCCTCGAGCCTAAACCTAAATTTCTCTCAAATCCTCTCATCTCTCTCAACGAAAACCGAGAAATGGACTCCAAACGATCCGCAACCGATGATACTCCAAGTTTAGATCGTGAGGAACCCCAATCTACTCCTCAAAGCTTGTCCAATCGACCACCCGTAAGAAAATCCTTTCCAAAACGATTCAAGCATGGAGTTGATAAAAGAATCCCCGGTGTTACTACCACTCACTCTTCTCCTTCACCCAGAACCAAAGAAGACACTCCTCAGACTCGAACAGACACAGAAACAACGACTAGTAGAGGGAAAGATAAGGTTCCAGAGGTAACTGAAACCTACAAATCCAAACGGACCAAAAAGAATGTTCCTACACCTGGACAAGCCATTTCTCAAGCACATTCTGCCTCTCATCATCAAGAACAATCTGTGCCTCAGGTAACTGAAGAAATCCCAGCTCTATTTGAGATTTCTAACCATACTTCAATACCTAGGGGATTTTCCAGTGAGCCTGTAAGATTATCTGGTGAGGATGCCATTAGATTTAAGGAGAACTTTGAGCACAAATCCTTTTGCCCCACCTGTCTATGTTAATTTGGCTCAATTAAAAGAGGAATGTAACCTTGACCTCACCTCCTGGCTGAAGCAATTCGAACCTTTGATTTCCATTAGAGCTTCATATAGCCCAACACTTGTTAAGGCATTCTATCACCGCATGAAAAGTGACAATCTGTTGGATAGTGATATGAATTTGGTTGAGGAAAGGATAACCACAACAATTAGAGGGAAAAAGATCACTATAACTACTGCCTATTTAAATTCCCTTCTTCAAATTCAAAATCCTCCACCTGTTGCATCATTGAACTATACTGATAGGCAAATCTTTTCACTGCTTAAACCTGATGAACCTATCCCTGATGCATTAGAAATCCTGAATTTCACTCCTGTTTCAATGCCCCCTAAGCAAAGAGTTGCCTGGTACATCTATACTAGGAATCTCATTCAAAAAGGAGGAAATTTCACCCATTTCGCAAAGAAGGATTTCCCTATCTTTGCTTCTATCATTGACCAAGTGCCTCACAATATTGGGCACTGGATTTTTAAAGAAATGGCTAGATTTTGCTTCACTGGTAGAAAATCATCTCAGATTCCCTTTGCTAGCCTCATCTCAGTAATCATGTTCCATGAGAAGATTTGGTATCTTCCTGCCAATGAGCAACCTGAAACACCTCAAGAATTTGGCAAGCATATCCTGAACTTAATGAGGATAAACTTTGATGAAGGAAGTGGTCAATCCAGAGCTCCACCTCAGTCCAGACCAACAAGATCAAGAGCTACATATTCAAGAGTTCAAGAAGCTCAGAGTGCTCCTCCTCCTCAAACCATCCTTTCTGATTTGGATGCCAGAATCAAGGCCCTAATCGACCAAGCTGTTTCTGATCTCTCTGTCAAAATAGAATCAGAAGTGAAGCAATTCAAAGAAGATGTGAATAAGGGATATGATGAGATGGTTGATGCACAGGAAGACTTGACCCTTGAGCATGAAGCATTGAAAGAAAAAGTTCAAGGTCTCAGTGGTCAGATTGGAGATCAGTCAATTAGCATCTCCACACTCTTGGTATCTATGGCTAGTCTCAGTGACAAGATGGACAAAATATTGCAACATCAGTCCATGTCTGCTTCTGGTGTTGGTTTGGATACTTCTACCTCTGCTGGTCCAAGTTCTACAATTCCCCCAACTGATTATGAACCAGTTCCCACCATTCCAACCACTTCCATAGCCCCTGAACAATCTCTTCCTACTGCTACCACTTCTGATCCAGTCATTTAGCCTTCTTCTACCACATCTGGGGGGAGAAGAATTGAAGTGAAAAAGCAGTCTTTTCTTTTATGTTTTGATCATTTTCTGCATATTTGCTTTTGAAACTCTACTATCATTTTGTAATATCTTAAGTTATGCAGTGTGCTTATTACTTCACCATATCTATGATGCTAACTCTGGTTGTGTTTCAAAACTTATGTCGATTCTGATTCTTCTACTCAATTCGATTTACGTTATCTATTTATCATGACCGGCTCTAATAACTCGATTGTTGTATTAAGATGAAGTCATGAAGCTTCTATTCGTTTAAATGCTTAAACGAAATGAATTAAGATGAATCAAATCCTTTTCAAAGAAACTTAGTGTTTTGCCAAATGATTTTGATTTCAAAACACCAAATGATCAAAACTTGCTTTTGAAAGGAGTTAATTGTTTACAAGTGTTGTCATCATCAAAAAGGGGGAGAATGTTAGTTCTCAATGTGTTTTGATGATAACTGACAATTGTAAACAAGTATGAATGTTTTTGATAAGCTAAATGAATTGATTTCAAGCCAAAAATATTCTGCCAGCGCCAAACTCGAGCCTAGATGTGTGAACTCGAGTTTGCTACTAACAGAGAGGAAGACAGGCTATTTTGCATTTTGAACTCGAGCCTGTATATTTAAACTCCAGCCTAAAACCTCCAGAGTATGTGTTCAAAAGAGTTTACAAATGTGTAAACTCGAGTTTGTGGTTGCAAACTCGAGTTTGCCTCTGGCGGGAAGCCTTTTCAAAATGAAACTATTTCTTAAACTCTACAGTATTTATTTTTGAGTAGAGTTTGTTATTTGTTGAAAATCTACAAGAGTTTACAAATCATGTAAACTCGAGTTTGCGATTGCAAACTCGAGTTTTCCATTGGCAGAGAGCAACCAAGTTTTCAAAGATACCAAAACTCTAGTTTCCATTTGGAAACTCGAGTTTAGGTCATCCAGAGAGTTCTCTAAGTTTCCAACGTTTTTATGGAAACTCGAGTTAAAGATTGAAAACTCGAGTTTACATCACCTCGAGAACAATGCTCGCCTCGACCTTGTGAGAACTTCACTTATCATTCAAACAAACTATTTCAAAGTTTTCTCATAAAAGAGAAAACTCGAGTTTCCGTTTTGAAACTCGAGTTTCGAACTGCCAGAGAAGTTTCCAAAGTTTTCAAAGAATATGAAAACTCGAGTTCTGTTTTGAAAACTCGAGTTTTGGTCAGGCAGAGAGTTCTGCCAATTTTGAACCTTTGAAAACTCGAGTTATGTTTTGGAAACTCCAGTTTTAAGCTTTTGGACTAAAACATGATTTTTCATCTAAAAGTCCAAAACTCGAGTTAGTCACTTAATGACTCGAGTTTTGCACTATTCTCTTAACATGTCCAAAATGCCAAATCGCGATGTTTTTCTCTGTAAAGAGAAAACTCGAGTTTAGTTTGAAAACTCGAGTTTCACTCTTTTGATAGAAGTTCACTGGAACGAGAAAACTCGAGTTTAGAAGAACCAACTCGAGTTTGCATCGCAGGATTTGAATTTCGAACTGAATCGATTTGCTATATATTTATGTTTAGTCTCAATACTTTGTATCATCACTCACAACTATTCTTAACTATGTTTAATCAGTGTGTTAGTGAGTTTCAGATGATTTAGACAGGATTAAATGGAGATTTAGCATAAAGCAAAAAGCAAAGTCAGAACATTAAATGCCAAGCCCAGAAAAGTTGTATACTTCTGGTTAATCCGCCTGCACACGTTTGGAAAAGCAGAAAGGATGATTTCCACTTCCAGCATTAACTACTCCAACGGATTAATTCGCAGAGAGTCAACTCTGAACATCTATACAGCTGGATTAAGTGAAGATTAGAGAGAGAAGAAGGCCAAAGCTTAATGTAATCAGCTCCCAACACCTCCAACGGCTATATGAGGATTTACAACGGTCAATTAATGATCTCTAGCTATATATAGAGCTGCAATCAAGTCTTCAAGAAGAGAGACATAAGGAGTCTTGTAATCATTTGATTATCAAACTATCTGTAAACCTTAAGGTTGTGGAACCTTAAGTGTGGGATATACAATTACAACTTGTAAGGGGGAGTGAGTCCTAGGGAAAGGATCATCTCTAGTGCAGAGTGTGTAATTGTGTTTGTAAAGTCCTAGAGGTGTCTAGGCAGAGAAAAATCCTAGAGTGTTTCTAGGTGGTGAAAAGTCCTAGAGGTGTCTAGGCAAGGAAAATCCTAGAGTGTTTCTAGGTGGTAAGAAGTCCCAGAGTGTTTCTGGGCAACTGTAAAATCCTAGAGTTTCTAGGTGTGATAGTGAAATCTCGGAGTGTTTCCGGGGACTGGATGTAGGTCAAGGTTTGGACCGAACCAGTATACATCTCTGTGTGAATCTTCTCATCTCCATCTCTACATTGCCTTAACTTGCATCTGTTGTGTGGGTGACATTGTTCTTGAACATTCAGCAAAAGGTTCTTGAGCAATCAAGAGAAAGAATTCTGTAATCACCTATTCACCCCCCCCCTCTAGGTGATATTCCACCCTTCACAAACTTCAGGTTTTTCAAATGTCCTGCAAAAGACAATGCTATGTACTCCGAAGCTTAAGTTAGTAATAAATATTCATCAAAACAATAACTAACATTAAGATAAGAAAAATTACTTACAAATCATTGGGATTTACCATTCCCAATTCTCTTCTTATGAAATTAAATTGCTCTTTAGCCAATGGCTTGGTGAAGATATCAGCAAGTTGAAGATGTGTGGGAATGAACATCACTTTGATATCTTTCTTTTGCACATGATCTCTGATGAAGTGATGTCTTACATCAATGTGCTTTGTTCTTGTGTGTTGAACTGGATTTTTCGCAAGACTGATTGTGCTAATATTGTCACAGAGAATTGGAATCTCCTTCAAGTGAATTCCCAAGTCAGATAGTTGTTGCCTTAGCCATAGGACTTGAGCACAACAACTGGAAACAGCGACATATTCAGCTTCGGTTGAGGATACAGCCACGGTGGTTTGTTTCTTGCTAAACCATGATACTAGTGAACCTCCAAGAAACTCACATTGTCCACTAGTACTCTTTCTATCAGTTTTGTAACCAGCGTGATCAGAATCTGAATATGCAACCAAAAATTCTTGTTGACCCTTTGGGAACCACAGACCAAGTTCTTTTGTGTCTGATAGATAGCGAAAAATCCTCTTTACATGTTCAGCATGTGATTCCTTTGGTGCAGCTTGAAATCTTGCACACATGCCCACACCGAATTGAATATCCGGTCTACTTGCTGTTAGGTAGAGTAGTGATCCGATCATCCCTCGATATTTGGTTATGTTGAAGTCCTTTCCTTTTTCTTCATCGGCATCTAGAGAGGCAATGGAACTCATGGGTGTATCAGCACCGTTGCAATGTTCCAAGCCAAAATTTTTGAGCAAATCCCGAAGATACTTTGTTTGTGAAATAAAGATTCCGTCCTTCCGTTGTTGGATTTGCAAGCTGAGAAAATATTTCAACTCTCCCATCATTGACATTTCTAATTCACTCTGTATCTTCTTAGAAAATTCTTCACAAAGAGATTCATTAGTAGAACCAAAAATAATATCATCCACATATATCTGTACGACAAGAATCTCATTAAGTTTATTAGTTTTAATGAAAAGAGTCGTATCAGCCTTTCCTCTAATGAATTCTTTTTCTAGAAGGAATTTGCTAAGCCGTTCATACCAAGCTCTTGGAGCCTATTTGAGACCATATAGAGCCTTTTTCAAACGATAAACGTGGTCAGGATGATGTTCATTCTCAAAACCAGGAGGCTGTTCTACATAAACCTCTTCTTGTATAAAACCATTTAAAAAAGCACTTTTAACATCCATTTGATAGAGTTTGATGTCTTTGATGCAAGCAAAGGCTAAGAGTACACGTATAGCTTCCAATCTAGCCACTGGAGCATACGTTTCCTCATAATCAATCCCTTCTTCCTGATTATAGCCTTTAGCAACTAATCTAGCCTTATTTCAGACTATAATTGCAGACTCATCTTGTTTATTCTTGAATACCCATTTGGTTCCTATGACCGGATGGTCTTTAGGCCTAGGTACCAAGTCCCAAACTTGATTCCTATCAAATTGATGTAACTGCTCTTGCATTGCTATCACCCAATCATTGTCTGAAAGGGCTTCATCAATTTTAGAGGGTTCTATTTTGGAAATGAAAGCAGTAAAAGTAATTTCATTTAAAGTACTGCTTCTAGTTCTCACTCCTTGGTTAACATCACCTATGACTTGGTCTAAAGGATGGTTTCTAATAAATCTCCAAGCTCTAGGTTGCTGTTGATCAGGGTTTTCCAAATTATTTTGATGGTCAGCCTCGAAAACATTTTCTGGATTTTCAATAGAGGAAGGAGTGGTTTTAGAGAAGAATTGATTTTTGATAATTGAATATTTTATACACTTCTTTTTATCTCTTGATTAATAAATTAGGACTCTTTAGTTAATAAATAATGGCTTTTATGTTCATTTGGGCTTTGGGCCTTAGATTGCATTTTAGCCATTTTTAATAATAAAATTCCAGTTTTATATTGCTTCACTATTTCCACCATAACTCTTGAACCAGACATCGGATTTGCCTCATTTTTGTCTCATATTTCAGATGATTCAGAGAGCTACAATTGTTATGTAGACATAAAGAGAAAATTCGGACCAGAGAGTGGTCGATTGTGGAGCCAAAGTCAGATGAACAATTCTGGATTTTATTTGGACTCGAATTTTGTAATTAAAGTCCAGCTTTATTTTCTTTCTATTTTGGGCTAAAACTATTAGATCCCATTTCGTTTTTAGGTTATTTTAAGAAGGCAGTAGCCACAAACAATATTCATTCACGTTTTTTATATTAGAGTGGATCAAAATAGAAGTTTTCAAATTCTCTCAACTGTTCTTCGTGTTCTTCGCGTTCTTCGTGTTCTTCGTCCGTTCTTCGATTTTCCCAGCCATGATCGGCTAAACTTCGTGATTAACCCAACGATGAGGATTCCGTGATTCGTCTAGAGAACTTGTGCCCAATCGGTAACTTACTCAATTCTGTTTTCATCTTATCGGATTCAATTTATGGAAATAGTTTGAATATTAGATTTAATATTCGGTTTGGTTGATCCCAAGGACTGAGTTCGGACTAGGTTAAAGTGTTGTTGTGCGATTGCACAGTGAGACGCCACTGTTCGGACATATTCTAGGTGATCGTCTAGGCGAGGGATTCTCCGGATGAATGCAGAGATTTCGATTCATCCGGAACCAAACGTGAGTTAGTTATATTTCATTTAATAATGGACGTTTCTGGAATCTGAACGTGGGGTTGGTCATCTTTGATCTGTTTCTGTTTATTTGATTCTGTTTATTTCTGGAATATTAGATATTTGATTTTGTTTCTGTTTCTGTTTATTTTCGTTTAATCCGTTAAACCAAACCCCCCATTTTACTATTCTGTTTTACTATTGTTATTAAACAAGCCCGCTGCAAGTTCGTTGGGAAACGACCCAGGTTCACTAATTCTGCAAATCATTTACGAACTTGGTTATTTTGGGAGACACGACAAAAACCTTTCCAAAAAATGGCGCCGTTGCCGGGGAATTTGCATCGGTTTGATTAGTAACAGTATTGTAAATAGCTTAGTTTAGGTGGTTCGGGTGGTCGGACAGAAATTTTTCTGACTCTGATCACTCAAACCAGTTCTTATTCACAAGGAATTAGGTGTTCTAAGCAAGAATCATTTCCTAAAAGGAAGTGAGGTCTCACTTATTTTCCCCAAATTCCAACGTTTAGACCATTTTTTTTCGCTGTTTTAAGTTTTGATCTTAGGATTTCTACTAGTGTCAATTTTTTTGAGTATCTCCGATTTGGCTGAAATTTGGTACAGTGATAGAAAATGGCGAATCGTTAGACCCACATTGAAAATGCTCCATTTTCCATGTGGTATCCTCCGTTTTGCCAAATTCCATCGTTTAGACCACTTTTCCAAATTTCGAAGTTTTTATTATTCCATTTTTGGGTTCCCCAATAGTCTAGGAGTTGCCTTGTCCAAGTCCCAAAAATTTTAAAAATCATTTCATAGTGTTTCTGGACTTGTTTAGGTCAATTTCTAACATAGGTTTTTGTTTTGTTGTGTCTTTGCTTTCACTATTGTGGCGTTTTTCTACTTTTTACCACTTCTAGTGGCATTTTCATAATTCTGAGATTCTGCTTTTTACCACTCTTGGTGGCAGTTTCGTAGTTCTGTGTGTTTGCCAATTCTGTTTTATGTGTATCTTTGCATGAGTACCGTGAATACTACCGATCCGTAAGATTTGTTGCCATTTGATCCTGAAATAGAAAGAATAATTCTTACTGCTAGAAGAGTTGTTAGGCTAAGTCATCAGATTAATACTGAACTGGACACTCAATTGAAGTTTGATTCTCACCATTCTGATTGTGTCCATTCTGTTGATCTTTCTGATTGTGCTTCTGATAGTATTTCTGATAGTCTTGTTGTGTTCACTGATTCTAGTAGCAACTTTGCTAACTCAGACATTATGGCAGAAGAACAGGCAAATCATCATACTTTGAAGGAATTGGGTGCACCTGATCTCAATTATCAACCTTTGTTTATCCAATATCCTAACCTTGCTGCTAACTTTGAGCTTAAATCTGGTCTAATACACTTGTTGCCTAAGTTTCATGGTCTTGCAGGTGAGTGCCCCATTAAGCATTTGAAGGAATTCCATGTAGTGTGCAGCACAATGAAACCACATGCCATTGATGAAGATCATATCAAGCTAAGAGCTTTTCCTTTCTCATTGGATGGTGGAGCCAAGGATTGGTTGCTATACCTGTAGCCCTTATCAATTGGGAGCTGGACTGATATTCAGAGGTTATTTCTAGAGAAACATTTCCCTTCTTCAAGAGCAATTGCAATCAAGAAGGAAATTCGCAACATTAAACAGGTCACTGGGGAGACTATGCATAAGTATTGGGAGAGGTTCAAAAGGTTATGTGCAAGCTGTCCACACCATCAGATATCTGAAAAGGACTTGATTAATTGTTTCTATGATGGTCTATCACCGATAGACAAAGGGTTGGTGGATGCTTCTAGCGGTGGGGGTATGAGTAACAAGACCCCTGAAGAAGCTCGAGACTTGATATCTATTATGGCAGATAACTCTCAGCAGTTTGGCACCAGGGCCAATAGTACTCCTGTTTACCATATTCAAGCACCTCGAGTCCAGTATGATTATCAGAGATTAGAGACTAGACTTGATGATCTAACCTCCCTTGTGAGGCAGCTGGCAGTGACACAGACAGTACAGTCTCCTCCTCCTCAGCAAGGGTACTCCTGTGGGTTCTGTTCTGACCCTTATCACTCTACTGACTCTTGCCCTACCTTGCATGATCCTACTTACCAAGACCAGTTAGTAGCTGCAGTGGGTTTTTTTCCAGGAAAGCCACAATACCAGCAGAATAATGCCTTCTCCAATACTTATAATCCTGGTTGGAGAAATCACCCCAACTTTCGATGGAACCAAAATCAGAATCAGAGTAACCAGTATCAGCAGACTGGGAATTACCAAAGAGAATTCGGGAATTATCACAGAGACGAAGCATGCACCACGAGACTTTCCGGCAAGAACAGTCTGCACCCCCTTTGCCTTTGCAAGCACCACCTCCTCGACCAGCCATATGTCCACCTCCACAGGCGGCACAACAGCAGGCTAGTAGTAGTGGTGGTAGTGGTTCCTCACTTGAAGATATGATGAAGCAATTTGTCACAGCCAATATGCAGTTCCAACAGCAAACTGACACTTCCATTCAGAGTTTGCAAACACAGATTGGGCAATTGGCAACATCATTGAACCAGCTTCAACCTCAGGGGAATAACACTCTTCCTTCACAAACAATTCCTAATCCTAAGGGGAATGTGAGTGCTATCTCCCTTCGGTCTGGCAAACAATTGGAGGAACCTAAACCAGCTGCAGATGTGCCTTCCACATCAGGAACATCAGGAAAAGAGTCAGAAACTGTGAAGATTGACTCTAAAAATAAAAAGGTAGTGCAGCAAGGTGAAGAGGAAGACATCCCTATTCCTCTTCCTTTCCCTCAGAGAGCAGTTCAATCCAAGAAGTTGGTAGAAAAAGCACAAGAGAAGGATATACTTGAGACATTCAGAAGAGTAGAGATCAACATTCCTCTCTTAGATGCAGTCAAACAAATTCCTATATATGCCAAGTTTTTGAAAGAGTTGTGCACCAACAAGAGGCGACTAAAGGGGAATGAACGAGTGAGCTTTAATCAGAATGTATCAGCACTCATCCAGCCTACCATGCCTCTTAAATGCAAAGATCCAGGGACATTTTCTATCCCTTGCCTTATTGGTAACTATAGATTTGATGATTGCATGCTAGATTTAGGTGCTTCTATTAATGTCATGCCTGCATCTGTTTATAGATCTGTTGGTCTTGGTCCCTTGCGTCCAACTGGTGTTCTTGTTTAGTTAGCTAATAGGAGTAATGCCCATCCTTCTGGTTTAGTTGAAGATGTATTAGTCAAAGTTAATTAATTGATATTCCCTGCTGATTTTTACATCTTGGATATGGAGGGTGAGTCTCCTAGTAGTAGGTCACCAATCATTTTAGGGAGGCCTTTCATGAAAACAGCTAGGACTAAGATAGATGTGCATTCTGGTACTCTTTCCATGGATTTGGTGATATATATGTGAATTTCAATATCTTTGATGCCATGAAACATCCTAGGGAAGAGCATTCTGTTTTCTGTATTGATGTGATTGATGATGCCGTGGATGATGTTTTCACTGATTGGTGTGCTGATTATCCTGATTTTTCATTTGAGAGTGATACTCCCATTTGTGCATGTGGTGCTAATGAATGGTGCTCTTTTTGCACTAATTTGGTTAAGGCTGCATTGTTTGGTGATTCTGACTTGCTTAGTGATTCTACATTACTTGTAGATTCTGATATTGATTCTGAGTTTGAGCTTCATCCTGATCCTAACGTGCATCTTGATTCTGATGAGCTTACTTCTGATTTTGATGAACTAAATTCTGATGTTAACATTGAGCTGTTTAGACACAGTCCTTCTGCTTGTGGTTCTTTGAATGTGGTTTCAGGTATTTCCAGTGTGATGACATCAGAGTTGTTGAAACAACCACCCAAGCTTCTTCCCTCTACTGAGCAACCGCCTAAACTAGAGTTGAAATCCCTTCCAGATCACCTGAAGTATGCATTTCTGGAGGTGAATGACCAGTTGCCAGTCATTGTGGCAAATAATCTTTTGCCTGATCAAGAAGAGAAGCTGCTAAGCTTATTGAGGGCAAACAAGAAAGCCATTGGATGGACATTAGCTGACATAGTTGGCATTAGCCCTTCTATGTGCATGCACCGGATTTTGTTGGAAGAGGACTCTAATATCATCTATCCCATTTCTGATAGCCAGTGGGTTAGCCCAGTCCAGGTGGTTCCCAAGAAGTTCGGAGTTACTGCAGTAGCCAATCAGAAGAATGAGCTCATTCCTACTCGAGTTCAGAATAGTTGGAGAGTTTGCATTGACTATAGGAGACTCAACCAAGCCACTCGCAAGGATCATTACCCTCTACCTTTCATTGATCAGATGTTAGAGCGATTGGCTGGTAAGTCTCATTACTGCTTCCTGGATGGCTACTCTGGATACTTCCAGATCCATATTGCTCCTGAGGATCAGGAGAAGACGACCTTCACATGCCCCTTTGGGACATATGCATATCGAAGGATGCCTTTTGGCCTTTGCAATGCACCTGGCACTTTTCAGCGTTGTATGGTGAGTATTTTCTCTGAGTTCCTAGAGGACTGCATGGAGGTTTTAATGGATGATTTCACTGTATATGAGTCTGATTTTGATGCATGCTTAGCTAATCTATCTAGAGTTTTGCATAGGTGCATTGAGTCTAATTTTGTGCTGAATTATGAGAAGTGTCACTTTATGGTTGAGTCAGGTATAGTCTTGGGACACATAGTGTCTAAGAAAGGGATTGTGGTAGACCCTGCTAAGATAGATGTTATTCTTGCTTTGCCTTACCCCGCTTACGTGCGGGAAGTTCGCTCTTTTCTTGGTCATGCGGGTTTCTATCGACGTTTCATTCGAGATTTCAGCAAGACTGCTCGACCCTTGTCCAACCTTCTGCATAAGGACACTGACTTTGTCTTTGATGATGCGTGCAAGGTGGCCTTCAATCACTTGAAGCGTTGCCTTACTACAGCCCCAGTGATCCAGCCCCCTGATTGGTACCTCCCTTTTGAGTTGATGTGCGATGCTTCCAACTATGCGGTTGGTGCTATCTTGGCACAACGGGTTGATAGAGCTTCCCATGTCATTGCACACGCTTCCAGGACTTTGGATTCTGCTCAGTCTAATTACACCACTACTGAGAAGGAGTTGTTGGCTATTGTATTTGCTTTTGATAAGTTTAGGTCATATCTGCTAGCTAGTAGAGTAATTGTTTTCTCTGACCATGCTGCTTTAAAGTTCTTGTTGAAAAAGGCAGATGCTAAGCCACGACTCATTCGGTGGATGTTATTGCTCCAAGAGTTTGATGTTGAGATTCGAGATAGAAGTGGAGCACAAAACTGGGTAGCTGACCACTTGAGTCGCATCACCCATTCTCCCTCTCACCCCTCTTCTATTCGGGATGATTTCCCTGATGAGCAGCTTCTACAGCTGCAAGTTAAGATCCCATGGTATGCTGATTTAGTTAACTACTTGGTAGCTGGTGTTTTTCCTGTAGACTCCACTAGGGCCCAAACCTTAAAATTGAAAAGTGAGTCTAAATATTATGTTTGGGATGATCCTTATCTATGGAAATTTTGTAGTGATCAAGTAGTTAGGAGATGTGTGCCTGATCATGAGTTTCACTCTATATTACATTTTGCTCATGCTTCTGCCTGTGGTGGTCACTTTGGACCCCAAAGAACTGCTAGGAAAGTGTTAGAATGTGGTTTATTTTGGCCTTCCCTGTTTCATGATGCCCATTTGTTTTGCAAGTCATGTGATAACTATCAGAGGGCAGGGAGTATTTCCCGTAGGCATGAGATGCCCCAAAACCCTATATTGTTTTGTGAGATCTTTGATGTTTGGGGTATTGATTTTATGGGTCCATTTCCTACTTCATATGGTTACACTTACATATTGCTGGCTGTTGATTATGTTTGAAATGGGTTGA
Organism: Acacia pycnantha; assembly: GCA_025563575.1. Lineage (NCBI taxonomy): Eukaryota > Viridiplantae > Streptophyta > Magnoliopsida > Fabales > Fabaceae > Acacia > Acacia pycnantha. Next base: position 1,244,912 of record JAMWYP010000292.1, read on the forward strand.
GGCGAAAGCCACCCGAACTAATGATTCTTCTGTGGTGGTTTACTTTGTTAGGTCTAACATTTTCTGCAGGTTTGGCATTCCTAGAGCTATTATCAGTGACCAGGGTTCCCATTTTTGCAATCGAAGCATGGGTGCCTTGTTACGCAAGTATGGAGTGCTTCACAAAGTTTCCATTGCATACCATCCTCAGACCAACGGTCAGGCTGAAGTCTCAAATAGAGAGATTAAGCAAATCCTTCAGAAGACTGTCAACTCTACCCGGAAAGATTGGAGTAAGCGACTAGATGATGCTTTGTGGGCATATCGCACCGCCTACAAGACTCCGATTGGGATGTCTCCCTATCGGATTGTCTTTGGTAAGGCATGTCATCTTCCGGTTGAGTTGGAGCATCAAGCCTATTGGGCCATTAAGCAATGCAACATGGATTTGGCTAAGTCTGGGATGGAGAGGAAGCTGCAGCTGCAAGAGTTAGATGAGCTTAGATTGGATGCCTATGAGAGTTCACGGTTGTACAAGGAAAAGACTAAGGCATTCCATGATAAGCACATTCTGAGGAAAGAATTTTCTGTGGCCAGAAAGTTCTTCTATTTAATTCCCGCCTGAAGTTTATGCTTGGTAAGCTTCGATCTAAATGGGATGGCCCTTTTGTTATCACTAACATATTTCCATTTGGTGCTGTTGAGCTATGTAATCCACCCACAGGAAGAACCTTTAAGGTAAATGGGCATCGCCTCAAGCAATTTCATGAGGGATCCCAACAACGGCCTGAGGAAGCAGAGATTCTCCTCATTGATGCCACTTATCCTCCATAAACCCTTGGGGAGTATTCTTCTTTCTTCTCCCTTTTTCTCTTTTATTTGTTTTCCTTTTTCTACTTTGCTTTTTGAAAATAAATACATTCTTTCTTTCTAATGATTGCTACATATTATGAACGTGGACATTTTGGTTTTAATGGATCATTCTGTTTGGTCTACAATTCTCGACTCTTCGATTACAAGTCTTGGTAGTTGATTTGATGTTGTTGACTGCATAAGTTGGTATTGACCTTGTGAGGTTTTGGGCCTGCATGAATGGAACTCATCTTTTGCCATTCTTTCTTTCATGTGTGCATCTCTCATGATTTGTGTTCTCTAGAACTTGCTCCTTTTCTTTTTGAAACTACATTTTTCACTTACATGCATAAGTATGATGGAAGCTTGTTTTCTTTCTTTTATTTTCCCCACTTTGGCCAAATAGCCTTTCCCTTGCATTATGATTCCTTTGCTAGCCCCTTTGTGCCTTTTGACCCATTCTTTTCTAAGCCACATTACAAGCCTAAGCGTAAAACCATTTCATCCCGCACCTTGGAAATTTGTTGAGCATTGGTTTCACCTTGTTTTGTGTTTAAGTGTGGGGGTTGCTCAGGACTGCAACAGTTTAAGTGTGGGGGGGATATTTGATTTTGTCATTGTAATTAGGTATACAATGAAAGAAAAGAAAGAAAAAAGAAAAAGAAAAATCAGAAAAAAAGAAGAAGAAGAAAAGAAAATACAGAGAAAGAAATGGATATATGAGTAAAATAAAAGTTTTCATACATAGAGAATGATTGTGTTAATCAGTGCTCTTTTTGATTTCTTTGGTGCTTAGCCTCTCATTCCATACTATTACCTACCTTCACCCTAGCCCCATTACAACCTTTAATTACAAGCTCTCTTGATTTGTGCATGTATGTGTTATGAGTAGTGGAGACGTAGAAGTTGAGCAAGCTTATGGTAGAACAATTTTCTTGAGTAGAATTTGAGCGATACACTTATTTACCCTAAACACTTGAGAGATTGATTAATTGAGAGCATCCTTTGAGAGACCATCTTTTGTGGTTAGCATCATTGATTGAGATTGCCATGATTTGTAATTTGAGATGAAAGGATTTTGGTCTTGAATGATTGGTCTTTTGGAACTTTTTGTCCCTTGATTCAATATTTGCATTGTTAGCAATTATTAGTAAAAAAGAGTTTCTCCTTTAGGTATTTTTCTTCAGATTTTGCTCAGGAGTGCAAAAAGATAAGTGCCGGGGGAATTTGATAATTGAATATTTTATACACTTCTTTTTATCTCTTGATTAATAAATTAGGACTCTTTAGTTAATAAATAATGGCTTTTATGTTCATTTGGGCTTTGGGCCTTAGATTGCATTTTAGCCATTTTTAATAATAAAATTCCAGTTTTATATTGCTTCACTATTTCCACCATAACTCTTGAACCAGACATCGGATTTGCCTCATTTTTGTCTCATATTTCAGATGATTCAGAGAGCTACAATTGTTATGTAGACATAAAGAGAAAATTCGGACCAGAGAGTGGTCGATTGTGGAGCCAAAGTCAGATGAACAATTCTGGATTTTATTTGGACTCGAATTTTGTAATTAAAGTCCAGTTTTATTTTCTTTCTATTTTGGGCTAAAACTATTAGATCCCATTTCGTTTTTAGGTTATTTTAAGAAGGCAGTAGCCACAAACAATATTCATTCACGTTTTTTATATTAGAGTGGATCAAAATAGAAGTTTTCAAATTCTCTCAACTGTTCTTCGTGTTCTTCGCGTTCTTCGTGTTCTTCGTCCGTTCTTCGATTTTCCCAGCCATGATCGGCTAAACTTCTGTGATTAACCCAACGATGAGGATTCCGTGATTCGTCTAGAGAACTTGTGCCCAATCGGTAACTTACTCAATTCTGTTTTCATCTTATCGGATTCAATTTATGGAAATAGTTTGAATATTAGATTTAATATTCGGTTTGGTTGATCCCAAGGACTGAGTTCGGACTAGGTTAAAGTGTTGTTGTGCGATTGCACAGTGAGACGCCACTGTTCGGACATATTCTAGGTGATCGTCTAGAAGAGGGATTCTCCGGATGAATGCAGAGATTTCGATTCATCCGGAACCAAACGTGAGTTAGTTATATTTCATTTAATAATGGACGTTTCTGGAATCTGAACGTGGGGTTGATCATCTTTGATCTGTTTCTGTTTATTTGATTCTGTTTATTTCTGGAATATTAGATATTTGATTTTGTTTCTGTTTCTGTTTATTTTCGTTTAATCCGTTAAACCAAACCCCCCATTTTACTATTCTGTTTTACTATTGTTATTAAACAAGCCCGCTGCAAGTTCGTTGGGAAACGACCCAGGTTCACTAATTCTGCAATTCATTTACGAACTTGGTTATTTTGGGAGACACGGCAAAAACCTTTCCAATTTTTCAAAACATTTTCTTCATCATCATCATCCTTAGATTTATCTGTTTTAGATTCACAGAAAGCAACATGTATAGACTCTTCCACAATACGATTACGTATATTAAAAACTCTATATGCTCTACTCCTATTGGAATATCCTAAAAATATACCTTCATCTGCTTTGGCATCAAATTTGCCTAAATTGTCCTTACAACCAAACACATGCAGATGACTGTTCGCCTCGCAAGTGTACGAGTTTCGCAAGTAATAAAGTGATAAATAAAGTATCGTTCCCACGAGGATTTGTTTAACAAATTGGTCAAGCAAGAGGCTTAGTGGATTTCATCAAGTTGAGCTAAAACAAAGTTTTGATTTGGAATGAGAATTTTTAAAGACTATTTCTAAAACATAAAATTGATAAAAGCAATTGATTCTTTAACTTCAAGGATAATTGAGCCTAGGGCTCTTTTTCCCTTTTTGGTATTTCATAAAACTTGGTTAATTTCCTCTCTAGTAGCATTTCAATAAATATATGTGTTAGTCTAAGGTTCTAAAACACTTAACCCGCTCTCTCAAGTCAAAATCAAGTTTCTCTTCTCATTAAAATGCACAATTCTCTTGCTACAATTAATGAGAATCAATATTTAAGCAACAACCCTAATGTGACAATGCAAGGTTAGTAAACATATCTCTATTTTACCAACAAACCATCCATTTATCAAGTAAACTTCAAGACAAGCATGATTTCAATCAAATTCTACACCTAGATTAGCTTTCTCAAGTCAAAACCTAAGTGAATAAATCATCTAAATGGAGGCCAATCATTTAGAAGCATTAAGCTAAGGTTAAAATCAACACATACATATATTAATCTACCAAAAGAGAGGAATATTCAAGTCTTAATCCATACAAAGGGTCAAAAGAACCCTAGAATGAAAGAGAAATTAGCCAAACATGGCTTTAATCAACATCACAGCAACACAGAAAAATTTGGAGTCCAGTAGCATACTAGAATATGAACAAACAACTGGAATTAGAGTTAAATAAGAGACAAAACCAAGAAAATCAGCAACGGCTCATGATTTCCAAACTCTCGCATCTCGCTCTCTATCTCCTCTGTTTCTTTCCCTAATTTCCGAAAAATGACGCCCTGCTTCTCCGTGTTGTTTCTTTTTTTATCGTTCTCTTCCTCAATATCCAGCCGACCCCCCTTTTCCCTTTTGGTCTTCCTTTCTCTTTAATTCCCGTGGGCCCTTGCTTCACTTGATTTCCAATTCTCCAAACCAAAAATTCAATCCGTAGCTTTTCCTTTTGGCTTTTAGGTCTTCAATGCTTTCAATCCATGGGTCCCATTCACTTTGCAATTCTATTCTGTAGCTTTTCTTTTTGGTCTTCCAGAATATTCAAATCGTGGGCCCCCAAGATTCATTCAATTAGTATACTCCACTGGTCCGTTCTTTTCTTTAATTGATTCAATGCTTGGGCCCAATCCATTGCATTCCTTCAATTCAATTCAATTGCCCTCCTGATCCATTTAAAAAACAAACACACAAATTATATATTAATAATAATAATTAAAACATAAACTTATTTTTTTTTCTTTTCTTTTTCTTTTATTTTATTTAAACTAAAGTATTTTTATTTAAATTTAAAAACTATAATATTTACAATGAAATCCCCTAAATAATATACCAATTTGATTTGATCTTATAACAATGTAATCTCATTTAAATCTCTTAAAATTGTTTAGATAACTCTCCAAATATCTTCAAAATGTACTTTAAATATACAAAATAAGGAGAGTTATCACACCCCCACACTTGTCTCAAATCTTGTCCTCAAGATTTTAAATTCTAAAACGACCAATTTCAAGAAAATCATGGAAGAAAGATTTTTCAACCAAGCACTACAAAATTGAAATCGATTCAAACTTTCAAGAACTAAACTTTCTCAAAAATCTTTTCCACCTTCCAAAAATGCAAGTAGCAAGGAATCAATTTGGCAAAGATAAACCACAATAGAATGTCCCTCACAAGTCAAGTGTTTACACTCATCTCTCAAGATATGGGCTTGTGTTTCACTCCATTCCACCTATTGCAACTTATCTACCATAAGCTTGTTTATCATCTCAATCTCCACTTTATACATTATCCCATTGCACACTCAAATCAAAAGGACTTTCTCAAGGTTGTAATGATCAAGGTAGGATAATGAAATGAAAATGATCAAATGGAATGGGAAAATACTTTAATTAGTGCCAAGTAATTTAATGAAATTCATGATGAAGAATGAAGGAATAACCACTAAGAAAAAAAAAACAAACAAACTTTCAACACTATATATAAACAACTTTTTTTTTTCTTTCTTGGATCTCTATTTTTTTTTCATATATTCCTTTGTTTCTTTTTTGTTTCTTTTTTTTTTCTTTTGCTTTTTACTATATACACATACTTTCTAACTCCTTCACTCTTTTAAATTGATTTACTTAGCACTTACTAAAGTAATAAAAATGAATGGGAAGAAAAAGATATAAAAATTGCATATCTCAAACAAAGGGCTATTTATTCTATGCAAATTTTTTTTTTTTAGATAAAATAAAATAAAAGATAAAGGCTCAAATGGGGTAAACAAAGGATTTTCATGTGATAAGGATGGACATTTGGCCAAACTAGCTATGAAATGAATGCCTAGATCCTCTTTGTGCATGCAATAGGATTTCAAATTTCAAAAGAGATTCAAGACAAGTTCTAGAGATGAAATCACAATAGGTGTACTCCCTCTTAGAAAGATGAAAATTAAGGCTCAAATTCCTCACAAGTTCTTTGACATCCTAAAGTAAAGTACCCAAACCAAATCTTTACCTCTTTACTACATTCAAAGAACATGGAATCAATTCCTAATCAAATTCACTCCTCTTCATGTTCAAATCAAACCAATTGCAATAATGCTCACAAATACTATTCACACTTCCATGATATATAAAAAAATTGAGGACAAAGCAAGTTAAAATCAAGGATACCCTCACCCCCACACTTAAATGTCACATTGTCCTCAATGTGAACAAGTAACAAAAAGTAATGGAAGTGAAGAGCAACCATATATAAGTGTAAGGGTAACACCAATTTCAGAGATTTCAAATTTTCACCAATTAAACAGCAAGTGCTAATAAATACTTAATGATCATCACAAACATCATCACAAGCACATCCAACTAAGACCAGCACTCATTTCCACGCAATATATAATCAACAATCAAATAAAACAAATCAAAGAAAAGTAGAAGAGAACTCCCCTATTCTTCCGTGACTTGTGCTTTCAATCCTTGCTACCAAACTGGAACACATCATCAAGGGCTTTCAACCGTCCTACAAAATCAAACAAAGCATCAAGTAATACCTTGGGTTGCCTCCCAAGAAGCGCTAAGTTTAAAGTCTTCACCAGGACTCTTCATGATGGTCACTCCTCATAGGCATTTAGGCGAAAGTCATCTAACTCATTGAGTTGAAGTCGCCTCTTCTTCCTCATGACTTTAGGATCAAATTTTAGCTTTTTGATAGCCCAATAAGCTCCATGCTCCAATTCCATTGGTAAGTGACGTGCTTTCCCAAAATAAGCATATTTGAGATGAGAAGGTGATGGCTTTAACTCTAGAACCGAAGGAACTTCAATAGAAGGCTTTAATGGAGTACTTGAGGCATCAAATGACTCAAGTGGTTCAATAGTCCTTGGTTTAGAATGAGGAAATGAGTCAAAATGAAAGAGCTCTTCAACAACATCTTCATCAAACTTCTCAAAGCTCTTCTCACCAATCGAGAATGCCTCTAAAGGGTCTTTGATCTTGGAAGCACATGATTCTTGAGGAATAAGCGCATCTAATGTATCTACAAACGAACATTGAGCGTAATCATCATGAAACTTTGAGGCTTTTTGCATGTTGAATATCACTTGCTCATTATCGACCCTCAAAGTGACCTCACCCTTCTCTACATCAATGAGAGTCCTTGCAAGTGGCTAAGAATGGACGCCCAAGGATGAGAGGAATTTTCCAATCAACTTCACAATCAAGCACTACAAAATCCACGTGGAAGATAAACTTGTCAACTTTTACTAGGACATCTTCAATGATTCCTCTTGGTTTAGAAATGCTTCGATCGGCCAAGAGCAAAGATATCGTAGTAGGTCTTGGCTCTCCCAAGCCCAGCTTGGTTGAAAAACCAGAGGCATCAAGTTAATACTTGCACCCAAATCACAAAGAGTTTTACCATTAAAATTTGTCCCAATGTTGCAAGGGATGTAGAAGCTTCTGGATCTTTAAGCTTAGCGGTAACTTCCTTTGAATGATCGCACTACACTCTTCGTATAATGCCACAGCCTCAAATTCATTAAATCGCCGCTTCTTAGACAAAACATCTTTAAGGAACTTAGCATATTTAGGCATGCTCTCCAAAGCTTCAAAGAAAAGGAATGTTCACATGGAGTTGTTTGAACATATTCACAAACTTTTGAACCGAGCATCTTCCTCTTTCTTCTTGAATCTTTGGGGAAAAGGTAGCGGTGGCATAAAAGTAGTAGTGGTTGACTTTTTCTTTTTCTCATCATTCATCTCTTGCTCTACCTTCTTGTCTTTGCCAACATCATGCAAATTTTCTTCAATTTGCCTTCTCTTCTTAGTGACATCTTCTTCTTTCTTCTTGAATCTTTGAGGAAAAGGTAGTGGTGGCATAAAAGTAGGAGTGGTTGGCTTTCTCTTTCAGTTTCATCTTCCTCCCCTACACTTTCTCCATCAACATCAACAATCACCTGATCATCTTGCTTTGGTTGAGGAGTACTTGAGCTAGGCACATCCGGTAGCACTTTTCCGCTTCTCAAATTAATGGCATTGCATTCCTCTTTTCCAACTCGTTTTGGATTAGGAATGGTGTCACTAGGAAGATTGCTTCTTGATAAAACATTTACCTGTGATGCTAATTGCCCCATTTGCACTTCAAGATTTTTAATAGCAGTTTCATGGAGAGAAAAGTAGCCTTAGTTTCAACCCTTGAAGATTCCACCTCAGACAAGATTCGAGCTAGCATTTTGTCGCTTTAGACTCCTCTTCCTTAATAGGCTGCCTTGATTGCATTTGAAAACCGGGTGGATTAGGCTTAGTGCTAGATGTAGACCCATGTGCTTGATTCAAACTATTACCTTGACTCCAAGAGAAATTTGGGTGAGTTCGCCAAGCACTATTGTAGGTTTGTGAATAGGGGTTGCCTTGAGGATTTTGGAACTTGCCCATGTAGTTGGCAGTTCGGTGGCCATGTAAAGAGGACAATAATTAGGCATATGGACATCATGGCATTGATCACATACAATTGGTGTGGCATGAACAGAATGCACACCTTGAGAAGTGCTCTTTAGCACTTGAGACTCTAGCACATCAAAACGCTTATTCAAAGCGGATAAGAGAGTTGCAATTTGTGAGGAAGAGTCTTCTTTTGCATTAGACATAGCTTGGTTGGTCCTCCTATCATTGCCTTGAGTATTGTTTGCAGACAATTGATCCAACAATCGAATCACCTCATTCACAGGAACATTCCGGTATCCTCCATTGGTCATAGAATCAACCATTGCTTTAGATTGAGGATTAAGTCGAGTACAAAAAATTTGGACTACAACCCATTTGTCCACCCCATGATTAGGGCATTGCTTCATTAACATCTTGTATCTCTCCCAAGTGGTATAAAGATGCTCATCGGGATGTTGTCTAAAGCTTAGAAATTCATCCCTAGCTTCCACAGATTTGTCATCAGAAAAGAATCGAGCTCTAAACTTAGCTTCAAGATCGGCCCAAGAATTGATAGACCCTTCCGGAAGATTGTTGAACCAATCTCTAGCCTTGCCTTGTAGAGAAAGAGGGAATAACCGTAGCTTCAATACATCTTGGGGAACTCCATTTTGCTTGAAAGAATCACACACTTCCAAGAAGTACAACAAGTGCTTGTTGGCATCTTCATTGTAAAGACCATGGAACATCCCATGCATTTGAAGCAATGTTATCATAACCGGCTTGATCTCAAAGGTACGTGCTTGCATTTCCGGCATCCGAATGCAAGATTGAGGACCTTGCATATTCCGACTAGCAAAATCATTGACGGTAGCTCTATCATATTCATAAATCCGCCATGGTTTCGATATGGATTCGATCTCTTCTTCAATGAGAGGTACTCCGTCAAGTTCCACTACCAATTCGTCCGGATGCAAGTTTTGCATATACTGAAATGGTACCTACAAGAGAAACAAGCAAGAGCGAGTATCAAACTAAAACAAAATCAATAAAGGAAAAAGAAAGAAAAATTGTAAACCTAACTAAAAGCTCAAGCAAAGTTTACTAACACAAGCCCAAGGTTGACCAAAGGATTTGTTTACACAAATCCCGACAACGGCGCCAAAAACTTGTTCGCCTCGCAAGTGTACGAGTTTCGCAAGTAATAAAGTGATAAATAAAGTATCGTTCCCACGAGGATTTGTTTAACAAATTGGTCAAGCAAGAGGCTTAGTGGATTTCATCAAGTTGAGCTAAAACAAAGTTTTGATTTGGAATGAGAATTTTTAAAGACTATTTCTAAAACATAAAATTTATAAAAGCAATTGATTCTTTAACTTCAAGGATAATTGAGCCTAGGGCTCTTTTTCCCCTTTTTGGTATTTCATAAAACTTGGTTAATTTCCTCTCTAGTAGCATTTCAATAAATATATGTGTTAGTCTAAGGTTCTAAAACACTTAACCCGCTCTCTCAAGTCAAAATCAAGTTTCTCTTCTCATTAAAATGCACAATTTCTTGCTACAATTAATGAGAATCAATATTTAAGCAACAACCCTAATGTGACAATGCAAGGTTAGTAAACATATCTCTATTTTACCAACAAACCATCCATTTATCAAGTAAACTTCAAGACAAGCATGATTTCAATCAAATTCTACACCTAGATTAGCTTTCTCAAGTCAAAACCTAAGTGAATAAATCATCTAAATGGAGGCCAATCATTTAGAAGCATTAAGCTAAGGTTAAAATCAACACATACATATATTAATCTACCAAAAGAGAGGAATATTCAAGTCTTAATCCATACAAAGGGTCAAAAGAACCCTAGAATGAAAGAGAAATTAGCCAAACATGGCTTTAATCAACATCACAGCAACACAGAAAAATTTGGAGTCCAGTAGCATACTAGAATATGAACAAACAACTGGAATTAGAGTTAAATAAGAGACAAAACCAAGAAAATCAGCAACAGCTCATGATTTCCAGCTCTGCATCTCTGCTCTCTATCTCCTCTGTTTCTTTCCCTAATTTCCGAAAAATGACGCCCTGCTTCTCCGTGTTGTTTCTTTTTTTATCGTTCTCTTCCTCAATATCCAGCCGACCCCCCTTTTCCCTTTTGGTCTTCCTTTCTCTTTAATTCCCGTGGGCCCTTGCTTCATTTAATTTCCAATTCTCCAAACCAAAAATTCAATCCGTAGCTTTTCCTTTTGGCTTTTAGGTCTTCAATGCTTTCAATCCATGGGTCCCATTCACTTTGCAATTCTATTCGTAGCTTTTCTTTTGGTCTTCCGAATATTCAAATCGTGGGCCCCCAAGATTCATTCAATTAGTATACTCCATTTGTCCGTTCTTTTCTTTAATTGATTCAATGCTTGGGCCCAATCCATTGCATTCCTTCAATTCAATTCAATTGCCCTCCTGATCCATTTAAAAAACAAACACACAAATTATATATTAATAATAATAATTAAAACATAAACTTATTTTTTTTTTTTCTTTTTCTTTTATTTTATTTAAACTAAAGTATTTTTATTTAAATTTAAAAACTATAATATTTACAATGAAATCCCCTAAATAATATACCGATTTGATTTGATCTTATAACAATGTAATCTCATTTAAATCTCTTAAAATTGTTTAGATAACTCTCCAAATATCTTCAAAATGTACTTTAAATATACAAAATAAGGAGAGTTATCAATGACTCAGGTTCGGCTTTCTTCCTTTGTATAGCTCGTATGGAGTTTTGTTCAGCTTCTTCCGGAGATACGCCCGATTCGAGATGTAGCATGTTGTACTCATTGCATCAGCCCAGAACACTTGGGAAGTGTTATTTTCATTCGACATTGCTCTGGCCATCTCGGTGAGGACTCGATTTTTCCTTTCTACAACACCGTTTTGCTGTGGAGTCCTCGGAGCTGAGAAGTTGTGATCAATCCCCATGTTGTCACAAAATTCAGCGAAGGTGTAGTTCTCGAATTCTCCTCCATGATCAGTTCGTATACCTGAAATTACAAAACCTTTCTCGTTTTGGACCTTCTTGGTAAAAACGACAAACTGATCAAAAGTTTCATCCTTAGATGACAGAAATATGGTCCATGCAAATCTAGAGTAGTCATCAACTATAACTAAGGTATAGAGATTTCCACCAAGACTTCTAACTCTTGCTGGACCAACCAAATCCATGTGAAGTAATTGAAGAGGTCTAGAAGTTGAAATCACATTTTTCAATTTGAAAGAAGATTTAGTTTGTTTTCCTTTTTGGCATGCATCACAGATCATATCAGTTTTAAAACGCAATTTAGGAATACCAATAACTAAATCCTTTTTGAGTAATCTGTCAAGTTGGATCATATTGACATGTGCTAAATGCTTATGCCATAACCAACCTTCATTCAAATTACTTACAAAACATTTTTCAAATGTGGAGCCATCTCTAGAGATATTAAGAGTGTAACAATTACCTTCTCTAGGAGCTCTAAAAATAGCTTTTGATTTTACATTGTCTAATGGAAGAATATCCTTACTTACAATCAAGCATTCCTCAGAATCAAAGATAACTATGTTACCTTTATCGGTGCTTTGGCTTACACTGAGGAGGTTGTGGCAAAGGCCTTCCACAAGGTATACATCTTTAATTTGTGGTCCATCGTTGTTCCCAACTTTACCAATTCTAGCAATCTTTCCAGATTGATTTCCTCCAAAAGTTACTTTGCCACCATCCTTGTGCTTGATTGAGGCGAATTTGGATTGGTCTCCTGTCATGTGTCTTGAGCATCCACTATCGATGTACCATTTGTTAGATTTTGATGCTCTTAGATATACCTGCAAATCAGAGGGGATCAAGTCTTAGGTACCCATCTTTTCTTGGGTCCATTTTGGTTAGTTCGAACCTTGGGAACATAAGTTCCTTTCGGCACCCATTGATAATTGCCAACAGGTTTATCTTTACCATTTTTCTTATGAAAACATGATGAGGTTGAATGACCTTTTTTATTACAATAATTGCAATGAGCAAATGGATTTGAAGAGTGAACAATTTTTCGAAAATAATTTAAGTATGATTTTCCACCACTCTTCTTCTTTCCTTTCCTTTTATCAAAGATGGGATTATATCCTAATCCTAAACGATCGTTTGTAAATCTTTGTGCTTTTAAAATTACATTTAACATCTCACTACCTTTAGTGAATTTCTCAAGAGTTTTAGTAAGATAAGAATTCTTTTTCTCAAAGCTTTCACAATCATCACAGATCATGTTTTTAGGAGAAGAAAGATTTTTGACTTGCTGTTCAAGAGTAATATTTTTTCGTTTCAAAACAATATATTTCTCAGCAAGTTTTTCAAACTCAGATTGAACAATGATATATTCAGCAAATAATTCATCATATGACGGTTTGGAATCATATACCTCATTGTTCTCTTCATGTTGCTCTTCTACTTCAGCAACTAAGCAAATATTTGCTTTCTCTTCCTCTTCATCAGCTTCATCTTCATCGGATGAGCTATCTCCCCACATAGCTGAGACATAGGCTTTCTTTTTGAATTTTTTGAACTTCTTCTTGCCTTTGTCCTTGTTCTTCAGCTGGGGGCATTCTGACTTGATGTGGTTGGGCTTCTCGCATTCATAGCAAATGATTGGCTTCTTTGTCTCCATGCTGGAGCTGCCCTTGTTGAATCTCTTGTATCCTTGGTCCTTCTTATAAAACCTTTTGAATCTTCGGACCATCATGCCTAGCTCTCCATCTTCGTCATCTCCTTCTTCTTCTTCTTCTTCTTCGGAATCCTTGGCTTCGCTTGCAGTTTTGAGAGTGATGCCCTTTTTGCTATTTGTTTCAGCAAGTCCCTTTTTGAATTTGAGTTTTCCTTCGTGCTCAGATAGACTGCCAAACAATGCTGCGACGGAGCTCATTGATTCTCCACGAGATTCTTCAATAGCAGTAACCTTGGCTTCCCATTCTTTGCTAAGAATGTTTAGAATCTTTCTCACTTGAGTGGTTGCTCATATGTCTTGCCTAAAGCAGCAAGTTGATTTATAAGATGAGTGAACCTCAGCTGGAAGTCAACGATGGATTCTCCATTCTTCATTTGAAGGAGATCATATTCAGTCATTAGAGTGTCAACTCTATTCTCCTTAACTCCAGTGGTTCCTTCATGCACTATCTCCAGAGCATCCCACATAGCTTTTGCTGATGGCAAATTGCAGATTCAGAAGTACTCTTGTTGACTAAGAGCACTTTGCAGCATGAGAACAGCTTTGCTGTTGAGAGTGACATTCCTTCGGTCATTGTCATCATATTCTTCTTCAAGCTTGGGAGTCCGGACGCCATCTTGGACTGAGGATGGCTCATAGTTGCCTCTTTCGAATACTCTCCAAAGACCATATTCACTAGCCATTACGAAGTCTTTGAATTTGACCTTCCAGAAGGAGTAATGTTCTCCACTGAAGCCTGGAGGTCTATTGATCGAAGCTCCATCCGACAGAATTCCGTTCATGGTGATCCTTCTCGAGATGTTAAGCTCTTATGAGAAGACCAGGCTCTGATACCAAATGTAAATGGAGCTTGAATCACCAAGAGGGGGGTGAATTGGAGATTCTTAAAAAACTTTTCGGTATGCTCTGTTTATCGGGTAAGAAATGAAGGTAAGACAGAGTTTAGAGAAGGGAAGCAAGACACAAGAATTTATCCTGGTTCGGTCCAACAACTTGACCTACATCCAGTCCCCAGACTCTCTGGGATTTCTCACTATATTACTTGATTACACACTCTGCACTCAAGAGTAATTCTCTCTCTAGAACTTACTCCCCTTTACAAGTTGTAATCAATAACCCAATCTCTAAGTCCCCTTGACTTGACATAACTCACAATAAATGATTTACAATCAATGAACTCTCTTTTAGAGTAGATAAGATAAACACTCAAGTATGAATGTATCAGAAGATACTTTACATAGAAAAACTCAAAGAATAAATGACTCTTGGATGATTTTCGTTTTCTATTATGTTGTCTTGTTTGGTAGAATTGAATGCATCTCTATTTATAGGTAGAGATCATTAATTGACCGTTGAAATCCCAATTATAACCGTTGGAGGTGTTGGGAACTGATTACATTAAGCTTTGGCCTTCTTTTCTCTCTAATCTTCACTTAATCCAGTTGTATAGATGTTCAGAGTTGACTCTCTGCGAATTAATCCGTTGGAGTAGTTAATGCTGGAAGTGGAAATCACCCTTTCTGCTTTTCCAAACGTGTGCAGGCGGATTAACCAGAAATATGCAACTTTTCTGGGTTTTGCATTTAATGTTATGACTTGCTGTTTGCTTTTGCTCAAATATTCATTTAATCCTGTCTAAATCATCTGAAACTTACTAACAAACTCATTAAACATAGTTAGGAGTAGTAATGAATGAAGATACAAAGTATTGAGATCAAACATGAAGGTTTTGCAAAATCATTCTTCGCGAAATTCAAATTTCACGATGGAAACTCGAGTTAGTTCATCCAAACTAGAGTTTTCATGCTCCAGCGTTCTTTCTGTCAAAGACCGAAACTCGAGTTTTCAACGGGAACTCGAGTTTTCTCATCTTAGTGTCGAGCATCGTGTTTTGGCATTTTGGACAAGTCTTGTGAACAGTGAAAAACTCGAGTCATTAAGTGACTAACTCGAGTTTTGGACTTTTATCGAGAAATCATGTTTTAGTCCAAAATATCAAAACTGGAGTTTTCAAACAAAACTGGAGTTTTCAAAACGTTCTAAATTGGCAGTGCTCTCTGCCTTGTCAAAACTCGAGTTTCCACATCTTAACTCGAGTTTTCATATTCTTTGAAAACTTTGGAAACTTCTCTGTTAGAGCCAAACTCGAGTTTTCAACCCAAACTCGAGTTTTCTCTTTTTATGAGAAAATGTTAAAGTTCTTGATTTATTTCAAGAATGAGTTTATGCAAGATCAGAGATGAGTATTGTTCTCAGGTGATGGAAACTCGACGTGTCAGTGCATTTAATGCACTTACCTATTTGAGACACTCATCCATCAGACAGACTTTTGCATCCAGAAAGACGTTTTTGAGCAAGATGATTTCATTCCTTTTGCTGGGTTCTCCAACGGTCATAATCGTAGAAAAAAGGAATTAAAGAATATAATGTCGGTGATTATACAGACCTTCGCGTTTCAACTCTAACGGCTATATTCAAAGAGCCACAATGGATATTTCATCAAGCTTCTCAACGGTCATAATTGCCAACATCTATAAATACCAGAAGCATTGAATTCTCTACCTTACCGAAACACTGTGCATTCAACTCGAACTTATTACAATCTACTGTTTCATTAATATCTTCGGATATATCTTGTACTTCAGTGTTCATTTATTATCTACTCGTGAGGAGTTGTTAAATACTTATTCATTTTCTGTTCAAAGCTTAAGGTTGTGGAACCTTAAGTGTGGGTGTACGATTACCTTAAGTTTGGAGTTTGAATAAAGCATTTCGATGTGTCAGTGCATTTAATGCACTTACCTATTTGAGACACTCATCCATCAGACAGACTTTTGCATCCAGAAAGATGTTTTTGAACAAGATGATTTCATTTCTTTTGATGGGTTCTCCAACGGTCATAATCGCAGAACAAAGGAATTAAAGAATATAATGACGGTGATTATACAGACCTTCGCGTTTCAACTCTAACGGCTATATTTAAAGAGCCACAATGGATATTTCATCAAGCTTCTCAACGGTCATAATTGCCAACATCTATAAATACCAAAAGCATTGAATTCTCTACCTTACCAAAACGCTGTGCATTCAACTCAAACTTATTACAATCTACTGTTTCATCTGTTTCATTAATATATTCGGATATATCTTGTACTTCAGTGTTCATTTATTATCTACTCGTGAGGAGTTGTTAAATACTTATTCATTTTCTGTTTAAAGCTTAAGTTTGTGGAACCTTAAGTGTGGGTGTACGATTACAACTTATAAGGGGGAGTGAGTCCTAGAGTGAGAGGATCCTGAGTTACAGAGTGTGTAATTGTATTGATTTAAAGAGTTAGAGAAATCCCGAGGTGTGCTTGGGGACTGGACGTAGGTCGTTGAGTTAGACTGAACCAGTATAAAATTGCTCTGTGTCAATTTCCTTCTCTCTATTTCTATTCCATTCATACTAATAATCTTTTAGCGAAAATATTTTTGTAATCACCTATTCACCCCCCTCTAGGTGATATTCCACCTTCAAAACCCTTTTCTTAGTGCATAAGTTCAAAATTCCTAGGGCAATTAGGACTAGGAATTTTCGGCCTACCAAGGCTATAAAAGGGGGCCGAGGGTTGGACGTTTTTCCCACATCCTTATGCTCTCTAAATTTTGGTCTTTACCAAGGGTTTAGAGAGGAAAAGGAGTCATCCATAAAAGGGTAAGGTGCCAACCTTGTTCATCCTATCCATAACCTAATTCCAAGAAACCATCACCTTCTTGAAAAGAGAAAAACCTAAGGAAACCAAACCTCAACCTTGTCTTCGCCTAGCAAGCATCCAAGGAGCGGGAGGTTTAAAGAGAAGGAGTTCTTGTTGCAATCGAGGGATAGCCTGTGGAACAACGTTAGAGGACATCAACAACCTCGAAGTCTTCGAGTGATCTAAAGTAATCCTAATCTCCAATAGTTGTTTTATGAAATTACACTAAACCCCAATAGTTGTTTTAACGAGTAATCCTGAAACTCATGAATATTATAAATTGTTATGAATTATCATGAGTACCGTAAAGAGTTACAGATTAATTATTAATAACTAATTAGCATAATGAGTTAAGGTTAATAATTCATGAGGACCGTAAGGAGTTATGGGTTTCCGCAACGATTAAACAAAAATTTTGTTTTCAACCTCGTTAAACTTTGCATGAAAGTTATGTAATAAGAAAAATTAACCTACAGATGTGACATATACCCTACTACAATCATGAACAAAATAATATAAATATAATATAAAGTACCATGCCAAAACACAGTATTCAGATTTTCCTTCAATCACCATGCCAAACCTCTGTTTTAGGAAACCATTATGACGAAGGTATGCAAGGAAAAACTGGTTCTTGGGAATGTAAATTTACCTCACTAGTCATCATATACTAGGCTTGTCCAGCCATTTGCGTCTTTGTCTTCCTCATCTCTTCCTCTTCCTCGCCTCTATCTTCCTCTTCCTCTTACGTCCTCCACTGCCCAGCCATTTGCTTCTCCTTCGTCTCTATCTTCCTCTTCCTCTTACATCTCTATGCTCAGTGTTTCTTAATGGATTTTTCTACAATTAAAAACTTGCTATGTGTAACACCCCTTTTTCGTAAATGTCTTCATAGCGTTTTGATCAGAGTTGAGCATCGGAATTTTTTTCAATATAAAGAGTAACTGAATAACATAGCTTGCAGTGTATCTGGTTGTTCATATGGTAGTACATTCATCCAAGTGTCTAACATAAAAGTAAATACATAACAAAAGAAAGTCTCCAGCCGGGTCTCTAAGCATGCTGCTTGCCTTTATCCTCGGTCCTTGGTCCTCCTGACCCTGAAGCTATGTTAAGAGCTGAAGTGCAATGCACCCGGACCTCAGGTAACGGTTAACCTCATGCTTAAATATACAATATATGGATTATGGATATTCACAACATTAATAGAACATGAGCACACAACAGATGTATCGCACACAATAAGCGTATCCCAATAGCACATAAGCCCCTAGCAGATGTGTCACACACAACAAACGTATCCCAATAGCACATAAGCCCCTAGCAGATGTGTCACACACAGCAAACGTACCTCAATAGCACATAAGCATAAAGCAGATGTGTTACACACAGCAAACGTATCCCAATAGTACATAAGTCCCCTAGCATATGTATCACACACAGCATAGCAGATGTATCGCATACAGAAGATGTATAGTTATCTTCTAACACATATATGCATTCAATAAACATACCACATATACACATACAATAAACATAACACATATACGCATACAATAAACATCAAAGTTAGTATTACTAGTACGCGAACGTACCTTCGTTGACGAATACGATACGTTTGTCGGCCGGAACACAATCACATATATCCTATAAAGGTAATATCATTTCTATTAATTCATAGACAATATCCTAACAAATATTTTAGCCATAAATGACTATTTTACCCTTGATTTCAGAAAATCGCTAGCCGATAAAATTTCGCCAGAGCTTCGCTACTCTGACTCCCAACTTTCAGAAACTCAATCCCTACCATGTTTTTACCTCGTCAGGCATATTTCAATGCAATGAGGCATAAAAACAAGAATATGAATTTCATTTCCTACTTCCTAGATCTATCTAACATTTCTACTAATAACTACTAAACAAAAGACTAGAACTTAAAACTAAGGACCGAAGAACTTACCCAGAACCATGCTACTCCTTCTCCAGAGCTCCTCCTTCTCACTAACCTCTCTCTAGATTTCGAATTTCTTCTTGAATTGGTGAGTTTTGAAGTGAAGTGGAGGGGCTATTTATAGGATTTTGGTGTGGCAAGGTGGTAATTCCATTGAACTTTTTCTGCTCAATTCTTGACCGTCGGATCTAGGGTTAGATTGAAGCTCCCATCTTCACCCTTCAATCCTCCAAAATGTCCCTATCTCTCCCTCTCCCTTATCTCTTCACTTTTTCATGAAATCTTATCCTTTAGAGATTTCCTCGTACCGATTAATTCCCCTACTTAGTGTTCTACTTGCATATGCTTATAAATCTCGAATACTTTTAGAGGTAAACTTTGAAGTTTATGTAGTCTCTTGAGAAGTATTTGGAACAACAAGGATTATGGTTCAATTAGGGGGTTTTACTAGACTTTTAGTCATTTTAGGATTAACCCCGACAGTTACGGAAATAACTTCGGAGATAACCTGCTTCGGGCTAAAAATACACTTATTTATAATAAGTCCTTATGTTTGATCTTTAGTTCACATATTTCAGTGTACCATTTATTTTCTATCGGTTCTCATTTGAATCAATCCTAATAGCTTTTTGGAACTCAAAATATCTCTTCTTTTGGCTTGATCCACATGCCTCCACATCACTCACAATTCATCACACACTCACACCTCACAAAAACGTCCCCCTCCCTTTTTTTTTTTGCTTTTTAATTTGTTTTGTAATTAATTTATATTAGTTTAAAATGAAATTCTCCCATTGGTGGATCATGCTTCACATGGATTAAGCTTTATGGTTGATTTTAAACCATTAGATCTAGCTTTATGAGGTTTAATCCTAGCCCTTGATTTATATTTGACTTGTCAAAGTTGATTTAGCAATTTTGATTAGAGCCTTAATCCTATGCTTAGTTGTCCTTTGTTGATCAATTAGGCCTTAGGGGTTTCATGTATTTAATCTTATACATTTTCTTAATCATGCCTAATTAATTAGCAATTATCTTTATGCTAATATTGACCATTGGTATTTAATTAGGGTCACACATCCCTATTTGTGTCTTTAAAACATGCTATTTAATTATCTACTAATTGTTGGCAATTTTCTTAAATTGGATTAATTATTTTCTCACAACTTTTGAGTTTACATTGGTTATTTATGCTTCATGCATTAATTTAAAAATCATAGGGCAACTTATGTTCCCCAAAATAAAATTAGATTTTTGCCTCTTTAAATCCAAGGAAAATAATCTAATAAATTACTAAAATTAGAGACAACATACTTTCCTATTTTTAATAGGTATTTAATTGCCTCTTAAGACCTAATTAAGATCTTACTTGATCTTAGGGTATTTTATGATCCAATAATGTATTTAGGCTCTTTGTTCATTCTAATTCCAAGAGAAATTTCCCTAGAAAATAGAATAAACACAACACATAATTTTGAGACCACATATTCACCTATTTAGAATAGGTATTATTTATCAAAATATAATATTTAAGATAAATAATTATCCGGGTATTACACTATGGTCCTATGCAATTGGCACTACAATAATGTTAATCGCATGGATTTTATATTAGCTGGACAACTTGTTAAACACCCGAAACTTACAAGCGGAGGAGGAGAAAGAAGGCAGCAGCGACAGTGATAGTGGATGCTTCATCTGCGGCGAGATAGAGGCGACGGCTCAATACAGAGCCAGAGCCGTTGAGGTATGGTATTTTTTGTTGGTGTTATTGTGGTTGATTATCTGCTTTTAATTGTGTGTAAATTAGTTGAGTAATTGTCATTATTTATTTTTCAAAGAGGGTGTCACGAGCGATTTAGCGAGTGTATGTTCTTATCAGTATTGGTGTATGTACTGGGCCTCCTTCTGCTATAGGACCTAAGCCCATTTCATTTGGAATTGTTATAGAGAGTGAGTGTCTAGGTCTTATTGGCGTGGGATTTAGGATTCAGGAAAGTCTTGATGGAATCTGATGACAGTAATCTTGTCAGTAGATTATTAGCTAGCAATTATGAAAATGCTAGTCTGCTGGTCATCAGAATTAAAGAATGGCTGGATAAAAATTGGGTAATTTCCATTAGGCATGTTCCACGTGACTGTTGCAGATGCTATGGCCAAATTGGGCTTGCCCAAATCGGTTATCTTAGGATAATGCACGATTTATTTAAGGGCGTGGTTAGCACAGGATTGGTTGGGAAATGTTTCCCTGTTTGTTTAATTTTATGTCTTTTCTGTAATCTGGCTTTATAGCCTTCTTTATTTATCCAAAAAAAAAAAGGAGTAAATACCCTTTTGGGTCCTTGGAAAAACACACTCTACCCATTTTGGTCCCTGAGTAAAAAAAATGTTATTTTCGGTTCTTTTTAGGGACTAAAAAGGATTTTTTGGGAATTTGTGAGGGATTAAAATGCCCACAAAGAATGACTAAAAGGACTAAAAGGGACCTTGTTTTTACTGTTTAAGGACTAAAAATGACATTTTTTTTACTCAGGGACCAAAATGGGTAGCGCGTGTTATTTCAGGGACAAAAAGGGTATTTACTAAAAAAAAAGTGTCTAGGTCTTATGCAAAGTTTTATGGATAAAAAGGGCCATCCTCTTAGGCTACTACTTTTCCCGGTTCTTCCGTGAAGTGGGAAAGGAAAAGAATGAAGTCGGAAAGACCCGCTCTAATAGAATTTGAGAAAGACCTAGCGAAGATACTTTATCGAATGGCCGAAGCTTTTGTCTAATGTCTTCCATCTTCGGTCTAGGGTTCATGTATTATTTTTTTGTTAATAAAAGATGGCTAAAGCTAGGAAACAAAGAGATTACATAGTAGAGGGAAATAATCCCAAACATTCTTGATCTACTCAAGTTCTAAGAGACAAAGGGCAATCACCAAAAATATGAGACTTATTTAAACCCATCTTTGCCATAGCATCAACAACTCTATTAATTTCCCTAGGAATATGTCCTAATTAAGGAAACCTCCCAATCCAAATCCAATAGATTCATAATCTTGGAAACTAACAGTGACGCCGAAACAACCCTAAAATCAGATAATCTACCAATAAGGTTGCCCAAGAAGCAGGAGGTTTGGGCTTAATTTCTTTGTTGATGAGAGAAGAGGCCCGAAAGAAGAGAGTTGGGCCTTTTGGGCTAAGCATGAAATTGGGACTGCCGTTCGCAGACAGGCCCAATGCGTACTGCTAATGGTACATCCACTCACATGTCTCTGTCTGTCTGCCCCTTTTTTCATTCCCTTGCATTATTTTACGCGGTCACATCTTGATATGCATTTTATTGCCCTCTAATTTTTCTGTGATAGAAACCAATATTATTTGTTTTTTATTATCTTAATCTTTCGCTAGCTCTCCTTGTATCCCGACCCGTGTGTGTGTCTAAGTCTTAGGTAACCCGTAGCAAGGAATGAATTATCTCTCTGTTTATTGGAGGGGGGCATTAAAGTCATTTTACCACATTTTGAAATCTTAAATTGTGTCAATGACTCAATTAGGGATTTGTTAAATTTACCAACCTCATTTAGAATTTTCCTATTTTAGCTAGCTTTATATGGGATTTTCCCTTCATATTTTTCTATTAAAGGATAGGAATAAGTTCATAAATGGCTATTAATTAGTTGGAAAACATTTTTATGTTTAGAACAAATTGATGGAGACAAATAGAGAGTTGAAACAACGGCAACAACTCGTACAGTTGCTAACAGAAGAATCGATGAAGAGGAATAGAGAGTTGGCACGACGGCAACAACTCATACAGTCGCTAACAGAAGCTATTACTTGTAGAGTAAATACCTTTTTTGGTCCCTGAAATAACACGCACTACCCATTTTGGTCACTGAGTAAAAAAAAATGTCATTTTTCGTCCTTAAACAGTAAAAAAAAGGTCCCTTTTAGTCCTTTTAGTCATTTTTGTGGGCATTTTAATCCCTCACAAATTACCAAAAAATCGTTTTTAGTCCCTAAAAAGGACCAAAATGACAATTTTTTTACTCAGGGACCAAAATGGGTAGCGCGTGTTATTCCAGGGACCCAAAATGGTATTTACTCTTACTTGTAAGATTTGCCTTGACAGAAAAAGGGAAATCTCCTTTAGAGGTGGGCATACGGTATATATGTATACCAAATAATTTACATTGATTTTCCTTTTTACTTGCTTTTTCTCTTTACATAATGATAATTATGATTGATTATATTGCAGGCTTGTTAACGATGTGCATTAAACCTTGACATTTGTCGTATATGTCGAGAGCCAATAATCAACGGTAGAAGGTTGTTCCTTTAAAGAGTCATAGATGTAAATATGTAAATACTGAATTACTTCGTCAGCTGATGTAATGATCAACTTGATTTTATCCAAAAATTTGGCTATTAATACTATCGTTTAATGGCATAATATCATCTATATAGTTAACTTTATCTAGGCGATACAAGGGTTTATATATCATTGATGCTACTCTTGAGACTAATTATTAATGGTTTACAACAGTTTGAACACTAAGGATGAAAGGCAATTAAAAGGAGACAATAGTTACTTTTAGTATAGAGACTGAAATTTGAAATCCACTAATAGTTTTGCAAGGCCAGGCTCCACAATAGCACAAAGAGTACCAATATAAAACGCCACAGACTCTAGCAATAATTAAACTTCCTAACTTAGCTAATAGCTATATCTTCTTCCTCCATATGTATCTATCTATCAATTGATGCAACAAATACACTCAACTATTAAAATTTTTCTTGTCATCATTGAGTGTTCATTGATATATACCATATAAAGAGAGACAGTGTTTTCATGAGTTATAGGCAACTTTGTGGTTGAACGTAACCCTGAGAGCTGCCTCCAGCATTCTGGCAAGAAGCTTGAGCAACTTGGTTGTTGTAAGTGAGTTTCACGTCTTCCAATTGGATGCCACTGCATGGATTCTTAGAACTGCAATCAAACTTTACTGCTACCTCTGTTGCTGATGTTCCATGGATATCTTGGTACGTCACATCACTTATTTTCACCCCAGATGCCTGCTCTCATCATTGTTCCGGAAAAATGACAGATTAATTCTATAATTGCGTACTAAAATAGGCAGAATTACTATAAGGTTATAAGGAAGATATTTAATCACTCAAAAGTCATATAACAAATGAATATATAACTTGTAATGATAAATTCCAATGCATGAAATGATTTTAAGTTTATACTGTTCACTTGTTATTGATTTTTTTTTTTTTTTAATAATTGAATTTCATCATTGGGACCTCATAGTAATTCTCGCAATTTTTTTTTTTTACAGAATTGTAAAATTTTTGTTGAAATAAAACATAAAGAATTTAGCTGCATCTTTGATGAAGTCACAAAAGTCAAAAATAATCTCATGTTGTTACGGGCTACCATAAAATGAAAAAAAAAAAAAAAAATCAAAACGAAGTCAAATGAATGGGCCTAATTTGAAAAGTGTTGGGCTAAAAAGGCTCAAAGACTCACCTGACGAGAGCAACCACTGCCTAAGCAGTAATTTTGGTCAATGATGATGGGGTTTTGTACGTCAACCATAACGGCATGTTGAAAAAGCACACCTTTCACAAACGCATTGCTTGGCTTTCCCCATGTCTTTATTCTCACGCCGTTTTCAGTACTCATAAATTTAACTGTTTTCACGGTCACATTTTGCACACCAGCCTCATTCTGGTCCTGCCCTAAACTCCCAATGCTGCCAATTTAATAATTAAACAAGCAAATAAATATTACGTCATAATTGAAATTAATTAAGAAAATAAATTTTTGTACTGATTTTTCAAAAAGCGGCTTATTGTGACCATTTTAGATGTATTTTCTTAAAAATGTATTTTTCACATTAATTTCAAATATTAAGATTTATGAATTCTTTTAAAAAAAAATTGTACTAAAATTTCATATTTTCTTGTGATGAAAGATACACACACCTTATTCCATGGCCAGGACCACATGCAATATTTTCAACCCACAAGTTGGTGGTGCCAGAGCCAACGGACACACAATCGTCGCCGGTTTGAATGTTGGAGTTGAGTATGGTGACGTCACTGGACCCTGCAATGTGAATGCCGTCGGTGTTAGGGCTGTTTGCGGCTGCGACCACCTTCACACCTTGCACTTTGACATGTTGACATTGATAGATGACTATGTGAAACATTTGGCTGTTGAGTGACGTCAACCCAACCACCATGATGTTCTTAGAATTGGTAAACTCTAAGCTCTACAAACATAAACACCACAAAAAATTAAAAATAAAATGAAAATATTCCTCTAGTTGGAAAAAATTATCACTTTAGAATTCTTTGTGATTTTCAAAATATTTATAGCATACAATATTATTAAAGTTTATTATATAATTTAGGTTATTAGTGGAATGTACTCCGTGTGTGAAAGGAACAAAACGGATGTCCTAAATATAGCTGACAAAGCAGGTCATAAATAATTACGAGTATTATTTTAATGCTCTATTATTATTATTATTATTATTAAGAGGTTTGACCATTGAGATTCTAATTTTAGAAGAAATAGCACGCCATGTGCATTTCATAAATTAATTGATAATTGATATGTTGATTCTTATATCTTGGAAATGAAGGAAGTATTCCTTGATTCTCGGCACAACCGTTTCCAGATTCCTAGGAAACCAACTTACCAGATTCAACTTTCTCCATATGTGTATTAACCACGCTAATATCATTACTTTCTAATAATATATGGTCCTATTTATAAGTCATTTTTAACTAAATTACATATACTAAAGAGATGCAGTTATTATGGGGTAAATTTTCAACTTTACTCTCATTTATGAATAAATATATTTCAACAATTTCTTCCTTTATATTTTTATTGGTACAATTAATATAATCAAAAGTGTCACAATATCATTTATTATTCTGAAAAAAGACTTTTAAATAGTACCAAAATTTTTAATTAAAAGAAACTTATGATCAAAATGGTACATCACAACCTCAATCCGTTGACAATAATAATGTTATCAGTGTCAAATCGTAACTTTAAAATTTCTAGCTAGCAGCTGCAAATTTTACTCCTCATTGTGTCATTTTGTAATTTTAATATTAGAAAAAGCTAGAATTTATATTTTTTATCCAATTTGATATTCAATATGTCAGTACCGATAATTAGGGGCCAACCACGTGCATGTTCCGTTCACACCCAAAATGGTTTTTAAGATTTTACAATTAATTTTATATATCAAAATATGGATTAATTTGTTAACTTCTCTTTTCCAATGTAGTAGTAAAAGCTAATTCAATTGTTTTACAAAAAAAAAAAAAAAACTAATTCAATTGATCGAAAATTGTAGTTGTCATGTCTAATTCAGAGAAATCGTTTGTGGTATAATCGTTTGTGGTATAAATTAAGGGAAAAACGCTTCTCATATTGTATGAGAAGTGTATTCTCATGTTACACACACATAAAATGATGGAACCCACACACACAATGCTAACTATATATATATATATGTGGGTCTCACTATTTCATGTGTGTAGAAATATTCTTCTTCTCATACAAGATGAGAAGTTTAAACCCATAAATTAATCTGGATTCCCAATTCTAAGAAAAAATGTGGATATATTATTTATTACTGAATTAATTGAACTTTATATCTAATTAATAAAATGAATAAGAAAATTGAAAGCTTTTCGTAATATAAACCATACCGTGGCTCCCAAAGGGCAATTTCCGCCGGAGTGCTTGCAAGCCCACAAGGAAGTGCCTTGACCGTCAAGCAAACCACCATGAACCGACACTCCGTCAACATTCTCGAACACGATCCAGTTGCTGTTGTCATTGCCGTGATAGTTGGACGAAGCCACTAAGGTGCCGTCGATGGTAACGGTGATAGCCTTATTACTACACTCTCCACCAACAAAGACAACTTTTCCGAGCAAGAACCTCCCGGCCGGCACGTAAATTGTGGCCGGTTGAGCTGAGGCGCAAGCTTTCTGCCATGCACTTAGGAAAGCCTTGGCGCAGTCGGTTCTGCCGTCAGGCTTGGCTCCGAAACTGACGACATTGTAGTTGGCGCCAGTGGAGGCAGCGGAGTTAAAGGAAGAGGACGAGAGGATGGTGAAGAGGCCAATGAGGATTGGTCGAAAAAGATAATGAAGAATTGAGATCGTCATTTCTGGGAATTTCAGTTTCAGAAAGAGAGAGAGAGAGGAAGAAGGTGTGTGTTAGTGGAGAAGAAGGAAGTAATGAGGAAGTTAGAGCGGTTATGGGGGGTATTTATACACTACGTACGTGCTTGGAAAGAATAATTAAATAATTTTTAAAAAATAAAACGTAGAGAAGAGCCGCGCCGAACTGTGGAATTGTTGGTGTCATTCAATAACCTTCAAACCGAAGAGTACGGCTTTCATGTGCTGCTTAAATATTTTAATTATTTTCAAGGTTTTTATAATTATAAAAATATTAGCGATTAAATTACACAATTTTTTATTTTCAGTTAGGTAAAATAATGTTTTAAATTAAATAATATTTATTTTTTAAAAATTATTTAATTATTCTTTCCATGAGACAGTGAGATTGTTATTCACCAGCATTAAAGATTAATCTTTCTTAATATTCTAAAGTCAAAATGGTAGATTCTTTTCAATTAAATTTATTCCAATTTATTGAATATGTATGGTATGTAACATTTGTCAACATGTGTGAGATGAATTGAAATTTAGAAGAATTGTTTTCGCATAACTTCATTAGCAAAAAAAAAAAACAAAAAACAAAAAACAAAAAGTCTTCGCATAACCAAATTTTAAAAATGTTACTTTTTTCTACCTCAAGTTAAAAAGGTAATTGAAGGTTAACAAAAAGGTTATTTATGAAATATTAAAAATTAAAGAAATTCTATTTGTCGATAATAATATGTCATGTTTTGTGAGTATATAATGAATAGCTAACCATATAACTATAAGGCTAAAGTATACTTTTAATCCTTTAAGTTTACATGAGTTATACTTTTGGTCCCTTAACTTTATAAAGTATATTTTTAGTCTTATAATTCTAACACCGTTAATGTTGCAAATGGAAAATGCAAACTCAAGTTATAACCGTGTAAATTTAAGTGATGACTGTGTAGTTAAATGCTATTAGGCTTAAATTTAAAATATGGGCATATTGAAGAACATATAAAATTTGTGTAATTAAATGCTATTAGTCATCACTTGAACTCGCTAAGTCAGCATTTTCCGTTAGCAACATTAACGGTGTTAGAATTTTAGGATCAAAAGTATACTTTATGAAGTTAAGGGACCAAAAGTATATTTTTTGTAAAACTTAAAGGATTAAAAGTATATTTTAGCCTAACTATAAAGGGTTATTGTACAAATGTTAAAAAAAAAAGTTTTCATGTTTTAAAAGTATAAGAGGATTATCTGTGTATGATCCAAAAATCTAAGGAATTTACGTGTGATCAACCTCATAATAATGATATTTAAAACCAATTTGTTAGTTATAGAAAATATCATTGATTCTTGTATTTAAGTCTTAGTTACCCTTAAATAATAACAATTTTCTCCATGATTGTCCATTGGATTTAGTCCTGTTCCTAAGATTTCCTCAACAGGTATGATGTCATTATAATAATTTTCAGTTTATCTGGGTTCTCCAGTCCTCATATAGGATAGATTAATGTTCCAATGACTTTGTTGGTGTCCGTGTCCTTGCTTCCTTTAGCTCTTTGCTAAAGGGTGTCTCTAATACAACCCTATCATTAGGATATTTTCTCCATGTTAGTGGTAGGTCCAACAAAGGACACTAGTTTATTGAGATATAAATCTTTTTTTTTTTTTTTGTGACTTGAAGATAAATGCTAATTGATATCAGAAATGTAATACCACATATAAGAAATGACATATATTAGGTTTATGAGAATGATGAGTCATTATTTCA
This sequence comes from Acacia pycnantha, assembly GCA_025563575.1. NCBI lineage: Eukaryota > Viridiplantae > Streptophyta > Magnoliopsida > Fabales > Fabaceae > Acacia > Acacia pycnantha. The sequence continues at coordinate 1,273,796 of JAMWYP010000292.1, forward strand.
GCATAGATCCAAGTTTATTCGCTGTTGACAAAAAAAAAAAATCGAAATTATTCGGTCGAATATTCCAAGTTTATTCAGGTGATGATCCATTGTATCTAGGAAAATATGTTGGGCAATTAATTGATTCTTAATTTTTTAGTGGAAAAGGGAATTTATTAATCAAATATGTGCAATCAGTTACAAAACACTACCAACTAATTAAGCTGCGATATCAAATTAATTGCTTGTTAATTGAGAGAGAGAGAGAGAGAGTCAATTCATGTGGAGGAGATTACAAGGGATAAAATTGAAAATTCAATAAAGGGAGGTTGGGAGTTCAAACGACACTCTATGAAGTATAATAGGCATAGTTGTTAAACTAATGGAATAACTCTTCAAGTTTACCATATTTACATTTTTGCCCCGCAAAATCTTGCATTGTCAACTCTCTATTAAACCATGCTCGCTGTAAATTCGTTTGAACTCACAAGTTTATATATTGAGTTTATCACTTTTATATTTTCTTTTTTATAATATCTTTATATATATGAACTTCATAGAAATTTTTGATTGAATATGATAAATTATGAATATTGATGAATTTAATTTCAATTATTCATATTTAAAATATGTTTAAATTAAATTATTGTCATTTTATATTTTATATTATTTAATTAATTATGTATTTTCAAATTATTGTCATTTGTAGATTTTGATAACCATGTTGTGAAGGTGGAGCTTGAATCACCAAGAGGGGGGTGAATTGGGGATTCTCAAATTCTTTTCGGAATGCTCTGTTTTTGGGATAAGAAGTAGAAGTAAAACAGAGTATAGAGAAAAGAAGCAAGACACAAGGATTTATACTGGTTCGGTCCAACCACTTGACCTATGTCCAGTCCCCAAACTCTCTGGGATTTCTCACTATAACAATTGATTACACACTCTGCAACTCAAGAGTAATTCTCTCACTAGAACTTACTCCCCCTTATAAGTTGTAATCAATAACCCAATCTCGAAGTCCCCTTGACTTGAGATATTTTACAATAAATGATTTTACAATCAAGAAATTCTCTCTAAGAGTAGATATGATAAACACTGAAGAATGAATGTATCAAAAGATACTTTACAACAGAAAACTCAAAGAGTAGTTGAAACTTTAATGATTTTCGTTTTCTCACAGATTGGTTGTTGAGAGGAATTGAATGCATCTCTATTTATAGGTAGAGATCATTAAATGACCGTTATAAATCCTAATGTGACCGTTGCCAGCATTGGAGGATGATTAGTGAAGGTTTTGGTCTTCTTCTCTCTCTACTCTTTGGTTAATCCAGCTTTGCAGAAATTCAGAGTTGACTTTCTGAATTTTAATCCGTTGGAAGAGCAGTTGCTGGATGAGGAAGGCAAGCATTAACTCCTAAAAAACGTGTGGAGAATGATTGTCCAAAAGCATGAAGTTTTCTGCACTTTTCATTTAATGTGCTGACATGCTTTTTGCGTTTTGCTCAATCTCCATTTAATTTTGTCTAAATCATCTAAAACTCACTAACAAACTGATTAAACATAGTTAGGAATAAAAATGAGTGATGATATAGAGTATAGAGATTAAACACACAAGTTTCGCAAATTCGTTCTGTTCGAAATTCAAATTCTGCGATGCAAACTCGAGTTAGTTCTTCCAAACTCGAGTTTTCATGCTTCAGTGAACTTTCAGAAAAAGACTGAAACTCGAGTTTTAAATCCAAACTCTAGTTTTTTCATTCCAGAGACAAACATCGTGATTTGTCATTTTGGACATGCTTAGTGAACAGTGCAAAACTCGAGTCATTAAATGACTAACTCGAGTTTTGGACTTTTGATGGGAAATCATGTTTTAGTCCAAAATCTCAAAACTGGAGTTTCCAAAACAAAACTGGAGTTTTCAAAATGTTCAATCTTGACAGAGCTCTCTGCCTGATCAAAACTCGAGTTTCCAAAACTTAACTCGAGTTTTCTCATTCTTTGAAAACTTTGGAAACTTCTCTGTAAGGCCAAAACTCGAGTTTCCAAAACAAAACTCGAGTTTCCTCGTTTATGAGAAAACTTTGAAATACTTTGTCAAATTGAAGAATGGAGTTTTCACAAGGTCAGAGTCGAGCATTGTTCTCAGGTGATGTAAACTCGAGTTTTCTAAGGTTAACTCGAGTTTCCCTAAAACTTTGGAAATTTAGAGAACTCTCCGTATAGCCTAAACTCGAGTTTCCAAAGGAAACTGGAGTTTTGGTATCTTTGAAAAACTTGGTTGCTCTCTATCTTGTCAAAACTCGAGTTTACTAAATCAAACTCGAGTTTGTTTTGTTTTGTGAAAAACTCAGAAGCTTTATGTATGGCCAAAACTCGAGTTTTCAAATCTTAATGTAACATCCCATTTTAAAAGCGGATTTTTTTTTTTTTCAATTAGAGTAGAGCATTGGAGCGAAAGAGTAACTGATTCATAACAAAACATTAACCATAGTGTAACATCTGCACAAAACCAGTGCCACGATACAAACACATGTCCTCAGCGTTAGGAAAACATAACGGTATTATCATGACTATAACCCGTGTATAAACTGTATGTATAACGACGACCCTAAACAGAGCCTCGGTAAATGAACTATATGTATATAAGCCGCACAAGATTAGTGTTACAGTACGCGTCCGTACCTTCGTTGACGAACGTCGGTAATTCTGGCTGAAAACAACATGTTTTACGGAAAATCGTACTTTTGACGGAAACAGCGGGTTGACAACGGAATGTCGGCGGCACAATAGCAGTACTTGTTCACGGATATCCTATAGGGATAATATCACATTTAATAGTGATAAATATCATAACAGGCATTTTAGGTACAAATTACCATTTTGCCCCTACCCTTACTAATCGGCGGAATTTCGCCAGAGCTTCGCTATTTTTAACTCACGACTTTCAGAGACTCAATCCCTACTATGTTTTTACCTCGTCAGGCATCTTTCAATGCAATGAGGCCTAAAAACAACAATAGGAATTTCATCTCCTACTTTCTAGATCTAACTAACATTTCTACTAAAACTATCGAAAGAACTAAAGACTAAGGACCAGAAAACTTACTCAGAGCTTCGCTGCAAACTTCCCCGAGCTCTTCCTTCTCTCTTCTCTCTAGGAAATTTCGACTAGAGGAGTGAATTTTGGTGTGAAGAATACAATGGAGAGCAAGGGCTATTTATAGGGAATTCTAGGTTACTATTCATGCTTTACCAGACGGATTCTGGACCGTAGGATCGCATTCTTTGAAATGCTCCATCTTGGCCCTTCATTTGCCCAAAACCGGCCTCCCCCCTTAGGTGGCATTATGTCACAACAATGTGATGTGATGCTTTTGCTTTATGGTCTTGTACCGATAAAGTTCCCGATCGGTGTCCGAATCGCGTAATCTTGCAAAATCTCAAAAATCCGGAATCACAACTTTGAAGATCTTTTCCTACTCATTAGAAATGTTTGGGTTAACTAAATTTTTGATCTCTTTCAGGTCTTCTCCGGGCCTGCCGAAGATTCTCGAAAAACGCGTCAGTTACGGAAATCATTTCCGGAATCATCAACTTCGGGACAAAAATTCACTGATTCATAATTTGTCCAGTTGATTACCAAATCATCCCCAGATATTGAGTTATAATTTATTTTCTTCAAATTCCAATTTGTGACTATCTGCCTTTTTCACAGATTACCCTCGTTCATCTTATTCTCTAAATATTCCACTGATCTCGGAAATGACTTCTGAAACAGTCCAGTCCGAGATATAAATTCACTCATTAATAATATACTCTGACTTTAGAAACTTGATTCATGGTTTTCTAGTTAGGATTTAATTTCTATCGGTGGTCATTTATCCTATTTGCTTTTCACAAATAATATTATTATATTACAAAAATCCTATCCTCTTATCCTCTTGAGATTTTCTGTACTTTTTATTATTATTTTATTCATTTTCGTTTTAATTAATTAATATTATATAAAATAATTATTTTATAATTTTCTTATATAATTTTTTTACAAAATTTTCCTATTGGTCCATACATGTTTTTAGGCTTAAAATTACTTTTCCTCATATATTTTTCTTCATATTTTCCAATTAATTAGCAAATATATTTTATGCTATTTTTAACTCATTATCTTAATTGGAATAACTCATTATCTCACAACTTTTGCACTGACGTTAGTCTTTTATATCTCATGCATTTTCTTAAAATTTACGGGGACATTTTGGTCATTATAATACTTTTTGATTTTTCCCCCTTTATTTTTCCAAGGTTATATTTTATGAAATTACCAAAATTAGAGACAATATACTCTCTTAATTTTAATAATTATTTTACTGCCTCCTAGGATTTTTCATAATTTTCTTATGCCATTTTATGCTCCATAAGGGCATTTTGGTAATTTTGGCACATTATAATTTTTCCCTAATTTCCAAGAGCTTTTTCCTTCATTTTTTTTTTGCTAAAAAATTTTTAGGAAAGGGGTTGGGCTCACCCACAATCCAAGGGCAGGGCGCTTGGAGCCCAGTCCGCAGGGCATACTGGACAGAGAGTACACATGCCTCCAACTCTACCAGCGTTTCCACTACTTCCCAGACCCCTAGGATGCCTCCACCAGCGCCTTGACCAATGCAGGGATCGAACTTTTTCCTTCATAAGTACGATAAATATGACATAGAAATTGAGACCACAATTTTACTTATAAAAAATGACCATTTTATTTATCCGGGTATTACACTTAACTCAAGTTTGCCTTTTTTCGCAAAAACTTGAGCTTCTTTCTGTCAAGTCCAAACTCGAGTTTCTAAACTGAAACTCGAGTTTGCCTTTGACAGTAAGTTTTTCAACCTACAAAGACAAACTTCATCCGTGTTTACAATTGTCCGTTATCATCAAAACCAATAGAGAACTAACATGTTGGATATGATTAGTTTTGATGATGTCTTATATAGATGCCATTATTAAGAGCAAAAAGCTTGAATGATATATTTATCTCCTACATTGACTAACTACTATATTTAATGTAGATTAGTCCAAGTTGAATTATAGATCAATAAGGAGATAAGAGATTTCAGAAAGAAGAAATGGGAGAGAATGTCAGGTTCAAGAATTCCAAGTTGAATTCAGAAAGAAGAGAAGAAAAGAAAGAAAGAGTTGAAGTATAGAGAATGATCAAGAGAAGAAGAAAAGAAGGAAGAACTTGCTGAATGGAACGATAATATCATTATTCAAGTTCTTAGATTGATACTAGAAGTCTCCACGATCAAATTAAAGTTGGAATGACTCAATTCGAAGTTAAAATATGCAAAAATGAGCTTCAGGATGATATAACTCGAGTCATGAACTCACAACTCGAGTTTACCACTTTACTACAATGTTTTGGTAGTCTGGAATGATTTGAATCAAGTCAATATATCATTAACTCGAGTCAATAAGTGTTTTTGGTGCCTCTGGATTGGTTTTACTCGATTCAGTCACTAAATGACTCGAGTCAGTCACTAAATGACTCGAGTCAAGGTGTATTTTAGCAACTCTGTTCACCTCTGTTTCACGTTTCAGCTGGCGACCTCTGGTAATTTGATGATATCTCCCAAACCAGAAGTCCGATTGAGGTGAAGCCAATTTTTTTATGAAAGTAAACTCCCAATGCGTCAGTTTGATATAAAATTAAAGTCCAAAGGAGGTCAGATGAAGTAGCTATGAATTGTGGAAGTTGATAGTGAAATTCACGCCACACAACAGACCAAGCTTCAATGTTTTTAGTGTATCTCACTAATTACAAATTCAATTGAGCTGAAATCAGTGGCATATGAAACTAAACTCACAATTCTTTCCATCAAGATTTGAACCAGACAAAACGAAGTTCATACCAGGGAGATATGGCTTTCGAAAGTTGATACACAAAATTCTGGATTCAGTTTAGCATAGGCTCGATTTTCTGGATATAACTCACACTATGCACAACCAAATGAAATGAAACCAATTCCATATGAATCTAGACTCAACAAGTGTTTTGATAATTGAATATTTTATACACTTATTTTTGTCTCTTGAGTAATAACTTAGGACCTTTTATCTAATAAATAATGGCTTTTATGTTTATTTGGGCCTTGGGCCTTTTATTGCATTTTAGCCATTTTTAATAATAAAATTCCAGTTTTGTATTACTTCACTATTTCTACCATAACTCTTGAACCAGACATCGGATTTGCCTCATTTTTGTCTCATATTTCAGATGATTCAGAGAGCTACAATTGTTATGAAGACATCAAGAGCCAATTCGGTCAAGAGGGCGGTCGATTTTGGAGCCGAAGTCGGATGCACAATTCTGGATATTATTTGGACCCGAATTTTGTAATTTAAGTCCAGTTTTATTTTATTTCTGTTTTGGGCTAAAACTATTAGGGCCCATTTTCGTTTTAGGTTATTTTTAAGTAAGGCAGCCGCCAAAACATTAGGCATTCACGAATTCACGATTTTGACATTAGGGTTTCACGATTTTATGCAAATTCTCTCTACCGATTTTCGCATGTTCTTAGGGTTTTCGCGTTCTTCATCTTTTCTTGATTTTCCAGCCATGCTCGGCTAAACCCCTGTGATTGACCCAATGATGAGGATTCCATGATTCGTCCGAGAGAACTTGTGCCTAATCGGTAACTTAATCAATCTGTTTTCATCTTATCGGATTCGATTCTCGAAAATAGTTCGAATATTAGATTTAATATTCGGTTTGGTTCATCCCAAGGACTAAATTCGGACTAGGTTTTAGTGTTCTTTGTGCGATTGCACGGTGAGGCGCCTTGTTCGGATAAATTCTAGGCGATCGTCTAGGTGAGGATTCTCCGGATGAATGCGAGAGATTTCGATTCATCGGAACCAAACGTGATTAGTTATATTTCGTTCAATGATGCATGATTATGGAATCTGATCGTTGGGTTGGTCGTTTTTAATCTGTTTAAGTCTATCAACGTTTTTCTATCTGTTTATTCCAATTTATTTCGTTTTAATCTGCTGAATCATAAAACCCTAAAACCCCCAATTTCACCATTCTGTTTGACTATTGTTGTTAATCAAACCCGCTGCAAATTCGTTGGGAAACGACCAGGTTCCCTAATTCTGCAAATCGTTTTCGAACTTGGTTTATTTTGGGAGACACGGCAAATCTCTTTCCAAATTTGGCGCCGTTACCGGGGAATTTGCATCGGTCTGATTACTGACAGTGAAGCAGTTTTTTATTTATTTATTTTATTTTATTCTTATTTTTTATTTTTTATTTTATTTTTATTTAATTTTTAATTTTTATTTTTATTTTTAATTTTTTTTATATTTTTAATTTTTATTTTTATTTCATTTTTTTTTTATTTTTTTTATTTGTCCCAGAATAGTCTAGGAGTTGCCCTGTCCAAGTCCCAAAAATTTTAAAAATCATTTGATACTGTTTCTGGACTTGTTTAGGTCAATTTCTAGCATAGGTTTTCGCTTTTGTGTTTTGTCTTTGTGTCTCTTAGTGTTTTTTTCCACTTTTTACCACCCCTTGTGGCATTTTCGTAATTCTGATTTTCTGGTGGCATCTTTGTCATTCTGAGTATTTGCCAATTCTGCTTTGTGTATATGTTGCATGAGTACCAGGAATAATACTAATCCAGAAGATCTGTTGCCATTTGATCCTGAAATAGAGTCTTGGCTGGACACTCAGCCGAACTACGATAGTGGCCATTCGGATTGTGTCCATTCTATTGATCTTTACATTGTGATTCGATAGTATTTCGATAGTCTTGTGTCCACTAACTCGAGACATTATGGCGGGAGAACAGGCAAATCATCATACTTTGAAGGAATTGGGTGCACGATGTTAATTATCAACCTTTGTGCATCCAATATCCCGATCTTCTGCTAACTTTGAGCTTAAATATGGTCTAATACACTTGTTGCCTAAGTTTCATGGTCTTGCGGGTGAGTGCCCCATTAAGCATTTGAAGGAATTCCATGTAGTGTGCGGCACAATGAAGCCACATGCCATTCATGAAAATCATATCAAGTTGAGAGCTTTTCCTTTCTCATTGGAAGGTGGAGCCAAGGATTGGTTCTTTGTACCTTCAGCCTCATCTATTGGGAGCTGGTGATATTCGAGAGGATATTCCTAGAGAAATATTTTCCTTCCTCAAGAGCAAGCTGCGATCAAGAAGGAGATTGGCAACATTAAACGGATCATTGGGGAGACTATGCATGAGTATTGGGAGAGGTTCAAAAGGTTATGTGCATTTGTCCACACCATCAGATATCTGAAAAAGACTTGATCAACTCTTTCTATGATGGTCTATCACCGGTAGACAAAGGGTTGGTTGATGCCTCTAGTGGTGGAGCTATGAGTAACAAGACACCCTGAAGAAGCCCGAGAATTGATATCCATTATGGCGAGATAACTCTCGCCAGTTTGGCACTAGGGCCAATAGTACTCCTGTTTACCATATTCAAGCCCAGTCCAGTATGATTCTCAGAGATTAGAGACCAGACTTGATGATTTGACCTCCCTTGTGAGGCAATTGGCAGTGACACAGACAGTGCAGTCTGCCCCTTCTCAGCATGGGTACTCTTGTGGGTTTTGTTCTGACCCTTATCACTCTACTGACTCTTGCCCTACTTTGCATGATCCTGCCTATCAAGACCAATCAGTAGCTGCAGTGGGTGTTTTTCCAGGAAGGCCACAATACCAACAGAATAATGCTTTCTCTAATACATACAATCCTGGTTGGAGAAATCACCCCAACTTTCGCTGGAATCAAAATCAGAACCAGAGTAACCAGTATCAGCAGAATTCTAGGAATTACCAGCAGAGGCCGTACAGACCACAGACTTTCCAGCAACGATCTGCACCCCTTTGCCTTTGCAAGCACCACCTCCTCGACCGGCCATATGTCCACCTCCACGGGCGGCACAACGAGGCTAGTAGTAGTGGTGGTGGTTCCTCACTTGAAGATATGATGAAGCAATTTGTCACGCCAATATGCGGTTCCAACGACAAACCGATACTTCCATTCGAGTTTGCAAACACAGATTGGGCAATTGGCAACATCATTGAACCGGCTTCAACCTCGGGGATCCAACTCCTTCCTTCACAAACAATTCCCAATCCTAAGGGAAATGTGAGTGCTATATCACTACTGATGCGGCAAGCAATTGGAGGAACCTAACCAAAGCTGCAGATGTGACTTCCACATCAGAAAACGAGTCAGGAAATGTGAAGATTGACTCTGAAAAGAAAAAGGCTGTGCAGCAAGGTGAAGAGGAAGACATTCCTATCCCTCTTCCTTTCCCTCAGAGAGCAGTTCAATCCAAGAAGTTGGCAGAAAAGGCACAAGAGAAGGATATACTTGAGACATTCAGAAGAGTAGAGATTAACATTCCTCTCTTAGATGCAGTTAAACAAATTCCTAAATATGCCAAGTTTCGAAGGAGTTGTGCACCAACAAGAGGGCGAGGGGAATGAGCAGTGAGTTTGAATCGGAATGTGTCGGCACTCATCCAGCCTATCATGCCTCGTAAATGCAAAGATCCAGGGACATTTTCTATCCCTTGCCTTATTGGTAACTATAGATTTGATGATTGCATGCTAGATTTAGGTGCTTCTATTAATGTCATGCTGCATCTTTTATAGATCTCTTGGTCTTGGTCCCTTGCGTCCAAGCTGGTGTCATTGTTCGGTTAGCTAATAGGAGTAATGCCCATCCTTCGGTTTAGTTGAAGATGTATTAGTCAAAGTTAATGAATTGATATTCCCTTTGATTTTTACATCTTGGATATGGAGGGTGAGTCTCCTAGTAGTAGGTCACCAATCATTCTAGGAGACCTTTCATGAAAACAGCTAGGACTAAGATAGATGTGCATTCTGGTACTCTTTCCATGGAGTTTGGTGATATATCTGTGAATTTCAATATCTTTGATGCCATGAAATATCCTAGGGAAGAGCATTATTTTACGTATTGATGTGATTGATGATCTTCGTGGATGATGTTCTTAATGGTTGGTGTCTTGATTATCCTTATTATTTTTCATCTAGAGTGATACCCCCATTTGTGCATGCGATGATAATGAATGGTGCTCTGTTTGCACTAATTTGGTTAAGACCGCATTGTTTGGTGATTCGATTTGCTTGATGATTCTACATTACTTGTAGACTCGATATTGATTACGAGTTTGAGCTTCATCCCGATCTAACGTGCATCTGATTCGATTTTGATGAGCTTAATTTCCGATTTTGATGATGAATTACGATGTTAACCTTGAGTTGTATAGACACGGTCCTTACGCTTGTGCTTCTTTGAATATGGTTTGAGTGTATTCCCGGTGTGATGACACGAGTTGTTGCAACAACCACCCAAGCTTCTCCCTCCCTGAGCAACCGCCCAAACTAGAGTTGAAATCCCTTCCGGACCATCTAAAGTATGCATTTACGGAGGTGAATGAGCGGTTGCCGATCATTGTGGCAAATAATCTTATGCCGGATCAAGAAGAGAAGGCTGCTAAGCTTATTGAGGGCGAACAAGAAAGCCATTGGGTGGACATTGGGCGACATAGTTGGCATTAGTCCTTCTATGTGCATGCATCGGATTCTATTGGAAGAGGACTCTAAGCCGGTGAGGCAACCCCGAGACGCCTTAATCCTCTTATCCTTGATGTGGTGAAGAAAGAAGTCACTAAGCTTCGCAAGGCTGGCATCATCTATCCCATTTCGATAGCCGGTGGGTTAGTCCGATCCAGGTGGTTCCTAAGAAATCCGGGGTCAGCTGTGGTAGCCAATCAAAAGAATGAGCTCATTCCTACTCGAGTTCGAGAATAGTTGGAGAGTTTGCATTGACTATAGAAGACTCAACCAAGCCACTCGCAAAGATCATTACCCTTTACCTTTCATTGATCAGATGTTAGAGCGATTGGCTGGTAAGTCTCATTCTTGCTTCTGGATGGCTACTCAGGATACTTCCGAGATCCATATTGCTCTGAGGATCGGGAGAAGGCGACCTTCACATGCCCCTTTGGGACATATGCTTACGGAGGATGCCTTTGGCCTCTGCAATGCACTGGCACTTTTCGGCGTTGTATGGTGAGTATTTTCTCACGAGTTCCTAGAAGGACTCCGTATGGAGGTGTTTATGGATGATTTCACTTGTATATGGGTCGATTTTGATGCATGCTTAGCTAATCTATCTAGAGTTTTGCATAGGTGCATTGAGTCTAATCTTGTCTTTGAATTATGAAGTGTCACTTCATGGTTGAGTCGGGTATAGTCTTGGGACACATAGTGTCTAGGAAAGGGATTGAGGTAGACCCCGCTAAGATAGATGTTATTCTTGCTTTGCCTTACCCAGCACATGCGGGAAATTCGCTCTTTTCTTGGCCATACGAGTTTCTATCGACGTTTCATTCAAGATTTCGGCAAGTGCTCGACCCTTGTCCAACCTTACGCATAAGGACAGACTTTGTCTTTGATGATGCGTGCAAGGCGGCCTTCGATCACTTGAAGCGTTGCGACCCACGGCCCGGTGATTCAGCCCCAGATTGGCTCCTCCCTTTTGAGTTGATGTGCGATGCTTCCAACTATGCGGTTGGTGCTATCTTAGCACGGGGTTGATAGAGCCTCCATGTCATTGCATATGCTTCAAGACCTTGGATTACGCTCGGTCTAATTACTGAGAAGGAGTTGTTGGCTATTGTATTTGCCTTCGATAAGTTTAGGTCATATCTGCTTAGCTAGTAGAGTCATTGTTTTCTCGACCATGCGGCTTTAAAGTTTCTTTTGAAAAAGCGGATGCTAAGCCACGACTCATCCGGTGGATGTTGTTGCTCCAAGAGTTTGATGTGGAGATTCGAGATAGAGTGGAGCACCCGGCTGGTGGTGACCACTTGAGTCGTATCACTCATTCTCCCTCTCCCCCTCTTCTATTCGGGATGATTTCCACGGATGGCGGCCTTCTACGGTGCAAGTTAAGACCCCATGGTATCTTTGATTTAGTTAACTACTTGGTAGTGGTGTTTTTTTCTGTAGATTCCACTAGGGCCCAAACTCTAAAATTGAAGAGTGAGTCTAAATATTATGTTTGGGATGACCCTTATACGTGGAAATTTTGTAGTGACCAAGTAGTTAGGAGATGTGTGCTTGATTGTGAGTTTCAATCTATATTGCATTTGCTCGTATGCCCCACTGTGGTGGTCACTTTGGACCCCAAGAGCGCTAGGAAAGTGTTAGACAGGTGGATTATTTTGGCCTTCCTTGTTTCATGATTCCCATTTGTTTTGCAAATCATGTGATAGCTGTCGAGAGCGGGGAGTATTCTCCGTAGGCATGAGATGCCCAAAACCCTATATTGTTTTGTGAGATCTTTGATGTGTGGGGTATTGATTTCATGGGTCCATTTCTGCTTCATGTATGTTTACACTTACATCTTCTTGTTTGTTGATTATGTTTCGAAATGGGTTGAGGCGAAAGCCACCCGGACTAATGATTCTTACGTGGTGGTGGACTTTGTTAGGTCTAACATTTTCTGCGGGTTTGGCATTCCTAGAGCTATTATCGGTGACCGGGGTTCCCATTTTTGCAATCGAAGCATGGGTGCCTTGCTACGCAAGTATGGAGTGCTACACAAGGTTTCCCATGACCTGGCATCCTCGAGACCAATGGTCAGTGAAGTCTCAAATCGAGAGATTAAGCAAATCCTTGCGGGACTGTGTTTCTGCTACAGGAAAGATTGGAGTAGCGACTAGATGATGCTTTGTGGGCATATCGCACCGCCTACAAGACTCCGATTGGGATGTCTCCTTATCGGCTTGTCTTTGGTAAGGCATGTCATCTTCCGGTTGAGTTGGAGCATCGAGCCTTTTGGGCCATTAAGCGATTGTAACATGGATTTGGCTCGGTCTGCAGGATGGAAGGCTACGGTTGCAAGAGTTAGATGAGCTTAGATTAGATGCCTATGAGAGCTCACGGTTGTATAAGGAAAAGACTAAGGCATTCCATGATAAGCATGACCGCCGAGGAAAGAATTTTACGTGGGCGAGAAAGTTCTTCTATTTAATTCCCGTCTGAAGTTTATGCACAGTAGCTTCGATCTAAGTGGGATGGCCTTTTGTGATCACTAACATATTTCCTTTTGGTCTTTGTTGAGCTATGTGATTCACCAGGAAATGTTTGGTCTACAATTCTTGACTCTTCGATTACAAGTCTTGGTAGTTGATTTGATGTTGTTGATTGCCTAAGTTGGTATTGACCTTGTGAGGTTTTGGGCCTGCATGAATGGAATTCATCTTTTGCCATTCTTTCTTTCATGTGTGCATCTCTCATGATTTTTGTTCTCTAGAACTTGCTCCTTTTC